>OY770121.1:1072646-1672646 GCA_963669365.1 Verbascum thapsus | reverse complement strand
TAAACAATTTGTAGTACTTTTGGTTGTTAAGTATTGAAATCTAGTACTTCTATTTCGTTATATTCGTATGACATTACATTACATGAGAATTTGTACTACTTTGGTTTCACTTATTGCCTCCAAAACATACTTGAACATCCTCAACATCACATTACATTATATTACATGACAATTTCGATTCTAAAACAGATTAATACTTTGGGTTCAAAAACAGAATCATCAACATTAAATTATATGACAATTGGAATCCTCAAAAAAGCATAATTATATTACATTAAGTAACAAAGTTTACTCTAAAACATTAACTTAACTGAAAATTAATTAAAAACAACATTTAAATACATCACAAGAAATGATATATGATGCAAAACAACACTAAGCTGAGCAGCAAAAGTCGCTGCATTCTCTCCCATTTCTGCGACTTGTTAAGGATGTCTTCAAGATCTTCAATCCTTTTCTGTAGCTCATCGATTTTATTAGCCCTATTTGAAACAATTTGATTCTCCAATTCTCTTATATTATTGCGGAGATCAGTTATCACTTCAAATGCTCTTGGAGCATACGGTGGATCATACCATGAAAAAAAATTGCAGCCACTAGCGCCATCAACGCAACCAATAAATCTTCGAAATGGGTTGTCTTTGGTTTTTGATGTCCATAAGTAAACTTTCTTCCCACAAATGCATTTGTTTTCAATGTTGCGCCTGCTCGAGTAGGAGGAAGAAGAAGAAGACATTAATATTTGGAAGATGAAGAATGAAGAAGTGAAATGGCAGAATCCAACCGGGTTTGGTGATGAAGAAGTGAAGAAATAAAAGTGAAATGGAAGATGATGAAGGAAGTAGACATTCACGTGAATTTCCCTCCATTTTTCCCTCCAAAATCCTTATATCCTATTGGTTCGTTCACAAAATGGCAGAAACTAACGTACCCGTGACTTTGACCGTTAGTCAACTAACGGCAGTACCAAATGTGTTAAAAAAAATCTTATTTGGTACCAAATGTGTTACATGTCTAAACCGTGGTATGAAAAATGGATTCGACTTGTCCTACGGTATGAATTTTGAAATTTTCCCGTTAAATATATTTTAAATTTTGGAATTTAAAAACTTGAAAATGTGATTTGAAAACATAAACAAACACAACCATAGATATTTGGTAATTGCATATGAATATTATCAAATCCCAGATACATATTAGCTTTTATACTGACCAATATCTGGCTTAATGTACATACAGATAATATTTAATAATTAAATCATATTTCAATTGGAATCTCATATTTTTCCTAGAGCATTGGATATCTTGCATGCACGTGTTATGTAACCATGGATACTTAAGAACTCAAAGTTTCTTAGAAATAATTATCGTAGATATAATATTTATCTTTGATTAAATTAGCTTCTAAAATTTTAAATATAATATTTGCTCGTTTGAGCTTCACTCATGATTATTCCACTTGATTTTCAAAGTTTTATATGGTATTTAACAAAACGAGCATTTTTTACTACCCAATCTTATGGTCTTTTATAAATACAAATGTTAATTATAATAGTAATTTATCAATATTATAATCCTATATAAGGTTCACAATTTATTATGAGAATACCCTCGTGGAAACACGTCATATTGCAATTGATGTTACTTGGGGTCAATAATAGTAGTAATAATAATAATAATAATAATAATAATAATAATAATAATAATAATAATAATAATAATAATAATAATAATAATAATAATAATAATAATAATAATAATAATAATAAATATAATAAATCCAAACCATTGATTCAAATTGATCATATGCAAAAGAAGAGATAAGTTATGAATTTCAGTAAAGCATAAGCATGGTTCAAAGTTTCGCTTTGAAGGTGAGTTTCGGATAATAAAATATTGGAAACATTTCGGAAACGTATCGAAAACGTATCGAAATCACTATTACAAATTTACAAAATATTATAAAGTAAATTTAGCTTCCCAGAAATTAATTTAGTGCTTCAATTTTTCTGCAACAGAGAGCTTTATAGAGGCGATTTTGTTTTAATTTTATTTAAGATTTAAGAGTCTAATTTTGATTCAAATTATATTTCATAAGTTTAACGATCTATAAAAAAAATTTAATTCCTTTTTTTTCCTGATTTTTTGGGATTGCTTATAATAGTTTCTAGGAAACTCTAAATTTCCATGGTTTTCATGGAAAATATGGAAACTCTGTGAGTTTCTTAGGAAACCAAGTAATTTCGAAAATGTTGAATGATTTTGTTTCCATTACTTGTAAAATTGAAACGTTTCGGCTGTTTCGACGGAAACGTTTAGAAACTTTGAACCATGAGCATAAGTAATGCTCATGAGTGACCTCATTTCACAAATATAATATTATCACTTGTCTTAAAAATAATTTCTTCTGTAATAGTCGGTTTATACTTTCCATTTAAGGAAAGTGCATTAAATTTCATGAAGATATATTGACCAGTCAATAGATTTGCTGATCATACAGCTTAGTTTGAGATTAATTAATTGCATCATTAATTTATTATTAGTTATGATCTTCGTATAATCTTTTCAGATGAGTAATATCTGGAATACTTCTATATAATACAGAAAAATGTCAGCATATATTATGTTTGACATGAAAATCTTGTGTAATAAAACACCATCACAGCGAAGCATTAATAATCGCAATTAGTTTTTCTAAACTTTTTTTTTTTTTAATATCATTATAAACTAGGACATTGTTATCTTGGGCTTGTTCTATTTAGGTATGTAAATTTTTTTTGGTTCTGTTAGGTTTAAAATTGAAATTTATTTATCTTTAAAATAAATATTTTTCAGCATGTTAATTGAAGACAAAATATATTATTTTAGTTTTCTTGCACAAAGACAAAGTTGTCAAAACTAAAGTCTAATTTCCTAAATCCTAACACATCTTTGCATTTATATATTTCAATATATTATATTTATAAAAATATATATATAAGATAAATTCGGTTTTCAATTAAGCTTAATTAACATAATCTTATAATTGAAATCAAACAAAAAAACATAATCTTATGAGTTTATCACATTTAGCTTAAATTTTTTAAAATATTTTATATTAAGTTCTACTATCCAAAATTAATTGGTCAATTCTATTTGTCAACACTTTAACCAGGCATTTTAAGGAGTTTTTGTGCATAAATAACACGTATATATTGAGTAAACTATCATAATAATATGTGTATGAGTGTATTCAGACATGAATTATTTAAGATCAAAGTGCTGAAATAATAGAGTTGATCGTTAGATTTTGAATATGAGACTAAACGTGAGGTATTTTAAAAGTTAAGAATAAAATGTGAAAAATAATGAGACTAAAATGACAAAATTATGGGATGAAAAGTGCAATTTTCCTCTACAAATTAATCAAACTTTAATTTTTCACCCCCACTTCACACACATTCAAAGCACATCAAAACCCTATTTAAAGCTGAATATATCTTGCTATTAGCTTCCCTCAAGACACCACTGTTCCTTTCTACTCAGCTAAATAAACCTAGTACTGTGTTTTTCTCCATAACATTTTGCATTAGCTACCACAAAATATCCCTTTTATTTCCATTTTTTTAGTACTTAATTCATTCCATTCATCTTCCAACGTTATAAACAATACATGTTCAATTTTGGTCACATTTATTATTCATTTTAATACCAACATTACAATTACAAAATGTCTAGTCGAAGATCGAGATCGAGACAATCTGGATCTTCAAGAATCACTAATGATCAAATCGACGAGCTCGTGTCTCAGTTGCAGCAGCTTCTTCCTGAGATCCATAATAGGCCCTCAGACAAGGTATAATTTGTTTAAGTACAAGTTTTTTATTATCCTAAATAATTATTTAGAAAATATCATCTCTAATTAATTAGTATTGCCAAACAAACTTGATCATCTTATTTATATGGATATTATAGCCTAATAAAAAAAAAAAGAAAAAAAAGTATTGCAACCCTCAATGCCTTTTGAAGTTTTCAGGGTTATGATAAACACCTCGGAATTGTTTGATATTATATTAAAAAAATTAAATCTTGATCATATAAATAAAAAGGAATATTCATCAGTGTGTATATTATGTGTTTCCTAAAGTATTTTTTTTTATTAAAAAAAAAAATAGAAAGTTGGCTAAATATAAAGATTAATTTGCAGAATTCAGCAGCAAAAGTTTTGCAGGAGACATGCAACTATATTAGAAGCTTGCACATCGAAATGGATGATTTAAGCGATCGACTTTCTTCACTGTTAGCAACCACAGACACTACTCAAGCTGCTCTTATCAGAAGCTTACTCATGCAATAAATTAATACTCGATCGATGATATTATTTTATCATGGATTAAGATTCGAAGACTTGGAATAATCACTTCGAAATAATGGTATTTATGTGCAAATTAATTAAAATAACGTCAGTGATTGTTTCGAACTCTTTTAAATATCGTAAGGTAGATTTGTATTTTTTTTTTTAATTTTTATTGCGCGATTTTGCTTATGCTAATTACTTGAGTTTGCATTGGTTTGTAGACATGTTTAATGTTATTATAAGGTGGATCTTTAAAGAGTAATAAATTTATTTTATTTTCAAGATCTCATTATTTAAAAAATTTGTTATTATCATATTCTTTAGTGATAAATTACTTGTTTTTGTTGAGATATAATTTTCCTTGAGTAATATTATTAATCAATAGGTGTTTAAATAGAGGATTACAAAGTGAGAAATAAATCTAAGAGTATCAAAACAAATATATGGAAAACAATAAACTAAAACTAAATAGAATATAAAATCTATCATAATCTAACAGTTTTATCATTTTCTATATTTTTTAAGAAAAGCTACATCACCGGAAAGAAGAAAATCATTTTCAATGGGACAAAAACATATTATATCATTCATATTTAGTTCAAGATGACCATTACAAGCTCATAGAAGAGCAATTCATTTAAAAACTAGAAGCTCGGATGAATGAAATATGTTAATCAATCAAATCATGTCTAAATTATATAATATTTATCATTTTATATTATTACAAATATTAAAGATAATATATGCGAGATTTATCATTTATGTTCTATACAAATCTGCCAATCAAATAGCTTCAAAATTGAAAAAAAAATCATTTTTAAAATTAAAAGGATAATTACTGAATGAAAATCCAAATTATTATAGTATGAATTAATATAAAGGTTTAATATGGACCATTTATTTTCTTAGGTATGTGGATGATAAAAAATTAATAAATATATATGTATTTAATCTAGACATTCTATTTTATCATATTTGATATACAACTATAAGATCAAGGGCAAAATCATTAAAAAAAAGTCAAAAAAAATTATAACAACTCGCACAACAAAACTTTATTTCAAGTTCAACATATTTTTACTTATTTATTACTGGCACTTCATAAAGTAAGATATAACTTACTAAACATAAATTACATAAATCAAAGTAAATGTATTTATTCAAATTAAATGCACTTAGTGCATGTACTTTTACTATATTTAAAAGAAATAATAAAATGATGAATTATAACCGATAGTATATAATAATAGTAGCATTCTTCAACAAATTAGAGAAGTTATATGTATTTAGCCCATTTCTAGCAATCGACTAACGTCAAGTACTGTAATTCCAAGAATTTTTAACTAAGTCACTTGGCATATTATTATCAAAGTAAAATAAACAAATAAATGGCATTTTAATTACACATGTATCACATACCAAAGCATGCCTTTGAACGAATTTTCTGCCTTTTTTCATTGGCGAAATTTGCTCTCCTGATAATTTTTCCATTTTTTTAGTTAGGTTTTTAAGTATTTTTCTCTTTCACACAGTAAATTTATTTTCTCTTTCTCTCGAGAGACGAAGAAATGGTGAAAATTACGACGAAAAATGCTTGTTTATTATTAAATTCTTCTATGCATAGGGTTAGAGAGAAAGGGTTATAATTTGTTAGCATGGGAAATTGCATGAAAAGAAAAAAGAAAGCTGTGACAGGATTTGATAATATTACAAACCACAATTCTTATTATATTCAAGACTCTGGCAATAATAGTCCAATAAATTCTCTTCCATTTGAAGGGCACAGTGAGGATTTTAAAATGGAAGCTAGACTGCTAAATTCACCTCCAATTTCTGGTAAATTTTAAAATTCTCTTATTTCTCAATACTTCATCTGGTTTTCGTTATTTTTGTATTTTCAATTATTTTATTGTTGTGACAAATTATGAATTATTATAGTTCATAATTCATTCATTATTGTGGTTACACAATTATCTACATTAATTGTTCTTAGTAAACTATTTCTTGTTAAAAACAAAGGGCTTTAATTTCTTACCATGAATTTACTTTATGCAGTTTCTTATTATTAAAACCATTAATCTTGGTCTAACAAAGTATAAATTTTCACAAGAAAATTATTTCAATGTCAATGTTCAGGTCCCATGGAACACATTAGACAAAAGAGTCACCCTTTACCCACTCCAAATCCCCCATCACAAACATTATTACAACATCATGATCATCATCAAACTAACAAAGCCAGTTTCTTACCATTGCCAAAGCCACAAATTTTCGACGATTCTTATTCCTTAGAGGCAACAACGACACATGCTGTTTCGATTTTGCCAATGCCTATAACCGAAAGTGAAATATTATCATCGCCATACTTAAAAGCGTTTTGTTTCGATGAACTAAAAAAGGCGACATTTAACTTTTGTGAGGATAGTTTGCTTGGAGAAGGAGGTTTTGGTTGTGTTTTTGAAGGATGGTTAGATGGGGAAACCCTAAATGCTACAAGACAAGGATTTGGTGTGCCTGTTGCAATCAAGAAGCTTATACATTCTAGCTTTCAAGGTCATAAGGAGTGGCTGGTTAGTTTCTTTTTTATTCTAATTGACGTTTGGAATTCAAGGGCTCGAGAGATTGATAAATAGTAAAATTATCGCAAAATAACTAGGGTTTTCGTAATGAAAATCAAAGGGTTTAAACGTGACGTTGGAGTGCACTATATGGCTATATTGGGAAAAGTGTATTTTGGTACATTAATGTAGCTGCTCGTTTATTGGTACACTAATATATATGGCGGGATGGATCTTTTATCCCACAATGGTGTCACATTATTATGGGATTGACAAGTCTTTATTTATTTGAATTATTATTTATTTTTTATTTTATATGGACACTACACCATCATTTGGACGGAATATTCGATTTTTGCTGGAATATTCGATTTTGACTTTCAATTTGGGGGGTTTTGACCAAAATTGGGGATTTTTGATGATTTTGACCCATTTCTCGGGGGAGATTGACTTATTATAAATGGAATAAAATTCTATTTTGCAACAATGATTTTGCAAAAATATAAACAAACAGAGCCTTATTTGTTTCAACTCTAATAGTAAAGAGAGCAAATAAAATGTCAACGTTATGATCGACATATTTTGAACAATGATTTTGACTACCTATATATGTCCTTGTGCAGTCAGAAGTGAACTATCTAGGTAGACTTCGCCACCCGAATCTTGTTAAGCTCATCGGATATTGCGCTGATGGTGAAGATCGAATACTCGTCTACGAATTTATGCCCGGAGGCAGCTTGGAGACACATTTATTCAGAAGTAAATCGACTTTTAATCCGTATTATTTTATAGTATTTTGTCACATATACGTATTTTTAAGTACTTATGATAGTTCAAAAAATAAGTCTAGCTCAATTAAAGAAGAAAGGAAAATAATATGATCAGGACAATTGTATATATATGTTTGCAGGAAATGGTCCATCTCTTTCATGGGCAAGAAGGATTAAGGTTGCCATAGGTGCAGCTCGAGGGTTATGTTTCTTACACGAGTCTAATTCGCCAGTCATATATCGCGATTTTAAGACATCCAATATTTTATTAGATTCCGTAAGTTTATTTTATGAAAATAATAATTAGGGTTTTTACTAATATTATGATCTTTTTTTTTTTTTTGGCTAAATAAATAGATTATCTTGATGCAGGAATTTAATGCAAAACTTTCAGACTTTGGATTGGCAAAAAGTGGACCAACTGAATCTGAAACCCATGTAACTACCAGAGTAATGGGTACTGAAGGATATTGTGATCCACGTTATCTTACTACTGGTATATATACTTCTTTCTTCTTAATTATAATGTATATAATTAGAATAATTGTAATTTGTCGTCTCATAACTGTTAAATTTTAATTTCATCCATTAAATAACTTTTAATATGTCTTACACTTAATTTCACTGTCCAAATCTAACGGTCAACTCCGTTAATCAACATTTTAATTGATTTAAAAAAAAAACTTCATGCGCGAGTATATACTTACAGAAGAATTATATATATTCAATATTACAATATTTGTACGCAATATCAAGGGTGTCTTATCCACTAAATCTCCTCAAAACTCTGGTCAACACGGAGTTGACCGTTAAACTTTGGATGGTTTGACTAAATGTAAAATATTTTTAAAGTTATGAAACTAAATATGAGAAATTCACATAATTGAGAAAATGCTATTTTTCCTATATAATTGCAATGACATTGAAAATGATTAATTTAATAGAACTTTGGTGTGTTGTTTTGAATAATTCCCTTATATATATATATATATATGAATTCTACTTTACAAATAATTTTATTTTAATTAAAATAACAAAAAAAATATATCCTTAGCTCTTAGCCAAATTTTGCTACAAATAGTGAAAATAACTTTCTTTTGGTAAAATAATATATATAGGAAAATTGACATTGAAGTGCGATGTATATAGTTTCGGGATCGTATTATTGGAGTTACTTACTGGGCGTCGTGTTATCGATGAAACAAAGTGTGAAGAGGAGAAAAACTTGGTAAATTGGGTAAAGCTTCATGTTCAAGATAATGGAAAAATATTCAGAATTATGGACTCTAAATTACAAGGCCAATATTGTAAAAGAAGTGCTTATGTTGCTGCAAATATAGGGCTACGTTGTGTACACCATGAGCCTAAATATAGGCCTCCTATGACTTACATTTTGGAAATTTTAGAAAATCTTCCATCACATAAGAACCATCATTTATAATCAACTATCTTAATTAATCATTTTATTTATTTATTTATTGGAATGTAAATATATTTTAAGCAATTAGCCTTTTAGATGTAGATATATTGTGGATTTTTACGTGTCTTTCTTCTTACAATCCACTCACATGATGTAGACATTTAGGAGAGTTAAAGGAAGGATAATTATATTTTTAGTATATATTTTCTGATCTATTTTATATGTCAATTTTGAAGTCAACTTAATTTTAAATATAATAGTGAGGGGGTGTAGTACCAAAGATAAGTATAGATGAATGAAAAATAAATATATACTTTTAAATAAATTAATGGTATTTTATATATTAATGTGCCAAGGGGGTGTTTGATGGGTGTATAAAGTAGAGGACTGCAAGCTAAAGTTTGGTCTACGATCATAACGACATAAAATTTTCATTTGGACTAAACTTAATAATTTGTTTAGATTTTCAAATTCAATTTAATTTCAAAATTTTGGACAATTAAATTTTAGATAAATTTATCATATACTATTTTCATCCCAATTATACTTTTCGATTCTACCTTTATTAAAACTGATGTTAAATTTTATTCCATAATTATTGAAAATGATACAAAAATATATAGTAAAAAGGACAAATTACTCAATTTCGAATTAAATTGGATTTAGTATTAATCATTATTGTCTAGTAATAATACACAATAAAACATTCCAACTCAAGTAGAGAATGCTGATTCGCCCGTAGCACGGCGGCCGCCGCCGTCTTCCTTAACATATCCCCTTCTTCCAACTCCATTAATCTCCTCTCTATATCATTCGCTTTCACATTTCCTTCCTTTTACCCCATTCCCTAACAGCAATCCCAATTTTAAGCACATCAGCTATCAACACCATTAAACATGACCTCGATACAACAACTTCATCCACTAGGCATCAAAACAAACTTAAATGAATTTGTCGATGAATTTGAAATCCATGAATTTCAAATCCTTCCATCCAAACACACTCTTAATATTACTAGTTTGAATTTCATTATGTTTAGCCCAAATGATTTCCCAGTGTTGTCCATTATGGTTCCTTCATCATAACCTATTACAACCCTGGACATTAAATCCATCAAATTATGTGGTATGTGGACTGTACCATTCTCACAACCTGTTATTATTATAATAGATGGAAACAAACTACAGAAACGTGAAATACTTTCCTAGATCAGGACTGTTGGTCCCGGTCTAATTTTCATCGCACAATTATAGGATTGTGATATAATCCAATTCATATATAACAAATTCAATTTAATATTTTTATGAGATAAAAAAATAAAAATATATAGCATATTTAATGATTTATTCGTTAAATTGTAAAATTAACAATAATAGATAATTAGTAAGTAAAATTTATTAAAAGTGACAAAAAAGCGTGATTCAAGTAGTTGATGCAGGGATCAACAAAAAGAAGCAAACTTAAATTCAAATTATATATATATGTATGCAAGGATCAACAAAAAGAAACAAAAATATATAGCAAAAAAAGTGTAATATATATTATTTTTTGACCAATTTAAATTTTATATATTTTAATTAAAAAAATGATTGCCAAGTTAATGTCTTTATTTTTGAAATCATAAATTATAAAGTAAAAGATAACTATCTATATTATTTAATAAATTAAATCAAAAGTTAATTGATAAAATTAAGTTATGAATATACATTTTCCCACATTTTAGTATTATGTTTTTTTTTGGATTACAATTAAATTTTGATAGTAAAATTTAATAGTTATATTACTAATAGCATGTTTGTTTATTTATATATGTCTATGTTATATTATTATGTTATATAAAATTTAATTTAAAAATAAAAATAAATACGCAACGAGCGTGCATTTTACTAATTTTATGTAAATAGATAGACTCAAATATTAAACGGTGATTGTCTAGTACAGAATGGTAAGATGTTGTATATGTTTACTTTTTGCACCAGTAATTCATATTATTCAGAACAAACTATTTATTCTGTTCTAAACTGAAGTTTCGAAATGCTAACGTAAATAAGTTTCAGATGTGTAGAAAAACTTGCTCTAGTACAGGATATAACCAAGAAAAACTAAAATGCATAATAACATTCGAACTAAACCCCATTTTCCAAAGAAAAAAGGTAATATTATCTGGCAAGGGGATATTTAAGAATCAAACATCAGACATAAAGTGAAATATCAATGAATTTCTGTAGTTTGAGAGAATATGTATCATATTTATGAATTATGCATATATATATAACAAGGGTATCTGCAGGAACAGGCAAACTGAATTATAATAGACTCATTTCCATATTTACATGCTTAAGAGTGAAATCGTTTCTAACGGTGTTAAAAGGAGCTAAAATCCATGCAAAATAAGGGATCTTAGATAGTATATCACCCTCATTCTTAAACTCAGATATATTTTAGGCTTATGCAATTCAATTAGACTAAAGATAAATAAAACAAGGATGAGATAATCGAACTTAAGTTATTTTGTGCAATTTGCCCGAAAAATGATAACTTACAATCGATAGGAATAAGGACTTACCATTTAAACTCCATTACTATTCTAGAAGATGATGCCCATTAATCTCTGATCCAATGATTCTTACCTCGTACAAAAATCATACTGTCATAAGTTTGAGTTTGGCCATATCAGAAACATAATTAAACAAATATAACATTAATTATCTTTGAAAAAAATAGAAAAATTGAATATTGAAATGAAGTTAATTCAAGAATTTCTACAGAGGCACCACTTAAGCCTATCATAGCATCACCACCTATCTTACAATCAGACCAAATATTTCCCCCTTCCATTTTTGATCCTCATATCTCTATTTTCATGCAAAACCAAGGGAAAAAAAGCTAAAACTAACAATCAACAGGTTCACTTCAAGAGCATTATTGGATTCACATACATTGATTTTATCTTACCCTTTAAAACCCAATTGTGCCTAGTTTACAATTTTTAAGAATAGTACATAGAGGCCTAGTGAAATAAGTCAACTGTATGATGCAATAATGTAAGAGTATAACTACTAATTGATGGAAGAATATAATGAAACAATAAATGAGATATTTACCGTGGGTACAGTGTTTAATCTGGACTCTTCATGTAAGAGAAAATTTGTCCAACCGCTCTTGATGGGATCACATCATTCTTTGTTCAAGGCTTTCGGTAATAGGACATTTTTTTTATTACAGCATAAACATTCAAAGGGCTTAAACAAACCACACAATACATGTTTAAACTTATCAAACTCCACTGATGTACATAAGAATAGATTGTTAATGATAAAACAACTAGGATGAATAAAAGGTTTGTCCAGCTACATGAACGAGAGACTAATAATTTGCATGGGCTTTTCCCTGGTTATATCTCTTTTTCCTAATGATATTTTAGAACTGATATACACAATTCTTGATTTACACACAAAGATATTACTTTACAACTTTTCATCTCACAGAAGGTGATTGTACATGTTACAAGGCCAGGTTTCTTATATAAACTGATCGAACAAACTACAAGGTCAACAAGAAAACTCTGTACTGGCTTTGTTTATGCTTTTTCCTATTTCTTGTTCTTTAAATCAAGAACGGGTGACTAGAGTATCAATGTGAGTACTAACTGTCAAAAACCGTAATTCAACATCAACTTTGACCGCAAAGGTTGTGAGATTGGTGTATAGAACAATCATACATGGATTTTAGGATGATCTTTAAGACTGAAAATAATGCTCTCTTGATGACTCTTCATGCCATTTAAAATACCCAGAGGCAGTAAGAACAGTCGAGAGGATGTAATCATCCACTTGAATGCCCTCAACTTGCATTTGATACATGAGTTTTAAAGCCTCACCACAAAACCCATTTCTCGCATACGCTACAATCATTGCCTTCCATGAAACCAAGTTTCTCTCAGGCATGCTATCAAACACTTGAACTGCTTCAGAAAGATGTCCACATTTGGCATACATATGAACCAAAGCACTGCCCACAAAGACATTCGACAATGAAGGGGTCTTATTTATAGATGAATGAATCAATTTCCCTTGATTTATATTTTCCAGTCTTGCACATACTTTTAGTGCTGATGAATAAGTAAAAGGGTTCGGTTCCACACCTTCACCCAACATCTCCTTTAAATACTCAAGGGCTTCGTACTCATGACCCAGGTGAGCACAACCGGAAATCATGACCGTCCATGAAACTACAACTTTATCAGGCAAGTACTCGAGGACCCTAGATACAAAATGATACTCCCCACATTTACAATAAAGCCACACAAGTGCACTTCCTATAAAAATATTGCAAGGTGCAAAGTTTTTGAGAATTTGTGCATGAATTTCTTTACCTGTTGATAATGCCCGGAGTAAGCCACAAGCTCTAAGGATACTCACCATAGTTGAATTGTTAGTAGATACCTTTAATCTTTTCATCAAGCGGAAGAGTCTTATGGTCTCTTCACCAAGTCCATTGCGAGCATATCCCGCTACAATAGAATTCAAAGTGATTGCATTTCTCCATTTCATTCCATCAAAAAGTGTCCTTGAGCCATCAATTTTCCCACACTTGGCATACATATCGACCAACGAAGTACCTACATAAACATCCATATCATATGCCTTCTTAACAACGATAGCATGTAATTGTTTACCCAAACTTAGTTCTCTCTCTTCACCACAAGCACTCAATACGCTACAAATAGTAAACTCATTTGGGTCAAGCCCATGAGATAACATATGTGATAACATGACAAAAGCCTCATGTCCCCGTTTGTGTTGTGAACAAGCTGTGATCATGGTTGTCCAAGCAATCAAGTCCCGCTTTTGCAATCGATCAAAGACTTGAAAAGCACAATCAAGATCGCCATATCTAGCATAAAAGTGCAAAATAGTGCAATCTAATATGAGATTACTTACTTGACTCTTTATGATACAAGCATGTAATTGCCTTCCCAACTCATAATCACATATTCTGCCACACAAATCTAACATGTAAACATATGTCTGTGCATTTCCATGTAATTCACAGTTAACAAACTCCTTAAACAACCTCAAAGCTTCCTTACTTATGACATATTTCTGGTAGCCATTAAGCATTGCAGTCCATGAAACAACATTTCTTTCCAACATGTTATCAAAACCATACGGGCCGCCACCAAATCCCCAAATTTTACATACACACTGATCAAATTATTATTAACAAAAATTACTGGATCTTTCATACACTTAACAACAACAGCATGTACGCTCCTACTTTCTTCAACATTATAACATGACTGAACCAAATGGCCCAATGCAGTGGAGTCGTATAAAAGCACATTGTTGCTATTATCTCCATTTGGAGGAGATGTAGAAAGAGATTGCAAATCGGTAGGAAAAGGCAAGTCCTTGGAAAAGCTGAGTAAATTTAGGCTATGATGTTGCTGGTTTTGATATAGCCCTTTGTTTTCTGGCGGTGATTTTTATGTTTCGGCAAGTTGGAATTTTTAGTATCAATAAGGTAACATGGTTGGATTTGATATGAAAATATGCACGGGGAGATATACGATAGTGAGAACATTGAAAATAATGTCTTCTTTGATTCCTTCAAAGATGTTAGGCCATATGCTCTATTCCAACCTATGACAAAGAAAAAATGTATATTGGTCAATATCTAATAATGGTTGGGCATTAAATTCTTTATCATCACAGAAACTCAATCAAAATAAAATGGGAAAGTTTTTTCAAAGTATTTCAATTGTACCAGGAACATGTTCAGACTCTCTATACAAAGCTAACAGACATTTGTGTCATATATTTGATGGTTTGAACCCACATTTGTTAATCAGTTAGTTCATCATTTTATGCTTGACTTTTTTCAAATTAAAATTTACTCTTTTCAACTCAATTCAGAGACAGAAATCGAAAGAACATCAGATTTTCAAACACTCCAAAGAAGAAAACGGGAAGAAACATAACTTTGTGTAATTAATCAGAAAAACACTGGTGAATGAAGCACAACCAGAATTTAATTGGATGATTAAAACCGTATTGATAATTCAGGACGTAAAAATTGGAACTTTCCACTTAAGTAGTGTTGGAACAACTGGTAAAGCAAACACAAAAAAAAATATCTAAAAAACAACAATACCTCCTAAAAAGAGGAATGAAATTACAGTAAGATAAACTTCGAGTACTTTATCATCATTAAAACAAATTTAAATTAATGTTATGCAATTAGACACTACATAGTCAACTTACAAGAAATAAATCCAACGTCCAGAAATTAATTTGTTAAAAACATTACGAAAAAAATAGATAGAAACCTGGTAGAATAGGGGGAGAGATATAGTTCGCGACAGCGCAACGGTGGAAGCCGGCAGGGGCGACGAGCAAGAGGGGAAGCTGTGGAAGCAAGGAGATATTTCACTAAATTTTCTCTCTCAGTTCTATGTTTGAAAAAGAATCAACGTCTTCTACAGTTCTGCTTCCCCACAAAAAACACCAGATTTTAGATATTTTAAACATTTTCATTAGGAAAAAAGACAAAAAATATTTTAAAGGATTTTGGGGATAATTGATAAATAACTAATTATAAAATTATATTTTATGTTTGTTTATTTCTTAAATTTCTGAGTGGCTCCTAAGTGGCTAGTAGTGTATAAAATTGTTAATGGACGAGAAATATTCAGGCTGTATACAATTACCTATAAATTAATTTTTGTACGGACCTCATCCAAATTCGCCACATATTCGATGGGTCCAAATAGTTCGACTTGATGGGTTAGGTACAATTCGGGTCGGGTCCAGGAAGAATAAGACCCGCAGGTAATTTTTGAGTAAAGACTCATGCATCTTCGAGAAAAGACCCGTTGGTATTTATGAAAGGTAAAATTTGAGTAATATTTGAATGTTTTTCGAATAGAATATTCACGGGTACACAGACGACCTAATATCATCGGGTCTGGGTCCGAGCCTAGGTTCGGTAAAAATTAAAATTGAATGGGTAGAGTAATCCAGACCCATTGACAACCCGTCACGAATCATTTTGGATTGAATGAGTTGTTTAGAGTCTTTGTCCACCTTGGATCCATCCTAGGTAAGAAAATGAACGTTGTATTCTTTAATGAAAAATACAACTTATAAATTACTCCCTATTCACCTGAAAGGACAATTTTGCCCCGAACTTCACAGTTTTTTCTCATTTTTCCCTTTACTGCTTTATTGTTTCTATTTTATCATTTTCAATTATGCATTTGTAAGTCAATAGAGATAAACATTTCCAGTGCCCTTAATGGGTCTTTTTTGTAATTTAGCTACATGCTTAGGAAGGACAAATGAACTCATTTCAGAACAAAAGTAAATATCTAATCAATATTTCGAGCAAATCCCACCAAACCCGTTTGAACATGGAGCTTAAAGTTACAATCTTTTATGATTGGTGTCTGCCCTGATATAATCACGTATAACATTATATTAGATGGGCTCTGCAAGAATTCGAGTTATGATAATGTAATGGAGACTTTCAAAGCAATGATGGAGAAGGGTTGTGTTCCTAATGTCATAACATATAATATACTCATAGAGAACTTCTACAAAGCTCGAAAATTAGAGAGAGCTTCTGAATTTCTCGATGAAATTCAAAAAAATGGTTTGTGTCCTGATATAGTAACTTTTGGCACGTTGATAAACGGGTTTTGTGAGCATGGGGATTTGGATGAAGCCCATGATCTGTTCAGAAGAATGGAGAAACAGTTTAAACAATTTAAATTAGTGTTTTCCTAGACCCACTTATGAACGCCTTGTGCTTTTTAACTAAATGGAGATTGCATAATTTTATTCACTGTCCTTTTGTTTTGAGGAACTGCACATATTCACATAGGCTTTCTCTATAAAACAGATCAAACTTGTTAATACATCGATGGGTTCTTTATACATATCTATTAAATGATGAATTTACAGTAAGTTATGTCGGAATAGTGATAAGAAATTCTGGAATAATGATAACAACTGACGAATGAATTTCGAAAGATCTATGAAGAGAGTGCAATTCTCTTGATAGTATTATATTGGTGATTTTGGCTTGGGGACAAAGAAATGGGCAATCAACTTCTTGACGATCAAGAGAATTGCAGCCTCCTCATAGATTTTTCGAAATTCACAGTTGTTATATTAAACTAACGGACATTTCATCTTATATGTCATATGTTGATTGCGAGAATGTGGTTACTTGGAATGCTGTAGTATCTGGAGCGGTTAAAAATAAAGACAATTGGGTTGCTTTGAGAATTTTTAGCCAAATGCTGCAGTTAATGAGCTTGAATTGGGGAGGGCGAGCGATCAAATGTGGTACTATTTGTATGCCAAATGTGGGGCTATGTGTGATGCTATGAAGCAGTTTAAGCTAATGCCAATTCGAAATGTCGTCTCTTGGACAGCTGTCATCTCGGGATTTGTCCAGAAAGGTGTGATTCTGCTTCTGCTGTTCTTGCAGCTTGTGCAAATCCGTCTATGTTTGGAGAAGCGTTACAGATACATTGCTGGATTTCACAAAACGGGCTCTATTTAGATCCAGTAGTGAAAGCATCTTTGATTAACACGTACTCGAAGATAGGAGACATAAATGCTTTTGAACATGGATTTGCAGATAAGGCTATTCAGTTGTTTCGAGATTTGTTGTTTGAAGAATCCATTCGAGACGAAACTGTTCTTGATTCCTTGAAGCTGATCGGTAGAGAAATTCATGGATTTGTTATTCGATGGTGAAGGGACGATAATTGGTGGGGCCGTATACGAAATGTAATGATTTATAAGTTCGGCAAATATTGTTTTTCAAGGATCGAGTTTCATGGTCCCCACATTAATGAGGCTTTTCATCTTTTTTGAGAAATGCTTTTGTCGGAGAGTAGTTCCAATGCCTTCACACTCTCGTCTCTTATCGGGGCTATTGCAGTTTCAAATAAACCCGAGATCGGTACTGATCAGTTACATGTGCATGTAATAAAAACGGGGTTCGAATCAGAAGCTTCCGTAGTAATGTATTCGAAATTCGGACAAATTGATGATTGCGATAAAGTACTTGAACGGATTACGAAACGCGATTTAGTGAGCTGGAGTATAATCGCGAGCTATGCTCATCATGGACCTTATGAAGAAATCGGGACTAGAGCCCGATAATATTACTTTTGTCGGTGTTCTATCTGCATGGTTATAAACATTACGCGTGTATGGTTGATCTGATTGGTCCTGCGGGGAGATTACAAGAGGCTTTGAGGTTCATTGTTAATATGCCTATTGAACCTGATAGGTCTTTACTTGCTGCTTGTAAAGTGCATGATAATATTGAAGTGGGAGCTGTTGTCTATGATCGAAATGTTTTGAAAATAAGAGATGAATAATTTTGTAGTTTATTATATTGGGTGATGAGTATTTTATGTTGTTTGGATATGATTCCATACAATTTTGCAGATTAATGTTAAAGCTGCTGCAGATGAATGAATAACCAAGGAAAGATGTAAATTCCTAGTCTTCTAGTTACTTGTGGGTTCCCAATTTTGATATTTCGACAGTTGTTTTCGCTTTAAAAATGATAAAAAACTCACTTTCAATTTCGATGATTACGAGACAATGTCAATGTTTTGATTGGAGTTAAGAGGATCACAACCTGAAAATGATTGGTCAGGTAAGTTATGACCCACGGGTTAAAATACCAGTGTTCACTCGTGGCTATTTTTGAACGATAACACTCGAGTATTCATCGGATAAATAAAAGGAGGACCTGGACCGAATGACCTAATACTATGGGCTCGAGTCGAGTTGGGTAAAATTTAAATTGTAATCGCTGTCCAATGACATCCCTAACTGCACTACATAGTAGTGCATATTACATTCAATCAACTCATTAGTAAATTAATATTTCAAAACAAGCGACAATTGGTGCAGACACACAAACGCCCCACAAGTTATGAATGCACAAAACCAAAGAAAATCCCTTCTTGGAAGCAATATAAACATAAAATCATCCTTCTTACACATTCATTCTATCTTAAATACAATAATACGAGGATATAGTAAGCACAATACAATCCTTATTGACTCTATATAAACACAAACTCATGAAACAAAAACACACATTTTAAATTTGTATTAGCAGCTCAATTGGTAATGGTAGGAGAGTTGATGATATATTGCCTGAATTGCTGCAGAAATGAAACTAATGCATCGTGTGGAGGCGTTATTTCTTTCACGACTGGAAACTCCATTAACATCATAACCCATTGAAAAATAAGGGATGCTTCTCATGATCAAGAACTTTAACTCGAAGAATTTCTTCTTGAGCCCTACAGGCACCAAAAGTTGCAACTATCAGAATATCGAGAATATCCATTTTCTCACCATTGTTTCTTGGATTACCGTTAGGGAAGAAATTCTTCATGCCGTCTTCGAGCACATTTAGTTTATCATACATATCTTCACATGCTTTTTCTCGAGCTTCTTTGCCTTCAGCAATGAACATCTTTAGAACGCTTTCCAGCACCTATGTTCCAAAAAAAAGAAAAAGAATCTCGTATATTATATTGAAACTATAATACGTATTCAATAAGCTCAACTGAACACGTTTACCTGTTGGATGTAAGTAGCCCAGAAAGGAACACTTGCTCTTTCATATGGATCTTCAGGCAAGAGTCGAGGTTCGTTCTTCCATGTCTCGTCGATATATTCGAGAATGACCAAAGATTCGACAATTGGTTTCCCATTGTGAACAAGCACAGTACTTTCTTGTGCACAGGATTGTATTTGAGAAGCAAATCACTTTTTTTTGCTAACATACTCAAAAGGGATGCGTTTGATCTTGAGAGCAAGTTCAACTCTCTTCACATAAGTGCTAGACCAAAAATCATGAAGAATCACACTATATTCATTTGCCATACTTAAGTCTTTGTATTGCTTGGGGATTGGAATCGAATAAACTATAAATAGGGTGGTTATTTTCTAGATTAAATATTTTTATAAAGGGGTAAGAGAGAAAAATTCAAAGTCAGACATAAGACTATACAATAGAATAATGAAGATTTAGGACTTTGATAGTATTATATTGGTGATTTTGGCTTGGGGACAAAGAAATGGGCAATCAATTTCTTGATGATCAAGAGTATTGCAGCCTCTTCATAGATTTCTAGAAATGCATTTGTCAGCAGTAATATTAATTTAATGTTTCATCTTATATGTCATATATTTTGAGTGCATATTCATTGAATAATATTAGGCAACAGTATATTCTGAAAAAATTCTGAATTTGATATGCATTTATAATTAAAAGTATAAAATAAACCACAAAATTAAAATATACTAACCAAATTCAATGTCATACCTACACCAAATTGGAACCAAAGGATTTAGATTCATACCTTTACCAGGACTTACAGAACTAATGATTTAGCCTTTACTAATGTAAAATGTAAACAAAGGGCCAAATTGAATGACAATCCGTCTTTTAGAAATGATTTTTCAAGATAATTAGAGAGTGTTTAGAAATAGTATTAAAAATATATGAAAACCTGTGTGGTGTGCCTATGATATATTTTGTGTGAAAACTATCGAGATCAAACGAGTTTTAATCAAATTGAACACAAATCATACTTGATTAGCATCTCAACGAAAAACACAAAAATTTTCTTTCCACGATCAACCCAAAGGCAGACAGTAAGGGCAAATCTTACAACGAAAACAGCCAAGATACATCAAATATAGCATCTCAATCCAAATAAATAAACAAAGAACCATTTGGGTGATATAAGATAGAATTACCTATTTGACCAGATGTGGATCGATAGATATGTTTCTTCATCCATACAATCAAGCCCTGAAACGCCCATAAGAATGTAATTAACTGTCTTGAAACAACACAATGAACTGAAATAATATGCCAAGCTAAATTCAATATCAGTTCACCTCAAGAAGCCCGTAAAATTTTATTTGATAGCTTTTTCTTTAAAAGCTTCTTATCTCTAAGAGCTTCATATAAGAGTTCATATGCAAAATAAGTTATGTGGGATTTCCTCAACAAGTCTTCCAAAACTATTTTAGGTGCTGCAATTTCCTTCTTATCTGCTTCAAAGATTGTGTTCACAACTTCAGGAACAATGCCCTTCTGAACCATGAGGCGTATAATTCCAACTGCATCACGTAGTCTATGTTTTACGCATAGGCAATTTAAAACTCGTCCAAATGCCGTTAAGGATGGAATTAATCCTTTCGTAATATTCTCAAGGAGAAATCGATATCCTGAATCGATTTTCCCGGTCTTGCAGAAACCATCTATCATGCAACGGTAAGTGTAGTTATCTGGCGAACATCCATTATTATCCATTTCATGATATAGTTTTTCGGCCATATCCATATTTAGCCTCTCGGAAAATGCATTAATCAGGATATTATATGTTGCTAACGTCGGCGAAAGTTTAAAATCTTTCTCCATTCTTCTGAACAGATCGTGGGCTTCATCCAAATCCCCGTTCTCACAAAACCCGTTTATCAACGTGCCAAAGGTGACTATATCAGGACACAAACCGTTTTTTCGAATCTCATCGAGAAATTTAGAAGCTTTATCTAATTTTCGAGCTTTGCAGAAGGTTTCTATGAGTATATTATACGTGATGACATTAGGAACACAACCCTTCTCCGTCATTGCTTTGAAAGTCTCCATTACATTATCAGAACTCGAAGTTTTGCAGAGCCCATCTAATATAATGTTATACGTGATTATATCTGGGCAAACACCATGTTCCCACATGGCATTCACAATTTCAAGGGCCTCACCCATTTTCAACTGTTTGCAATAGCCATCAATCAATGTATTAAAGGTGAATATATCTGGAAAAAACCCGTTTGTCATAGCATTATTCACAATAGTACTCGCATCATCTACACAACCTATCTTGCACATACCATTTACAATTAAATTATAAGTCCACACATCAGGAGAACACCCTTTTTGCTCCATATCATTCATCAACTGCAAGGCTTCTAAAATTTGTCCTTGTCGCCATAATCCCTTAATTAATGTGTTGTATAAAATAACATTCGGCTTTATACCTTTTCTAAAAGCTTCATTAAGAACACTCATGGCCCTTTCAGTATCACCATTCTCACATAATCCATGGAGTAAGGAACAATACGTGAAAGTATCGGGTACGAACCCTCTAAATACAGCATCAGCAAGAATCTTGTCAGCATTTTGCACCATATTAAGTTTGCAATATCCATCAATAATAGTATTGTAGGTGAAAGAATCAGGCTGAATACCACTATTAACCATTTTATTCATATAGGTTTCTGCTTCTAACACTTTTGAGTTCTTACACAAACCAGTTATTAGTGTGTTATACGTCACAACATCAGGAGAAAGACCTTCTCGTGCCACACTGTCCAACATTTTGGCAGCCTCATCGAGTTGGCCTTTTTTGCAAAGCCCTTGAATAAAAACGTTAAAAGTAAACAAATTCGGGAAAACACCTCTTTTAAGAACCTTATCTAGTAGTCTTTCACTCTCGTGAATATCTCCCTTCTTACAAAGTGTGTGTATAAGTTTATTGAATGTAGCTACTTTCGGGATAATTCCAAGCTTAAGCATCTGATCAAACAATTCATAAGCTTCTATTCCATGATCCCCCTCATAGAATCCACTAATTACTGTACAATATGCCACCGAGTTAAACTCACATCCCTGAGAAGGCATGTTGTTCAGAAGCCTCAGAGCAGCATGTGGCCTGTTCGTTCTACAAAATGACTTTATCCTAATCGTATATGTATATACATCGGGTGCGATACCTTTATCTTTCATTCTCATATAAACTTTGTGGGCCTGATTATAATACTCATTCTCCACCAAAATATTCATTATTACATTATGTGAAAACACCGTCGGCTCACAATTGTAAAAATCCATCCTCTCAAAAACATCAACAGCCTCTTGAATTTTCCTTTTCTTACCATAATTTCTCATCACACTGATGTACACTCCTTCCAATGAACCGTGATCAAGATTCGCCCGCATCTCAGTCATGATATTCTCCATGGGCTCAAACTCCCCACAAAGGCCAAGCTTTTCAATGATGCATTTGTAAGTCAACAGAGTGTGTTTATACCCATCTTCCTTCTTAACATAATTAAACATTTCCAGTGCTCTTAATGGGTCTTTTTGGTACTTTATAACCGCAGCTACATGCTTAGGAAGGACAGATGAACTCATTCCAGAGCAAAAGTAAATATCTAATCAATATCTCGAGCAAATTCCAAAAACCCTTTTGGATATTGAGATTCCTGAATGCAAATTGAAAGATTTTCAGTTTACATGTAGCTAATTGCAGTAGAAACAAAAATGTGAATGCCTATAGTATGAGAAAATCTGGGGAAAAGACTAAGGTTTTGAATCAAGAATAGACAGAATGGTAATATATGAGAAAGCATGTTTACTTGATGAAGAACAACAAAACCAGATATGCTTCAAGTGCTTAAAGCATGTTTGCTTAATGCATTAAAACTACCAAACAGATTACATAAGTAATTAACCAGAACTCTATCACAAAAAAAAAAGAATTGAAACGTAAAACAATAGCGACATCAATTCAAGATTTGCCAGAAAAATTTACATAACACGTTAATAATTAGCGTGTAAGAATGAAAATTGAAGAAAAGAAATTTTACCGAGAAAAAGAGACGGAAGAATTGAACTATGAAAATATCTTTTGAATCTTGAAAGGGTAGGGGGCATTATGGGATATAAAAATAAAAGATAAGGGTACTATGGACAAATTGGATTCGTGATGCACTTCTCTTTTAATTTAACAGCATTAATCAAATAAAAGAGAGGGCATTAATAATCCAATTTGACCGTACTACCCTTATCTTTTCCTATAATGCCCCCTTTTAAATCTTGTAGCTCTCATTTATCCTCTCAAGATTTAAAACCTGTGATATTTTTCGAAGTTCATTTCTTCCGTCGTCAGTTCTCTTTCTCGATAAGAATGAAAATTCTAATATTTGGAAGAGGTTGAAGAAAATAACTTTACCGAGAAGAAGAATTGAACTTCGAAAATATCGCAGGGTTTTGAATCTGGAGAGGGTTAATGAGATTTAAAAGGGGGCATTATAGGATATAAAAATAAAAGATAAGGATACTACGGACAAATTGGATTATTAATGCCCTTCTCTTTTATTTAGCAATATTAATTCTATAATTAATTAATCTTAAAAGGGTTAATAAATATTGTTTAAAGTTCAAACAAATTTTTGAAACAATTTTAATACACTAGCCAATCTATTATTTTTCAGTCAAGAATTTTGTATTCGGAGATGCTAATATTTTAAACGCAAATTTATTCCATTTGATGGGTCCCTAATGTATTATCGTAATTCCTATAGTAATTCATTAATATAATACAGATCTGCGCCACACAAGTGGTCCTGAGTTGATGGCCCAATAAGTCGAGCTCATGGTCCAATAAGGATCACTATATATACCATCTTAATCAGCTAGATTAATCATAATCTGATTTTTCTCAAAAAAAAAAAACTAGAATAATTAAATACTCTCTAAATCTACGAGATCGAGGAGTACAATATCTGAGAACTACAGAGAGGAAGCTTGATCTTATCAAAGTAGGTACGTAGGCAACTTGAAGTAACTGAGCGTAGCCCCTAATCCACCAAAACACTATCTACTCTGTCGTGAGTCGGGTCGGATCCCATCCCACGTATTTTTCACGTGACACTACTATTTAATCCCGCATCACAATTTAAAAAGAAAAATAATCATTTTTACACTCATATATTAAAGGCACGTTTGGAAGTCGAACTCTCCTCTTGTTCTTGAATGTGGATGATATTTGAGATAAGAATTAATATTATCATTAACACTAAAAATTAAATTAATAATATATTTTGGTGTAAAATAACATCACGTGTAAAGTATAATTCATTGTGACTATTTTTAATATTTAAATATATGATTTTAATCAAGATATGTTTAAGAAAAATTATATCTAAAAAATAATCCAAACAAATTTTTTTAAGAAAAATAAAAGGTACTCGATCCGTTACACGTTAGGTAGGATTAATGTTGATAAACTACAGATGCAACAATTTCAGTTTGTTGGAGTGACTTGCAAAAGCCAAAAATTTAAGATTGGTTTTCAGCATGTTTTTGTATATGATTGTGAATCTAATATATTTATCACATACAAGTAAATTTATTTCTTATGCATGTTAATAAATATGTTAAAAAATTATTAAATGTAGAGCACATCAATATCATATCATCATTCAAATTTTTTTTTCTTCACACTTTTACATTTGTTATCTATTTCAATTAATAACTTTAAGCATATGTAAATTCTAGCAAGATACACAATGGTAATCCACTTGAGTGCTATTGACTTAAATATCCTTATAAACATTATGAACAAATAAAAAAATATTCACATATTAACTACAAAATATATATTAGTATTTTTGAAATAAAAGTATATGTTTTTAACATGAAATGTAATATTGCATTGTCATACTTTTTATTTTCTTTTTTTGTTTATGAGTATGTTAAAATAAGTTTTTTCTTTCAATGAACTTTTTTCTTACTTCTTAACTACTCATTAAAATATTTATATAATGATAACCAAAATCAAAGACGAACTGAATATTTGTTACATTTTTGGATTAATTTTATTGAATACTTATTATTTAGTCATAATATACGGATGACTTGGTTATTATCTCAAAGAAGACAACTTTTTATATTTAATGTGTGATGCGGGATCAAATAGTATATCACGTGAGGGTCACGTGGGGATGGGATCCGAACCGGCTCACGACAGACCAGATAGAATATTTTTAGATAGTGGGGCTGCGCTCAGTAACTTCGAGTTGACTACGTACCTATTCTGAATTTCTGTTGGGATCAAGCCTCTTCGTAGTTCTCAGATATTATACTCCTCAATCTCATGGATTTAGAGAGTATTTAGTAATTCTAGTTTTTAGCACTCGAATGATTCAAGCTGCCTACGTACCTAATCAGATAGGATCAATGTGTTTCAAATTTTAGCCTTCAGGCCACCACTTTCACAATATCGTTTTTGTTATACTTCTCATATATACCAATGTTTTCAAAACCTATTCTTATAGAATTATATGTAAAATATTGAAAAATAATGTTTTGCTCATAGCATTTAATATTTATAAATTTTAATTAACATATCTTTCCTATTTATTTCTCTGTCCTGACATAAAGGTGTCAAGCAGGATTTCAGCCTGCTTGACACCAGGCCACATATCATGTAGGAGTTCAGAAAAGAAATCAGAATCGTAGAAAACACTAGAATAATTTGGATAAATGGCACCCTAGATAGGAATTAACTAAGGATATAACTTGACATCTCAAAGCACGAATTCATAACAATCTTGAACCAAAGAGAAAAGGTATGAAATATTTCTAACTTGTAACTTATCCGACAACCTCTAGTTCTGGACGGTAAAGTCTAGACAGTAGGATTCTCTAACAAATTGTCTTACAAGGTAGCAGCAATGACTTTGCTTAAAAAGTATATATATTGTGCACTAGCAACTCTTCCATAGCAACTAGCGACAAGTTTGAACATTAGAGCAATGATGTGCTAGACTCTTAGGGATGCTGATTCAACAGTTACAAGTCCTCAATTTTCAGGTTTTCATAAGACAAAGAAAGAAGACATGAACAATCCGAAGGAATCCACATTGCTTTACAAACTAGTACTCGGATACTCACTTAACCTTTCCTACTAACAGAAAATAACATAATATGTGGCTCAACAAAATAATTTTTACTCAAACGGTCACATCCACGTGTTTCAATTAGTAGACAGTGGCAATAACAAGATAAATCCCTATTCACAGGCCAAGAACGTCCTGAATACATTCCCCCCACCAGAAACCAGGGAGGAAAAGCAGTACACTAATTACAAACAAAGTAGAACTTCAGAGATTTACGAAAGGATGCAGATTTAAATGACACAAAACTAAGATACAGATTTAAAGTCTACAGAATTTCTGATGCACAAAACACCCGAAAGCTAGAACAAACGACCATATTCCTACTATCAAGCCATTAGGATCGTTCTTAATCATGATACTACAAAGAAACAAACTATTTCCAAATTCCCGACACCTAATTTCCCAAAAACACCAAATAAACAGCTTTAAAAGATACAAAAATCACAAAAGCAACACACTGTAGCGCTTAAGCGTTATCCACGAAATCATGAAAAAGTCGACAACCAAATTCCGCAATCGCAAACACGAATTCGACTCAAAGCAGCGCGCGGAAACACGCAAAAAAAAAAAAAAAAAAAAAACCTTTTCCACATAAATCAAACCCCGAAATCCTGAATACAACCAAACACGCGGAACCCCCACCCACGCACCCACAGCAGTTTGGGGATTTTACGGCAAAAGATAAAGAGGCAATTAATTAGGGTTTGTTTGTGATGGAGACTTACCCTAATTGTACGACGGGGACAACGGAGCTGAAACTCGATCTCTAGATGGAGATATGAAAATTTTGCGCTAGGGTTTTGAATCGGCCAGAAGAAATCGGATGGAGCTCGACAGTGTGTATGAGATGTGGTGTGGTTTCGGAAAGATAATATAAAGTGTGCGAAATTTTCAACGAAAGAGAGAGAAGGTTAGGTTCGGACCGATGGGAGAGGCTCGGGATTACCGAAGCAACAGAGGTGCACCTCATTGGAGCATAGACCAATGCTCCATTTTTTGGACTTCCACTTGTAATCGACCATGTGGTGCCTCTTTAAATTCACAATTTTCAAATAATTTTTATATTACTCTTGTTAAATTTTTTGTTTTTATTATTTTACGATATTCAAATTATTTTATCTTTTCGAACTAATATCGAATGTCCATAAATCACATTATTTGACAAATATGTATTCGTATTTTAAATACATTCTCCCAAATAAATTGAGATACCTTCAATTTTATTTGAAAATAAATAATTAATTAAAATTGAGTATGATGCAGTGGATCAGATAAAGATGGATAAGAATCTAGAGTATATCGTAATTTTTTTTTCGTAAATTTTATTTTCGCTTTCTTTTTTTGCCTTTTCTTTTTACCATTTTCATTCCTACCATATCGGGCATGCATCTCTAGGCCAATCCATTGCCCCTCAACAAGTGTAGTTGTTTGGATTCATGAGAGTCACATATGCGGAAAGAAAATAACGTGTGATTGCATGCATATCGAAACTAAGAAAAGAGGTCTAAAATTACTATAAAACATTAAACATGTTTGGATTTGTTGTGTGTATGATTTGATAAAAGATGATGCATGAACGTCGTTTCGATCACCCGAAAAAATTAATTGTCCTAACGAATTAATTCAATCTCTAATTAAAATAATCTAATCATGTGAATTATTAATCTAATCAATAGTATTTGATCTTATTAAACAACTTAGTTAAATTATTTCGTCATTTTGGTCGATTCTAACATCCAAAAGAAAACTATTAATATGTGCTTAGAACTTTACTTTATAAAATTGCCTCGTTCGTCGGAAAGCTATTAATATGTCCTTAGAACTTTATTTTATAAAATTATCTCATTTTCTTTTTAAAATGCGACTGTTTAAACTCGTGTCAATTATAATGTAAAAGATATCAAAATGTGTGTGACACTAAGCTAGCCCCATAGAACTATATCATAGCCCAATCGAGTACGAGATGACTTAAGTACCACGGACCTTTTGATCACAATTAAAGTATGTGTATAAGCTATTCACTGACATATTCTAACCGAGTGAGACCTATAAAATGTCAAACTCATAGGAACCAGTACTGTGCTATGAATCATTAAAAGATAAAATTATAAAACTATTCGTAATTTACATCAGTTAGTTTATATGCTATGGTAAAAAACTTTAATTTTATTTACCTATTAATTTATTATTGAGACAAAGAATCCGTTACTGGTGATCATCACACAACTATATAAACCAGACTTTGAGGTTGATTACACTAAGGGGAGATACGGGTCTGATAGCTCTAGTAATATATTCAAGTCTATTACTCATGAGCCCTAAAGTTTAAAGCTCATGCATATCTTTACAATTTATAATCCAATTATCGGCCATCATAGTAAATATTACGTGAGCTGATTATGATGAGCCGTATTAGGGTATATCAATTTTATTAGAACACCTATGTCATCCTCACTACTCCGTAGTACATAACGGCCATTCTCACATTGTTAGAGCATAAGACGCTCAAGTCGAACCTTAATGCTAGTTAAGCTTCATTGACTTGCAAACTCTTTTAAGAAATCGAGTTTTTAACCTTCTAGAGTGTCAACTTAATATTCTAAGAAGTGGAATGTGTATTATGATAGTCGTGAACTTGTTGTTCATTGTGTATTAACACCACAAATAATTACATAAACAAGCATAATTGTATTTATTTATAAGCAGAAAAATAATAGTAATATACACATTATGGACACAGAGCCCTCGTGTGCTCCACCTTTCTTTTCTTCTTTCTCTCTTATCTTTCTAAATCACAATCATCCACCAAATGAACACCATTCATCGTCGCTCATTCAATAGAGAAATAAATATCAATAAATAAATAGAGAAACATTCAAACTATTTCTCGAAATGTGATTTATGAAGTTTTTATGCAACATCTAATTTTTTTAAGAGCATAACAGATTGTTAGATGTCAAAACTATTACGAAGGATTATATGACCTAGACAGAGATTAAAGTTCATTTAATAAAATGTACAACTTCAAATTTAAGCTTAAATATTGTCACGTGCAGTACACATGTTATTAATTAAATAATTTTGTTTATATTATATTTAGTCCATATACAACATAAATTGACATTTTCTTATTATCTTTTAATTTATGAACGAAAAATGTAAGCCGAGAAGTTAAAGGTGAAAAAGATTTTGATTCCTAAACTTCATCTTAGTTTATGTTTAAGTTGATGTTTTTGGATATTTATTCGAGTGGATGTTTTGCTTATATTACATTTTCACTAATTAATATGTTTTGATTATTATTTGCGTGGAATTTCATAATATCTGTCTATGATTTGATTATATTATAGGTTATTCAACTTAAAATTGGGTCATTGCAAAGCTAGGGCCGGTCATTGAGTGATTATTAAATTTTTAATAATTTAGTTTAATGAGTAAATTCTTATTCAACTGAGTATTCGACAAGGTTGAGCGAGGGGGGGTCAGGAAACACGACGGGATGAATAATGATGATGAATTTCATAAAAGTATGGGTGTTTCTTCGAATTTTTTATTTACCTAAAATATCCCTATAGAGTGTAATTTTTTAATGTCAAAATAGTCAAAATAATTTTTAGATATCTATAACAATAAGAAGTGTAATTATTATATCAGAACTCAAAAAAAAAATTCCATATGAATAAATTGTTAGGAATGTGATGCCAATGATAATCGCACGAAAGAAAAACACAATAAAAGAACACACGAATTGTTTACCCAGTTCATCAAAATAATTTTGACTACGTCTGGGGCGCTGCCAAGCCAGAATATTCACTATATTTCTGATGAGATAAAGATTACAATGAGAGTCTCAGGGTTACAATGATATTAAGGTTATTTATAATACAAGATAACTAACCCTAATAAGAGAAGGATCACATAATCCTAATAAGAGAAGAATTACTAATCCTAACAAGAAAATGGTTAGAGTCCTAATAACAAAAGGATTAGAGTCAGACTCCATAACTCAACATAAATTACCTCTATTAATATTTCTAATTATTAACTTTTTTTTTTTACTTACTTAAATAGAGAACAAATTAATACAAGTTAGTTGCACTCAGGCATACTATCAAACACTTGAACTGCTTCAGAAAGATGTCCACATTTGGCATACATATGAACCAAAGCACTGCCCACAAAGACATTGGACAATGAAGGGGTCTTATTTATAGATGAATGAATCAATATCCCTTGCTTTATATTTTCTAGTCTTGCACATGCTTTTAGTGCTGATGAATAAGTAAAAGGGTTCGGTTCCACACCTTCACCCAACATCGCCTTTAAGTACTCAAGGACTTCGTACTCATAACCTAGGTGAGCACAACCAGAAATCATACTCACCATAGTTGAATTGTTAGTAGATATCTTTAATCTTTTCATCAAGCGGAAGAGTCTTATGGTCTCTTCACCAAGTCCATTACGAGCATATCCCGCTATATTAGAATTCCAAGTGATTGCATTTCTCCACTTCATTCCATCAAAAAGTGTCCTTGAGTGATCAATTTTCCCACACTTAGCATACATATCGACCAACGAAGTACCTACATAAACATCCATATCATATGCCTTCTTAACAACAATAACATGTAATTGTTTACCCAGACTTAGTTCTTTTTCTTCACCACAAGCACTCAATACGCTACAAATAGTAAACTCATTCGGGTCAAGCCCATGAGATAACATATGTGAACAAGCTGTGATCATGGTTGTCCAAGCAATCAAGTCCCGCTTTTGCAATCGGTCAAAAACTTGGAAAGCACAATCAAGATCGCCACATCTAGCATAAAAGTTCCAAATAGTGCAATCTAATATGAGATTACTTACTTGACTCTTTATGATACAAGTGTTGCAGCGGAAAAAATATACTTATACAAAAAATATCAATTTGTGGAGAGGAGAATATTATCACTCTTTTATATATCTCTCACTCAATCTACACAAGAATACTTAAACTTTTTTTTTCTTCTTATTTCTCACTTTTTATTCATATTTTTATAAGGACAAATGATATGGGTATTTATAGGATTTTCCTAACATGAACCTAGACAAATACATTAACCAAATACATGAACCTAGACAAATACATGAACCAAATGAACCTAGACAAATACATGAACCAAATACATGAACCTAGACAAATACATGAACCAAATGGACCTAGACAAATACGTTAACCAAATACATAAACTTAGACAAATACATTTAATCTAGCTTATATTTCAACATCCCCCCTTAAGCTTGATTTTCGTATCCCTAACTTATGTCTCAGTTTCTCAAATGATTCTCTCTTTAGTGGCTTCGTGAAAATATCTGCCATTTGATCTTCGGATTTTACGAACTTCACTTGAACTTCTTTCTTTGTAATACATTCTCTAATGAAATGAAATCTTGTATCGATGTGTTTGCTTCGATCATGATATACTGGATTTTTGGCTAGTGCAATTGCTGATTTGTTATCAACAAATACTTCTGTCGATTCCTTTTGATCAAAGTTGAGTTCTTGCAATAAACTTCTCAACCATAGTGCATGACAAACACTCGATGTTGCAGCTACATATTTAGCTTCACATGTTGATAGAGTAACGATTGGTTGCTTCTTTGATAACCACATGAATGCAGTTTTACCGAAATAAAATACAATTCCACTTGTACTCTTTCGATCATCAGGATCTCCGGCCCAGTCGCTATCACTATATCCAGTTAACTTCATATCTCCAGTTGATGGAAAGAACATTCCCAAACTAATTGTTCCTTTGATATATTGAAGTATCCTCTTCGCTACTTTCAAATGATACTCGGTCGGAACCTCCATATATCTGCTAATGAGACCGACTGCATATAGTATATCGGGCCTCGTGCATGTCAAGTACCTCAAACTTCCAACAAGAATTTTGAAGATAGTTGGATCAACAGTATTTCCATCTATGTGCTTTGAGAGTTGGGTTCCAACATTAATTGGAATACTAATAGGTTTGCAGTTCTCCATTTTGAATTTTTTCAATATATCTTTTGCATAGCCTTCTTGGGAGATGAAAATTCCATCTTCTCATTCCAAGATAGTATGACATTAATCCAATGTCCGTCATCTCGAACTCATTTGTCATTTCTTTCTTAAACTTATCAAACAATTTATCATTGTTCCCAGTAAAAATAAGGTCATCAACATAAATACACACAATAAGCATGTTACCTTTATCATCAACTTTCACATAGAGTGCATGCTCATGGGGGCACTTTTTGATCCCTTCTTTAAAAGTGCTTGGTCGATGCGACTATTCCAAGCTCTTGGTGCTTGCTTCAAGCCGTACAAAGCCTTTTTCAATTTTAACACTTTCTTTTCTTGGCCTAGAATCTCGTAACCTTCAGGTTGATCAATGTAAACCTCTTCTTCGAGTACTCCATTCAAGAATGCTGACTTTACGTCCATTTGATAAATTCTCCACTGATTTTGAGCTGCCAACGAGATCAACAATCTGATTGTTTCTAATCGAGCTACAGGGGCAAATACTTCATCGTAATCAATTCCTGCTTTTTGTTTATACCATTTGACGACAAGTCTCGTCTTGTAGCGTTCTACCTCTCCTTTTGAATTTTTCTTTATTTTGTAAACCCATTTAACTCCGATGGGTTTTTGTCCAGGAGGTAAAGAGACAAGCTCCCATGTCTCGTTTTTCTTAATCGCATTGATCTCCTCATCCATAGCTTTTTTCCATTTCGAGCTTTTCGACGCTTCTTCAAAATTGATGGGCTCAATATCAGCAAACAAGCAGAACAGTGTTGGATTTTGATTGAGCTCATAAATTTCACGTAACGATCTTGTCTTCTGAGGTCGTTCACTACTTGAACCCTCAATCTCTGATTGAGACCTGCTAGATGAGTCCGGTGATGGTGGAGTCACTGGTTCTACTACTTCTTCATCAGCTTCTTTCATAGTCATCTTAATAGGATAAAATGTATATTGCTCTTTCTCATGAGATTCCCAGTTCCATGAACTCTTCTCGTCAATCACAACGTCTCGACTTATCTTTCTCTTCTTTTCAATTGGATCATACAATTTATATCCCTTAGATGCTTGATCATACCCGACAAAAATATACTTCTTGCTCTTCGCATCAAGCTTGCTTCGGTGCTGGTCTGGTATATGCATATGTGCAATGCTACCAAAGACTCTTAGATGTGATATGCTTGGTTTGTATCCGCTCCAAGCCTCTTGCGGTGTTTGATTGTAAACACTCCTTGTCATACTTCGGTTGGACAAATATATGGCACAATCCACAGCTTCTGCCCAAAATTCTTTAGGCAAACTCTTGCTACTTAGCATGCAACGAACTATATTCATTATCGACCGATTCTTTCTCTCCGCGACGCCATTCTGTTGTGAGGAGTAAGGAACCGTAAGGGGTCGACGAATACCATTTTCCTCACAGTATTTTTGAAACTCCGTTGAAGTAAACTCGCCTTCTCTATCAGACCTCATGGCTTTAATCCGATAGTCACTTTGTCTCTCGACTAGAGTTTTGAATCTTTTGAAAGCTGAAAATGCCTCTGATTTATTCTTCAAAAAATAAACCCAGGTTTTTCGACTATAGTCATCAATGAATGTCAAAAAATACCGATTATTTCCAAGCGATGCTGGCTCAATGGGACCGCATATGTCTGTGTGGATTAAATCAAGTGGTTGTTTTGCTCTTGAAAATGATTCATTTGGGAAACTTTCGCGATGTTGCTTTCCCTCAAGACATCCTTCACAAATCTGATCGAGATGGTTTATGGTCGGTAGGCCTTTCACCATTTTGTTAGATGACATCGTCTTCAATCCACCAAAATTCATGTGTCTGAACCTCAAATGCCACAACCAGGATTGGTCCTCATAACATGCTGTTAAACACTTCGGCATATCATGCTGAATGTTTAACAAGAACATTATGTTGCTCGTCATTGGAACACGAGCTATTAATCTCCCTTCAATATTTTTTAAGAACAAGCTTCGTTTTTTCATATAGACATCATATCCTTTTTCTAGTAGTTGTCCGATGCTTAGAACATTTGCCTTCATCCCAGGTACATAATAAACATTCTCGATGAATTGGTGTCCACCATTCTTCAACTGAATAAGTATTCTTCCTTTGCCCTGTATGGTGATTTTTGACATATCACCAAATGAAATATCTCCATTTACTGATTCATCAATATAGACAAACATGTGTTTGTTGCCGCACATGTGATTGCTGGCACCCGAATCAAGATACCATGATGTATTATTCTCTTTCGTTGATGCATTTAATGCCAATAAAGATTGGTCGGCAACTTCTTCAACATAATGTGTCTTTTCATTGCTAGACGCATTTTGACACTCTGAAGCATAATGTCCAAGTCGATGACAATTGTAACATTCGATATCCCGCTTATTTTGATATCGACACTACAACAAAAATTGGTTTTGGTTACACTTGTAAATGTAACTACATATATCATATAGCTACACTTACACAAAGGTCACATTTTGTATTAGTGTGATCGAGTTGGCCGTAGTCTAAAGTTACTATTACGCTTGGAAATGTAGCTAATTATAATACATATGGCCACACTAAGTGTAAGCTTTTGACTTTATGTCACACTTTCAACTGTAACGAAATGTAACAGAATAGTAAATTAGACTACAATTTCAAGTATGACAAAAAATACTTAATACTTATATTCTAAAGTGTAGCGAAATGTTACTGAAGATTACACATGAAAGTGTGACAAAATCATAAGGTTATACATTGAAGTGTAACCAAATGATACCTATGATTACAAATGAAAGTGTGACAAATAAAAGCTACAATAAACAAAATATTATTTAAATTTATTTCAAATCCTACACTCATACATATGTCATTAAAAGATACCAAGAAAAAAAATTCTCTTTACATATGTTAATAAAACAACTATTTTGATCAAAACATCCAACAAAAATATACTTCATTAATACCAAACTAAAATCTAAATAATCCTATCACAATTCGACAATTATCATCTAAAAAACTTAATCTTAATATCAACAAGTATATCAAAAATGCTAAATTTCAGCATGAAGCACCTTTAATCCATCTTCATATCTCAGTCTTACTTGTGTGAAACAATCCATGGCAGTTGTGAAATCATTGGCCCGAAAAGCAACATTCCCTTGCTTCTTTGAATTCAAAGTCATTTGATTTGTCCACATTTAAAAAGATGGCTGCATCAAAATATAAATATATCAAATAGTCAAATATTGAAAAACATTGAAATAACAACCAAAATATAAAAATTTTACGAAAATGAAACCTCATTAGCTGACTCCTTCATCATCTTTGTATCCAATCTATCCAATATTTCATTTATGACAGTGAGGTCCATCCTAAGACATGCTTCACCCATTGGAGTCAACACCTGTGGTTGTTGATTATTGTTTACATTTCTTTGTGGAATTCCCAGTAAAACATATATAAGAAGTAACCTATTTCACACACAAACAAAAATATCCATCTGAGCTTCATAATAATTATTCAAACAATTATAAGCTGCAGAAAGTAAATTATATTATTTGATCCTTACCTCAGTTTCTTTCTGAGAAGGCACGAGAGTAGTGACAAGAGACTTAACATTAGGCCTTTCTCGTGCTTCATATTGCAAACAACGTGTGGCTAGGCGCACCAACTCAGTTCCATCATCATTTGAGAAATGACTCTCAAGACAAGAATCCATGAGCATTAGAAAGTTTTTGCCACAAATGAGATCAAGTGCCTATAAAATACAAGAGTGCAAATTCAGGTCTTATTAACATGAACATACTAACATACTACACTTCTCTTAAATCATATGAAATATACATATAAGCTTGGAGGTATACGCTTGCCGCTTAGAAGATCTGGCAGCATGGTTCCAAAATTGTAAACTACACTTTCTTGACTCACCCTTCCCACATGACAATATTACGGAAGTACAACTCAAAAATACATGATGAACAAAAATACAAAGTATCTAAATGTGAAAAATACAAAGTATATACCACTTCTCAAGTACTCTGGAGGAGTGAAAGCTAAGTTTGTACTGTAACTTTTGCCATCTCCGCTATCTTCATTAGGCCAAAGCAAGAGAGCCTGGGATTACCATCTATAGACAAGAAGCCCAATATAAATGATTAACCACAACACTCAAGTTTTTGCATATAAAAAGGGCAAACATAGGCAAATTTTACTTGATCAAACAAGACTTTGTAAGCATTAATATCGTGATATTATGAACAGCCTCTACTTTAGGATAAATCAATGGAATTTAGGAGGAATCAATGAAAGGACATCAATTCAAAACCTGGATTTTCGCATCTCTGTTTGTGAATGAATTAGGCATTAATGAAACTTTTCACAGGAATCTTTCACAAACTTCCCAACTAATACAAATATTATCAACTAATGAGAATGTTTGATTATTAGACCATGGTATTACTTCACAGATAATGGATGAAAATGTGCACTCCAATCCACCACAAACCCTGTAACCAAAACCCATTTAGGCAAGTAATTTTTCTTCAAAACTCCATGACACAATTTTACATATTTAACGAAATTTAGATAAGAGAATAATGAAATATAGTAAGAATTGAGTTTACCTAAGAGTTAAAAATTGTCCAAAGTTGCAACCTTTCTAATTGTCGCTATAACTCCTTCAACGCAGTAAATCCTTCAACCCTAATCGAAATTGTCCAAGAGTTGAAATATAACGAAATTTTACATACTTGAATATTATGAAGATTTATTGTACTTTTTAATTGTCACTACCATGTAACTCCTTCAACCCTAATCGAACCAATTGTAGACTCGATTCCAAGATATATGTGCAATGGATGATTGGGATCCGTGGAGAGGCTGATTTAGTAAGAAGTAGTGAAGAGCATTTGGGAGATATGTATGCGATTTGGGAGATGATTCTGCAGAAAAAATTTGGGAGCAGTGTTTAAAAGGAGAGAAGTGAATAATTGGGGGAAAAGGAAGAGGGGTGTGAAGAAGGTTGGGTGGGGGGTTTTTAGGTTTTTGATTTATTTTTTGGCCAAAAAATCAAATTTGAAATTTGGCTCCTCACATTTCCACTTGGTGCCAAATTTTTATTTTGTAAAAAATTATAAATAAAGAAGAAAAAAATAGTTGTAATTACACTTCTAGTTAAGTGTGACCATAAAATATTTATGTTTACATTTTCTTAAAAGTGTAAGGAAAACATATGTGACTATAAGTCTTTTTTTTTGTAGTGCGATTATATCCACCTCTTCCACGACCTCTAAATGGTCGAGCTTCTGGATGTGTTTCATCATCACTATACGAGTTTTTCTCCTCGCGGCCTCGCCCTCGGCCTTGACCAAGTCCACGTCCACGTCCTTGTCCTTGACCGTACATATCCACGACCATGGTTTCCAACTTGACCTCTACCTCAACCTCTACCACGATAGTTGGTGCCATCTGACTTTTGATCAGCATTGATCATCATTGCCTGAAGAAATTGCTCAATATCAGGCCCTTTATTTCTTTTTTTAATTTTTTCTTCATGAACTTGCAATTTTCCCAACAATTCATTCAAATTGAGGGTATCAATATCGTTTGATTCTTCGATAGCCACGACAATATAGTCGAATCTCTGAACAAGGGATCGGAGTATCTTCTCAACTGTTCTTTTTTCTTCTATTTTTTCTCCATTGCTTTCAAGTTGATTAACGACAGTCACAACTCTTGAGATATAGTCGGAAACTTCTTCGGATTCTTTCATTTGTATTGACTCAAACTCACCTCGAAGTGATTGGAGTCGAACTTTCTTTACTTTGTCAATGCCTTTGAAAGCATTTTTAAGAATATCCCATGCTTGCTTTGCAGTGACTGCTTGTGAAATCTTTTCAAAGTTATTGTCATCCACACCGAGTTGGATCATAGAGAGAGCCCTTTGATCTTTCACCTTGGCCTCTTTCGCCGCTTTCTTTTGGGCTTGACTTGAGGAAGCCAAATTTTCGGGCTCGACGCATTCTTCTTCTATGGCTTCCCAAACATCTTGGCCACCAAGAAATGTCTTCATTTGAATACTCCATCTATCATAATTATCTTTCGTGAGTTTTGAGAATGGGAAAGATCCACTTACGGCTGCCATCGTCTTTGTTGAATACAAACGTGGCTCTGGTACCACTTTGTTGCAGCGGAAAAAATATACTTATACAAAAAATATCAATTTGTGGAGAGGATAATATTATCACTCTTTTATATATCTCTCACTCAATCTACACAAGAATACTTAAACTTTTTTTTGTTCTTATTTCTCACTTTTTATTCATATTTTTATAAGGACAAATGATATGGGTATTTATAGGATTTTCCTAACATGAACCTAGACAAATACATTAACCAAATACATGAACCTAGACAAATACATTAACCAAATGAACCTAGACAAATACATTAACCAAATACGTACATGAACCTAGACAAATACATGAACCAAATGAACCTAGACAAATACATTAACCAAATACATAAACTTAGACAAATACATTTAATCTAGCTTATATTTCAACAACAAGCATGTAGTTGCCTTCCCAACTCATAATCAGCTGTTCTGCCACACAAATCAAACATGCAAACATATGTTTGTGCATTCCCATGTAATTCACTGTTAACAAACTCTTTAAACAACCTCAAAGCTTCCTTACTTATGCCATATTTCTGGTAGCCATTAAGCATTGCATAATGTTATCAGCTACACTAGCTGTTACAACACTCCACTGAATACTAGCCTCACTTGGTGCATAATGTGAAGTAGGGTTCATACAACTTGACATATCATCATTTTCAGTTGTTGATATTGGATATATAGAACCTGATATATTTTCGATTTTGAATAAATCTGAACTTGCATCACTAGCCATGTCATCACAAATTGTTCTGCTTTTGGAAGTTGGTACATTTTGGCCTTTTGGAATTGCATCCCAAATTAACATGGAAAGTTTTCTCTCCATATTTGTGGCCACAATGTTTGATGATATGGTTCTAGAGCCAAAAACTTCATTGATTCTTCATCTATATTATTTATATCTGCAGCCATATTTTCGGGCCCGTGATTGGGAATCGGGATTATGGGCCGATTAGGGTTTGGTCCATAGTATGGATTTATATGAACACCTTTCTTGTCAAAGCAAGGTCCATGGAAACCAAAACCCGCGAAAATTCTTCGTCCAAAAGGCTTTTTGTGGTGTTTTTGAGATCCAACTCTTTGTAATAAAGCACTTTGGCTATTAAAGCTACTTGCTTCACTGCAAGAACTTGGAGTTCTTATAGGCATAATCACTGTATTTAATCCTTTTGGGGCCAAGTTTATGAGCCTTTCGTCGTGTTTAACCCCGGTTGGATATTCGAGTTTCATGTTGAAGTACTTATCAGCACCAAATATGCTGATTTCGCCGTCTTTTGGAGTTGTTTTGGGGAAAGTGAATGCATGATTGGGATCCTTAACAGCCCTGGTGGAACATTAAGCACGAATTTTTCGACTAGATTTTTGAGGTTGTAAGAAAACGGGTCGACCCGGAGAGTGTTATCTTTGGTAGTAGAAGGGGACATAGATTTGGGTGAGGTTAATAGAATTGGAGTTTCTTGAGCTAAAACTCTGCGTACTAAGTTGTCTTTATCTTTGTCGAGGTAACAAGAAAATGAGGCAACTCGAAGATTCATGTTGTCATCAATCTCCATTTGGATATATGATGAAAAAAGCTTAATTAAGATAAGTGTTTGAAAAATGTATTCGAAATGTTTTTATGTAATAATTGTATCATATAAAGAAAGCATGAAATCATGGAAAAGAAGATTTGACTATTGGAAAAAGGGTTTTTTGTTTCTCTTGGTTTATTGGAAAGATGTCCCTTAAATAGGCATGGCAAGGGGTTGTGTGGGGTATATTAATAAATTAATAAGTTACAATTTTTTACAATTTCACCACATGCATATTCTAATGATCATTAAGTCCTATATCATCTTTTAAGGTCTCAATTAATTACTTCTGAATTAATTAAATCATCTTTTAAGGTCTCAATTAATTACTTCTGAATTAATTAAAGGTAGAATTGCATCAACCTCCCATCAATTTTATACATTTGAAATTTACACCACTCAACTTTGAAATATTAGAGTTTAGGGTTATTAGAGTTTAGGGTTTAGGGTTTAAGAGGACTGAAGTTTTTTTCTTCTTTTCTCTCTCGGCGAACGTTAGCACGTGCACCGCGCCATGGCAAGAAAGAGAATGGAAAAAGAAGTCAGTCAAGAAAGGGGAAAAGAACGAGATGAAAACCAAAGCGAGCTGAAACGGGGGATAGAACAATTGATTGAACACACACAGAAATTGATGACTGCCAAACAATCGGAAAGTGATATTGTGCAATATCTACAGGAGAGTATAAGGAAAATCCAAAAATCGCCGCAGCAGCAAAACATCAAACAAGTGGAAGATAGTACAAAATGTGAAAAAGCAGGGTACTCTGAGAAGTCCTCAGGTAATGTGTGGGAAACTTTCGATGTCTCTAAACTCAGAAATGCAGGTTGTAAGCTCACATATATGCAACCCTTGGAGAATCAAGATATACAAATCGGAGATTGATTATTGGAGTACTTCTGTTGTTTATTATGTTTTGGGAGCTCACCCACCATATACAGTAATGACTAATGAATGGGTTTATCAAAAGAATTTGGGGAAAATATGGTATTGAAAAGATATTAATGATGCCAAATGGGATGTTTTTGGTAAAATTCCATACTGTGGAGGGGAGAGATACAGTGGTTGAAATTGGATTGTGAGCCCGTGGAACGAAGCAACGAATTTTGAAAAAAAACCTATAGAGACAGTCCCTGTGTGGGTGTAATTGGAGGCATTAGATTTGAAATACTGGGGAAGCAAGGCACTGAGCTTGATTGGGAATCCAATTATGGCAGATAAGTTGACAATGGAAATGTGAATGTGAAAACAATGCCTGAGGTTATCCATTTTCAGAATGAAAAAGGAATAGTTATGGAACAAAAAGTGAAGTATGAATGGAGACCAATACAATGTTCACATTGTAATGGATTTGGACATGGAATACAGAAATTGAAGTATTTGAAAGCTGATTTGAAGAGGCTGAGTAAAGACTGCTATAGTGATATTGAGCAACAAGCTTTGATTGTGTATGAACAATTATTGGAGAAGCAACAAGAATTGAATACACATCTAGAGGACATCTATCTTCAGAAGGAGGTGAAAAGTAAACAAGTGGAGTGTAGAGAAAAAAACCAATCAAAAAGAAAGTTCTTACAACCTTAGGTGATCTGAATACTAAATTCTTCCATATGACACTTAGAAAACAACAATACAAAGCAAGAGTGCTAACGGTGACGGAAGGAGATCACATTGTAACAAATTATGAACCTTTATAAAAATCTGCTTGGAACAAAATCAGTGGTCAGAGGGAAGAGTGTATGAGCAAGGGCTGAAACTCACAGTGGAAAAGCAAATGGAAATGATCAAACCATTCACAAAAGATGAAACAAAAGATCAAACCATGGCAGATACACGATACAGAGTTGTTACCTATGGTTGAGAGATAAGAACAACATGACAAAATTCAAATTCGCCAATATTGCTTGGAATATCCCAAAACATTCGTTTACGGTATGGATGATGCTTCATAAGAAACTTATGACAAAAGATAGACTTGCTCGTTTTATTCAGGGAATTGAAGATCAATGTACTCTCTGTAAAAAAGAAAAAGGAAACTATTGAGCATTTGTTTTTCAATTGTGAATGGTGCAAAGAATTGATGGGAAGGTTGTCATAAATATTTATCCACTTGGAGAACATGTATTAATTTTATATCAGATGATGATCTGAATGTCACCATTATGGTTTAATTAAGATATATAAATTATTCAAATCATGTTATATAATTATTATGTATGTTCTTCAATGTGAAAATGATAGATAAATACATATAAACCATTTTGAGTTATCCATTCCACTATCAAGAAACAGATCAAATTTAGGTGCAACATGCATTATTATTGGGTAACTTGTAACTAGCTAGAGTTATGTCTGATTTTTAACATTTATTATATGATCCTGGATATATAGCAATTATACATTTAATGGCTGAAAAACAAGGATTAATGTCATCCATATATATCATAATGCATTTATTATTGAAAGCTCTAAATACTTTTGTGCCTATATCTTCACTACTTATTGGAATTTATAAATTCAGCTGGAAATGTCTTAAGATGTGACTACATTATATATATATATATTTTTTAAAATTCCAACTGGTTTTTGGCTGTAAGAGAATGACAAGAAGTTTAATAAGGACATAAAATTTATATCTGGAGTGAAGAAAAATATTGATGATGTTATTTATTTTGTCAGCATATGTTGTACACACTTTTCAGCTTAATTAAAAACAATTATCTGCTACATGCACAAAATCCTAATTTTAGTTTCGTAAGATATCGTAATTTTAGTTTCAATCACATACTTTATGAAATTACAAAAAAAGTCCAAATTTTCACAACAATTGCAATATTAGTATTTTTTTAAAATAGTGTTAGCTTCATATTTAATTTTGTTATTATAAATTGTATTTTACCCCTTCAACTAAAAAAGATGTATTAAATGTCCGTTAAACAATTATTATTTACCATTTACCCTAAAAGATAATTTAAAAAATAAAAGAAAAGCATATAGGTTTACTCAAAATGTTAATCATCTTCCACAAATATTTTTTATTTTTCTTCTAATTTTTCTGAGGTAAGTCACGATGATATTTGTGTATGATACTTTTTGTATAATATAAGGCACAAAATACAATTTATTCATGATAAATAAAGTATATGACTAACATTAATTTAAGAAAGAATTAATGTTGCAATCTATCATATTCTTGTGATTGTTCCATAATTTGATAAAACTCGAGATTAAAATTAGAAATATGACATCCTATAGAACTAAATTTAAAATTGAACAAAAATGTTATACCAAAAATATAAATTTGGCGAAAACTCATTTTAAGTTTAATTTGTGTTGGGAAAAATCTTGGAGCGTAACGGGCGGTGTTTATGAAGATGCAATATAATGATGAAATGTCGAGGTACGGGATACCCGAGTTCCTTAAGACAATATTGCCCCGCTCTGGTGGTTACGGTTTTACGGCACTTGTCTCCCAAGATACAACGACAACGTCTCGATAATAGTACCACTACAAATTACCGAGTCTAGCGAACAAATACTTGTTCCAAACTCTCTCGATGGACTCGTATGATTGAATGCATATATAGACATTTAATATGCAAGACTTATTCTTAAACTATTAATTAATATTTAAGAATATCCAAAGTACTCAAATTAGTACTAAAAAGTTCTTAAAATAATATTCAAGAACTTTAAGAATATTTTAAATGCTCAATTTAGCATTTAATATTCAACACTATTCTTAAAATATTAATACTAATATTTAAGAAATAAAAAAACTCTCAAAATACTCATATTAGTATTTTAGAGAAAAAGGAGAGAAGATAAATGATATTTGGTGTTTTTTAATTCCACAAATGGAGGGTCTATTTATAGATAATGAAGAGTTTTGAGTCAAGAGTTGCAACTTTCCATAAATCGTAGGAGGGTTATGTCCTTTAGACAAAAGTTGCAACTTTTCATAAATTGTAGGAGAGTCAGGTCCTTTAGACAAGCACCCCTCCATCAAACCTCCAAAAGTTGCACACATTCAAAACATTTATAAATTATGTTTTGACCCCAAAACTTTTCAATCTCGAACGTCCTTTCAAATTGGTCCCTCAATTTTTCGACTTGAACATTTTAGTCCTCAAACTAAATGAACTTTCTTTCATACAATCGTTGTTGGAAATCTTGATTAAGTAAATTGTGTTTAGCACGATTTATCTAAAGATTTAAGTGAATTTCGTATATCGAAAGTGGAATGTCTTTGGTTCAAATTATTCTACGTTTCGAGTAGATAAATTTAGAGTATTTAATTACTCAAATCCGATTTCGGGTGAATGAGAAATTAATTAACAAAGTGTGTCACTTAAAACGTTGTTCATAATTGGAATCAATTTATCGATTGATACATATACGATTAAATGATCAACAAATCATACAATCGACGGCCGCGATTGTATGAAAGAAAGTTCATTTAGTTTGAGGACTAAAATGTTCAAGTCGAAAAATTGAGGGACCAATTTGAAAGGACGTTCGAGATTGAAAAGTTTTGGGGTCAAAACATAATTATAAATGTTTTGAATGTGTGCAACTTTTGGAGGTTTGATGGAGGGGTGCTTGTCTAAAGGACATGACTCTCCTACAATTTATGAAAAGTTGTAACTTTTATCTAAAGGACATAATTCTCCTACACTTTATGAAAAGTTGTAAATTTTGTCTAAAGGACATAACCCTCCTACGATTTATGGAAAGTTGCAACTCTTAACTCAAAACTCTTCATTATCTATAAATAGACCCTCCATTTGTGGAATTAAAAAACACCAAAATCATTTTCTCTTCTCTCCTTTTCTCCTAAATACTAATATGAGTATTTTGAGAATTCTTTGCATATTAAATGTCTAGAGATGCATTTAATTCATACGAGTCCATAGAGAGAGTTTGGAACAATATTTTGTTCGCTAGACTCGGGAATTTGTAGTGGTACTATTGCCGAGACGCCGTCGTTGTATCTTGGGAGACAATTGCCGTATTCCGTAACCACCAAGAGCGGGGCAATATTGTCTTAAGGAGAGCGAGTAATCAAAACTCGTGCCTCGACGTTTCATTTTGCATCTTCATAAACACTGCCCGTTACGCTCCTACTAGAATTTTCCCAACAACTTAAGACAATATTCGAGTGTTTCTTGAAGATGATGATATCCGACGGAAAGATGATGAAATCAAGAGAAGAATTTTAATTTCGTTTTATGTCATAATTTAAAATTTTATTTATTTTATGACTAATTCGTATTTGAATATTTTGTAGTAAAATTCAAACTGATCGAAGGAACTTTCGAACATCTGTGGTGTCAAAGATTCTATCAAATACGTGGAAGCTATTAAAGGCGAAATTTTGGTTACAAAACAAATTCATGAGATAAGTTCATTATGTGAATTATCGATTTTCGCTTGTTTACATATTATGTTGAATAATATTTTATCATTGTGATATTATTCTTGAGAAAGAATAAATAACTATGCTTGCTTAATATATGAAGCATGATTAAGATGATCATTTCTTGTAATCATGAGCTTGTTGTGAGCATGTAGGACATATAATATTTAATTATATTATATACTTATGATTTATTCTCGATAAAGAATAAATGTGTACATGCTTAGTATTACTTTATTTTGTGACACATATAAAGTAATGGTTTTGTAAAATTTCTTTCGGCTTATGAATAAATGCAATAAATGTAATTCTTTAGAATAAAACGTGATCACAATGAATGAAGAAATGCATTATTTAAATAAAATGATTTAAATTAGATGCATGTTCTTTTCGTGTGATAGAGACGTTTATTTAAAGAATAATTATTGTATTTTTTTAAGTTTTTGTTGTTTCATTTAGCGAAAGAAAATTGAGTTTGGTTTTAAGAATTTAAAACCAATGTTGTGGAATATCGTCACTATAAACCTATAAGGTTGCTAAGTGAGAATAATTCCAAATGTTTCATATTATGAAACGATCTTTCCCAAGAGAAGAAATGGAAAGGACTTATTGCAAAGTATACAACTTGGTCAAGAATAAAGAATGTTAATTATCGGAGTAAAATCGAGAAAGTCGATCAAACGTCCGAAATTAAATTCAAGAAAGTGACTTTAAAGCTATGGAGAATTTGGTCAAACCAAATCTAGTGTTGGTGTACTGACAATAGTCAAAATGAAGATAAAAACAATTTCATTTCGAGGGAAAAACCACTAACGTGGTAAGATGAATCATGCTAGTGATGATCAAAGTCAATCATTGATTGACAACCCGAACCATGTTGATGGTGGGTGTTTGTCTAGGATAACTCAAACTATATAAATGATGGGTGATTATGTAGACAATATGGACCACACAAATGGTGGGTGATTGTCAAAACAAACTGAGCTAGACAAATAGTGGATGATCAGTCACTAAATCCAAGCTAGGCAAATGGTGGGTGGTCGAACCTCACGCTTCCGACTGCAGTATCTAACGCCTATTATGGAAGATAACTCAGCGAATGGTGGGTCGACAATGGTGATACGCACCGATATGAAATATCCGATAGTCCTAATTAAGATTAGCGGGTATTATTAATTGGCTAGATCTTGTGCCACAAACTTCGATACGTTATGATCATAAGCCGGCAATCGAAAAGGCATAGATTAGCACGTCTAAAATTAAAACTATTAAGCAGTGATCTTTAGTGGCATTGTCTCTATTGATTAAGAAAAATCAAAAGAGAATATATGGATCCAATTGTATGCCTAAAAGATCAAATATACTGCATATCTGGAGGAAGGGCTTAAAGACTACAAGTTAAGAACGGACATAGTGGAAACCCAACCTTGTTGACTGGAGATCCCAAGATCTTGGTTCAATGGGACAACTAAATTATGAAAGTTCAGAAATGCACTTGGGGAGTATAATACTCTTGCCCATTCCTAGGATAATCAAGTGCAACCTACAGAGTGTATCAAAAGGTTAAGCTGTGACTTTTAATGACTCCTAACTGTCTAAGTGTGAGACGCAACAAAGTGGGGTATGGTAGGATACTCTTATAGGAGGTCACCTATGTAAGTGTGAAGTGGGGCCGCTTCAAATTGAAACACTTATGAATCCAAGTGGTGTTCCATGGCCAAAACGGACCCAACCGAGAACAAAAATTGTTAGAGAAGTTATTGTGTGAGTATCATTGTCTTGGTTTACACAAACGGCTGACCAGTTCAAGACATCGCGTTCACTGGGGAGCCAAGTAAATCCGATGGTATTTCACTAAGGAAGGTTCAAAGCCAAAAGCTACATATCCTGATGCAATAAATTTTCGCCTGAACTCTCTCTGCATAGTCTGCATTGGAATTAATTTCATTCATGGTGGGTATTGTTGGAAATCTTGATTAAGTAAATTGTGTTTAGCACAATTTATCTAAAGATTTAAGTGAATTTCGTATATCGAAAGTGGAATGTCTTTGGTTCAAATTATTCTACGTTTCGAGTAGATAAATTTAGAGTATTTAATTACTCAAATCCGATTTCGGGTGAATGAGAAATTAATTAACAAAGTGTGTCACTTAAAATGTTGTTCATAATTGGAATCAATTTATCGATTGATACATATACGATTAAATGATCAACAAATCATACAATCGACGGCCGCGATTGTATGAAAGAAAGTTCATTTAGTTTGAGGACTAAAATGTTCAAGTCGAAAAATTGAGGGACCAATTTGAAAGGACGTTCGAGATTGAAAAGTTTTGGGGTCAAAACATAATTATAAATGTTTTGAATGTGTGCAACTTTTGGAGGTTTGATGGAGGGGTGCTTGTCTAAAGGACATGACTCTCCTACAATTTATGAAAAGTTGTAACTTTTATCTAAAAGACATAATTCTCCTACACTTTATGAAAAGTTGCAAATTTTGTCTAAAGGACATAACCCTCCTACGATTTATGGAAAGTTGCAACTCTTAACTCAAAACTCTTCATTATCTATAAATAGACCCTCCATTTGTGGAATTAAAAAACACCAAAATCATTTTCTCTTCTCTCCTTTTCTCCTAAATACTAATATGAGTATTTTGAGAATTCTTTGCATATTAAATGTCTAGAGATGCATTTAATTCATACGAGTCCATAGAGAGAGTTTGGAACAATATTTTGTTCGCTAGACTCGAGAATTTGTAGTGGTACTATTGCCGAGACGCCGTCGTTGTATCTTGGGAGACAATTGCCGTATTCCGTAACCACCAAGAGCGGGGCAATATTGTCTTAAGGAGAGCGAGTAATCAAAACTCGTGCCTCGACGTTTCATTTTGCATCTTCATAAACACTGCCCGTTACGCTCCTACTAGAATTTTTCCAACAATTTGATGTTTTGATTTTTTACTGAATGTCAAATCTTGTATTGCTTGGCTCAAATTATATTCAACAATGTCACACAACTACCTGAAAACTGAAAACTCTGGTGAAATTTCATTCAGGAGAAAAAAATACTAACAAAAAGAAATCATACTATTTTTCTACAAAAATAATAATCTTGTTCCAAAAGGTTGAGTCCCCAACCCCAAGGGCCCCATGCCCCGGCCCGACAGAGCATATAAGAGGATGTAAATTATGGTACTCAGCTAATCACAGAGGCTAGACCACTGCCCACTGCGCACAAGGAGCTCCCTCACCCACACTGCCGCTGGCGGGACTCGATCCTTGGTCACTTGTTCCAAACTTCATCCCTGTGATCAACTAAGCTGCCCATGCGATCACAGAAATAATAATCTAAATCTATTGAAAGATGTAAATGATTTATAACATGAATTCTTGTTGACGTTATCCAAAATTAATTTTCTGCGAATTCCCAAAGGATGCAGTGAATTCATAATATAATATATAGATAGATAGATTCAAATATTAACGGGTGATTGTCTAGTATAGAATGGTAAGATGTTGTATATATTTACTATTTTGCGTAATTCAGATATTTAGAACAAACTATTTATTCTGTTCTAAACCCGAGTTTCCAAATGCTAACGTAAATGAGTAAAACTTACTTGGACGAATCATGATGTCATATGTTCTAGGGTACGTGGAGAAAGCTTCACACCTGCACAACATATAACCAAGAAAAACTGAAATACATATATAACATTCGAACTAAACCCCGTTTTCCAAAGAAAAAAGGTAATAGAAGGGATATTTAAGAATCAAACAATACGGTTTATAATAAGAATAATAAAGCAATATATTCTCAGGCACCTGCAGCACGACTAACCAGCTCAGAAATAGCAAATCTAAAGACTACATCATATTCTCAACCATTTATGTTTTAGGAGAGTATTCTCTGTTTAAGTATTAATGATAGAAATGCAAATGAATAATTTAATTCACAATTGCTGCTGAATACAAGTGCATATCAGATTGTATAGACAAGAACAAGCAAGAATAACTAGTTCTCTAGAAATTTTGGGTATGATGCATATTCTAATAATAAAAAATTCAGAAAAATCTTGGGATGTTGCAATATGTGAATTCGTCTCCAGAACATAAACAAGGAATAATTGACCTAATGGATTAATAAAATTATTTTTTTTAAAAGAAGCACCAATCATGATATAAGCCGATCAATCCCCGAGAGTGTCTTTCTCAGCTATAGAGTACTCATCTTCTTATACCTATATTATAAGATCTTAATGTTAGCAAGAAAAATAAACCGACACTGAAATCCATGTAAAATCAAGCCAGATTATTCCTTAAAGATTCCAGATGCAGCCATCCATGTCGGGTTAATCATAAACTGTAATTGTCCTAGACCTGGAATCCAAAACTACAAAAGAATTATGGGAAGTTAATTTCACGACATAAAATGGAATATCAATGAATTTCTGTAGTCTGAGAGAATATGTATCATATATATATATATATATATATACACCAAACATCAGTAGGCCTGTCAACGGGCGGGCAATACCCGGACTCAGACCCAATAAGATGCTCTAATACCCGCCCCAGCCTGATCTAATTAAATTCAGACCCAGGCCCAGGCCCTCAATCAGTTCACGGTTCGAGTGCCGATCGATATATCAAAAGGGTTCGTGATACTTTGACTGACTTGTTCGTCATTTATGGGTGTTCCATTTGTTCAGCGAGTGATATAGTTGTTGCTAGTAGCTCCATCACCGAGACAGTTACTGAGGATGATGACTATGAGTGATGGTTGGATGAAGAACATGGTATTACTACTCAGAAATCTGAGTTGGAGAGCTACTTAGATGAGTCGAGATATCCCAAAACTGAGACTTTTAGTATCTTAGATTGGTGGAGAGCGAACAGTCCTAGATTTCCCATCTTGGCAAAGATAGCACGTGATGTATTAGCTGTCCCAGCTACTACAGTTGCATCTGAGGCTGCATTCAGTGTTGGGGGTCGTGTCATTGATGAGTCACGCGCTTGTTTGAGCCCAGATGTGGTCGAAGCACTTGTAGTAGCTGATGATTGGATTAGGGACGAGTAAGTAGATTTTTAGTATTCTTTACTGTTCTTTTTATTTTTACTGTTCTTTTTATTATCTCCATATTGTGATTATCTTACACTTAACTGTATATTTTGATATTGTTGCAGTTTTAGTGTTACTCAATCAGTTGAATCTCAAGCAGATAGCACTCAAAGGCTATGATGAGTAAACACTACTGGTAAATATAAGTACATCTGATTGCATATAGTTTTATTTTATTTTTTTATTCCCCCATTATATAAATAATTTAGTTTGTTTTTTTTTTTGTTGTTTTTGTCCAGATAATATCTCAACATGAAGGTGGTGTTATTGCTCAAAAAATACCAAGCATTAGAATATTTTTACTCGATGATCTATTGTTATGAAAATGGCATCTTGAATGATGACAACTTGGGAGATTTTAGTGAAAATGTCATAATTGTATATAGTTTTTAGTTTTGTTTACATTTTGGAATTTGTATCGAATATTCGAACTTGTTTTAGTTTTGATGACAATTGAGTGTTTGGATAGTTTTTATTTTTGGTGTCTAAAAATACGATTTTATTCGTATTTGTTTCGATTAAAGTTTGTCCAAGTTTGGTTTGATTAGTAAATCAATTAATATTATAATTTTTATGTGAAAATGATTGGTTTTTTCCCAAACATATAGTTTATATCATTAATGGGTTTTTTAATGACCATATTTTATTGTTCTAAATATAAAGTTACAATTACGAGTTTATGATCAATATACAATTAAGTGCAAGTCGGAATAATTTTGAACTTATAGTCCAACACCAATAAAGTTATTAATTTCTAAGTGCTTGAATTAAAATAATTTGGTTTAGTATAATTTTATAAAATCGGAATTAATAAATTATGTGAAAAAAAGTAACAAAAAAAATAAAAAATAAAAAATAAAAAATTTGATCGGAGACCCGACCCGAACCTTTGATTTTGGTCAGGTATACCCGCATATTAGACCCGTCGGGTAAATATCCGGGTCGGGTCTGGGCCGGGTAGGAATTTTTTTTGTGGGCATTGAGCGGGTCTGGGCCGGGTACGGGCATTGCCCGCCCGTTGACAGGCCTAAACATCAGCCACATTTGAGGATCTGCACGTAGTGACACGGTCATTTCCTTCATTGCAGCGGTCATAATTATTTCGTTTCCTCCATACATATTGCGATTTCACCCTTCTCCTCAGTAGGAACAAAAGATCAACAACTCATGTCCATTTGATGCAACAAGGGTATTTGCAGGAACAGGCAAACTGCACTATAATTAGGGGTGGCAAATTGGTTTCGGAACCGTGGGTCCAACCCGACCCAATTAGTTTTGGGTTTGGATGGATCTTAAAAAAAAGAATTATGGTTCCAATTGGTTTTGTATTTATTGAATTTTCAAGACTTTGGTTTCTTATGGTTTTTGATTGGGTCCAAATTGGTTCCAATAATGAGCCTATTTTGGTTCCCAAATGGATCCAATTAAAAAAGAGAGAAAGAATTCTCCATTTTTTCTTTCTTAGACCCAATTGGTTTTCTTTATTTAAAATTTCACTTGTAGAGAATATGTGATTGCTTAAGAACTAAACCCATACTTGTTTTAGTCATTTGAACTTATACTTTAAACAAATTTTTATAATAAAATCAAAAAATTATTTTATATTATTTTTAGTCATTTGAACTTTTTTATTTTTTAATATATATTATATTTTTATTATTATATCAATAAATATATATCAAATAATTAATAAATATATATTAAATAATTAAAAATAAATAAAAATATTTGGCTCGGCTCGAGTACGGACTCGAGCTCGCGAGCTTGGGCTCGGCTCGAGCTCGAACCCATGCTCGCGAGCTCGAGTCCGAGCTCGAAAATTTTGGGCTCGGCTCGAGTTCGAGCTCGAGCTCGCGAGCTTGGGCTCGAGCTCGAACCCATGCTCACGAGCTCGAGTCCGAGCTTGAAAATTTTGGGCTCGGCTCGAGTTCGGGCTCGAGCTCGCGAGCTTGGGCTCGGCTCGAATCCATGCTCACGAGCTCGAACCCGAGGTCGAAAACTTTGGGTTCGACAAGTTCGAAAAATGTCAAGCTCGGCTCGTTTACACCTCTATTCTGAACCGACTAACTTTCAAATAGTAACATAAATTATAACTTAGTATCAATTAATATATCTTTAATTTCTGTAACCGAAAAAAAAAAAATTATATTTTTAATTTTTGTAACCGAAAAAAAAAATTATATCCTTAATTTCTCTACATTAATTTTTTCGTTATAAATTAAAATACATTAGTTAATAATATATTTTACATATAAATTATTACATTTGTATAATATAATTGGAATTTTTATAAGAAAATTATAAAAATATAATGTAATAAGTTAGTTAGTGAACAAGAAAAAAAAATTATTTGCATTATATTGGATTAGTTGGTGAACAAGAAAAAAAGATTAGTGATTAGTATACAAATGTTTGCATTGTGTTGGATCCATAAGTCACCAACCTCCTATTTTGGATCCTTTATGGTTCCTAAATGGATCTTTGTATAAGAACCATTTGGAACCAATCAAAACCAATAAGGACCCAATTCATATTGAAAAGACATTTTGGTTTCTTGTTGGTTCCAACTTATTTTTTTTACAAACCCAATTGGACCCAACCCAAATCCGATCTGATCCACCCATTTGCCACCCCTAACTATAATAGACTCATTTCCATGTTTACATGTTTAAGAGTGAAAATTCGTTTCTAACGGTGTTAAAAGGAGCTAAAATCCATGCAAAATAAGGGATCTTAGACAGTATATCACCCTCATTCTTAAACTCAGATATATTTTAGGCTTATGCAGTTCAATTAGACTAAAGATAAATAAAACGTTCTTTTGTGCAGTTTGCCAGAAAAATGATAACTTACAATCGACAGGAATAAGGACTTAACATTTAAACTCCATTGAATTTGTCATTACAACTATTCTGGAAGATGATGTCCATTAATCTCTGATCCAATGATTCTTACCTCTTTCAAAAATCATACTGTCATAAGTTTGAGTTTGGCGACTAAATCTGCATCAGCCAAAACGTCGCATGACTCGCATCATATCAGAAACATAATTAAACAAATATAACATTAATTATCTTTTAAAAAAATTGAATATTGAAATGAAGTCAATTCAAGAAATTTTTCCCCCTTCTATTTTTGATCTTCATATCTCTGTTTTCATGCAAAACCAAGGAAAAAAAAGCTAAAACTAACAATCAACTGGTTCACGTCAAAAGCATTATTTGAGGTTTTTAGACTTATTTCAATGTCAATGGGTGTTTGGATTCACATACATTGATTTCATCTTATCCTTTATAATATAACCCAATCTTACAATTTTTAAGAATAGTACAACTACGAATTGAAGGAAGAATATAAGGAAAGAATAAATGAGATACTAACCGTGGGTACAACGTTTAATCTGGAATCTTCCTGTAAGACGAAATTTGTCCAACCGCTCTTGATGGGATCACATCATTCTTCGTTCAGCATCCCGGGCTTTCGGTAATAGGACATTTTATTATTACAGCATAAACATTCAAAGGGCTTAAACAAACCACACAATACATGTTTAAACTTATCAAACTCCACTGTTGTACATAAGAAGAGATTGTTAATGATAAAACAACTAGGAAGAATAAAAGGTTTGTCCAGCTACATGAATGAGAGACTAATAATTTGCATGGGCTTTTCCCTGGTTATATCTCTTTTTTCCTAATGATATTTTAGAACTGATATACACAATTCTTGATTTACACACAAAAATATTACTTTACAACTTTTCATATCACAGAAGGTGATTGTAAATGTTACAAGGCCAGGTTTCTTATAGAAACTAATCGAACAAACTACAAGGTCAACAAGAAAACTCTGTACTGGCTTTGTTTATGCTTTTTCCTATTTCTTGTTCTTTAAATCAAGAACGGGTGACTAGAGTATCAATGTGAGTACTAACTGTCAAAAACCGTAATTCAGCATCAACTTTGACCGCAAAGGTTATGAGATTGGTGTATAGAATAATCATACATGGGTTTTTGGATGATCTTTAAAACTGAAAATAATGCTCTCTTGATGACTCTTCATGTCATTTAAAATACCCATAAGAAGTAAGAACAGTCGAGAGGATAATCATCCACCTGAATGCCCTCAGCTTGCATTCGATACATGAGTTTTAAAGCCTCACCACAAAACCCATTTCTCGCATATGCTACAATCATTGCCTTCCATGAAACCAAGTTCCTCTCAGGTATACTATCAAACACTTGAACTGCTTCAGAAAGATGTCCAGATTTGGCATACATATGAACCAAAGCACTGCCCACAAAGACATTCGACAGTGAAGGGGTCTTATTTATTGACGAATGAATCAATTTCCCTTGCTTTATATCTTTAAGAGTTGCACATGCTTTTAGAGCTGATGAATAAGTAAAAGGGTTCGGTTCCACACCTTCACCCAACATCTCCTTTAAGTACTCAAGGGCTTCGTACTCATGACCTAGGTGAGCACAACCAGAAATCATGGCCGTCCATGAAACTACATCTTTATTAGGCAAGTAATCGAGGACCCTAGATGCAAAATCATACTCCCCACATTTGCAATAAAGCCACACAAGTGCACTTCCTATAAAAATATTGCAAGGTGCAAAATTTTTGAGAATTTGTGCATGTATTTCTTTACATGTTGATAATGCCCTGAGTAAGCCACAAGCTCTATGGATACTCACCATAGTTGAATTTTTAGTAGATACCTTTAATCTTTTCATCAAGCGGAAGAGTCTTATGGTCTCTTCACCAAGTCCATTGCGAGCATATCCCGCTATAATAGAATTCCAAGTGATTGCATTTCTCCATTTCATTACATCAAAAAGTGTCCTTTAAGTCATCAATTTTCCCACACTTAGCATACATATCGACCAACGAAGTACCTACATAAACATCCGTATCATATACCTTGTTAACAACGATAGTATGTAATTGTTTACCAAGTCTTAATGCTTTCTCTTCACCACAAGCACTCAATAAACTACAAATAGTAAACTCATACGGGTCAAGCCCATGAGATAACATATGTGATAACATGACAAAAGCCTCATGTCCCCGTTTGTGTTGTGAACAAGCTGTGATCATGGTTGTCCAAGCAATCAAGTCCCGCTTTTGCAATCGATCAAACACTTGGAAAGCACAATCAAGATTGCCACATTTGGCATAAAAGTGCAAAATAGTGCAATCTAATATGAGATTACTTACTTGACTCTTTATGATACAAGCATATAGTTGCCTACCAAACAGATGACCTAAGTAATTGTTGGGATTTTGATACGATAAATTATATTTGGAGGATATTGACAAGAATGAATTGATTTGCTGTAGCAATATAAGAAGCTTTTCACTAGGCTTTATATTATATTATTTCCTTGATTTCTTGTCCTTGACAAAATGACTTCTAGCCACTATATATAAGCATACAACTATTAAATAATAATTAATGTGGTCAAGAGAATAGACCATCATTTACAAATTCCTATGGATAGATTCTTTAACTTGTGTAGTTTGAAGAGTCACATTCATCCACCTCTTCACAATGCATGTATGGAACAATTCATGTACGGAAGAATGCATGTACCGGAGGAACTTATGGAATTCCAAATTATACTTTTAACACCCCCTCTTAATTTGTAATTCCAACTTGATTTTGTAGTTGCTCTTTTGGGCCTCTTCTTTGGTTTGTTTGGATCAACAAATTTCTTCTCCTTCTTTTGTTTTTGGCAGTTCTCTTTTGTTCTCTTAATCAAATTTTCAGTTTTTTCTTTCTTTTTAAGTAACTGCATAGCTTCTTGATTCTGAAGCTTCATCATTTCTTCTTCTTCTTCTTTATTTAATTCGGCAGCTTCTTCGTCTTTTTCTGCTTGTACAGTTCTATTTCTTTCATATTTGTCTTTTCATAAGGTATTTTTTGTTTCTCGTTTCCGACAATCTTCAAATAGATTTCCTTCTTAGCTTGGTATTTCTCTTCATAAGGCTTCTTTTCTTCTTCTGTTATTGTCTTCCACTTTGTTGGCAATAAGTTTGTCTTCTCCTTAAAATCAACATTCGAATTGGCTTTCTTCAGTGAATTTAAGCCTATGTGACTTAAATGTCCATACCTTAAATGTTTATGATCTTCGTCCGTCGTGTTTAGTGCAAGTTTTTGTGATAATGGCAAATTGAGAGGAAACACTTTATTTATACTCATCTTTATTTTCGCAATCGTCCGCTTCTTTTGTTTGTCAATAATGATGCAAAGATCATTATTAAACACCACCTTGTAATCTACGTACCAAATATTCTCAAGTTGTTGTTCAGAATTCAAGCATGAATATAACACTTGATCTTCTTCATCATTTTCAGCGTAATTTGCCTTCTTTTCTTCACGGTCATCTTTGTACCAACAATTATTTTGTGAGTGATTTGCATTTCGACACCTTTTGCATTTACTCCAACAGTTCTCGATGTCGTATCCATTTCTTCGGCATATACGACAATAAGAATCCGAATTTTGATTAAATGGTCTCGAGTTAGAAGCACCTCTTCCTCCTCGACCTCGACCATGACCACGGAAATTTTGAAATCTTCCACAACCTCTTCTTCGTGATTGTGTCGACATATTCTTCTCATCTTGTGAGTCTTCTTTCTTTGATTGTGAAATATCCATTTTTCCTTGGAAAGCTTGTTCCAAATATTGAGTCGAGAATCGGCTCATCCTCTTTTCACGAGCTTCAAGAGAGCCCATAAGTTTATCCAAAGTCAATTCTAATAAATCTTTGGATTCTTCGATCGGTGCAACAATATGCTCAAACTTTGCCGGTAAACATCGTAGGACTTTCTCTGTAATTTTCTTCTCTTCTAGAGTGTCTCTATTGATTTGGTTGATTACAGAAGAAACTCTAGATAGAAACTCTTGCACATTCTCAGAATCTTTCATGGCAATATTGTCAAAATCTCGCCATAGATTTAGCAGCTTGATCGTGACCACCTTATCGTGTCCTCCGAATTGATTCTTTAGAGTTTGCCATGCCTCCTTTGCGGTCTTGGCACTCGTTATACGCGAAAGTATGGATCGGCTCATCCCTTGGTGCATAAAGGACAAGGCTTTTGCATCTTTCGTCTTGTTCTCCTTATGCTCTTTTTTTTGTGCACTTGTAAATGTGGCTACTTCCTCCGTTGTGTGGGAATTAAACCCATATTCTATAATCTCCCAAATTTCATGAGATACGAACGTGGTCTTCATGAGAACGCTCCATAGTTCATAGACTTGTTCAACAAAAATTTGAACACCTTGTTGAGAATATTTGAATGCAAGCTCTTGATTGTTTGTCGATGCCATGGATAAATATTGGAGGATTAATCAGAACCAAGGGTGGCTTTGATACCACAAATATATTGGGATTTTGATAAGATAAATTATATTTGGAGGATATTGACAAGAAGGAATTGATTTGCCGTAGCAATATAAGAAGCTTTGCGCTAAGCTTTATATTATATTATTTTCTTAATTCTTGTCCTTGACAAAATGATTTCAAGCCACTATATATAGGAATACAACTATTAAATAATAATTAATGTGGTCAAGAGAATGGACCATCATTTACAAATTCCTATGGATAGATTCTTTGACTTGTGTAGTTTGAAGAGTCACATTCATCCACCTCTTCACAATGCATGTATGGAACAATTCATGTACGGAATAATGTATGTACGAGAGGAACTTATGGAATTCCAAATTATCCTTTTAACAGTAATTAACCAGAACTCTATCACAAAAAAAAAATTGAAACGTAAAACAATATCGACATCAATTCAAGATTTGCCGGAAAAATTTACATAACACGTTAATAATAAGACTAAAAATTCTGATATTTGGAAGATGTTGAAGAAAAGAAATTTACCGAGAAGAATTGAACTTCGAAAATATTGTAGGATTTTGAGGGTGAATGAGAGCTTCTAGATTTAAAAAGGGGGCATTATAGGATATAAAAATAAAAGATAAGGGTACTATGGACAAATTGGATTAGTAATGCCCTTCTCTTTTATTTAGCAGCATTAATTCTATAATTAATCTTAAAAAGGGTAATAAATAGAGTTTAAAGTTCAAACAGATGTTCGAAACAATGTATTATTTTTCAGTCAAGAAATTCGTATTGGAAGATGTTCAATTTTTAAAAGAAAATTTATTTTATTTAAAAAGAAAAATAATCTTTTTTCTCGAACTGTTCTCTTCTTCTTGAATGTGGATGATATTTAAAAATAAGAATTTATATTTTCATTAACACTAAATAAAAGCCCACTAATTTATAATATCAATTTAATCTTTAAAAAAAATTAAATCAACTTTGGGCCCAATTAAATTAGTAGAAAAAACAAGTGAAAGCCCACTAAGTACACAGGGGATGAGATTTTAATCTCATTTCCATTTTCCAATTCATGGTACTTTCTTTTACAGAGAAGAAAATTTTCTATTCTCTCATATCCTATTTCCTTTGCTGAGATCAAAGAAAGAGTATTATCCTACCTTTCACTCCACGAGACTAGAGTTCATATTTTTCTAGGCTAGCAATAATAGAGGTGTTCGAGGGTCCAAGCTGATGATAAATTAGAGGTGTCAATTTAAGCACTTAAAGGTTTGTTGTTTTTCATCAAGTAAACATGCTTCCTCACAGACTAGTATGTTAACAATCTTGATTCAAAACCCTAGTTTTTTTCCCAAATTTTCTCATCCTACAAGCGTTCGCATTTTTGTTTCTACGGCAACAGTAAAGCATCTCATTAGAGCTACAGGTAAACTTGAAGATTTTAATATGGATAATTTTATACCAATTTGCATTCAGGAAGCTCAATGTCCAAAAGGGTTTGGTGGAATTTGCTCGAAATATTGATTAGATATTTACTTCTGTTCTGGAATGAGTTCATCTGTCCTTCCTAAGCATGTAGCTGCGGTTATAAAATACCAAAAAGACCCGTTAAGGGCACTGGAAATGTTTAATTCTGTTAAGAAGGAAGATGGGTTTAAGCACACTCTGTTGACTTACAAATGCATCATTGAAAAGCTTAGTTTTTGTGTGGAATTTGAGCCCATGGAGAATATCATGACTGAGATGCGGGCGAATCTTGATAACCATTCATTGGAAGGAGTGTACGTCAGTGTGATGAGAAATTACGGTAAGAAAAGGAAAATTCAAGAGGCTGTTGATGTTTTTGAGATGATGGATTTTTACAATTGTGAGCCGACGGTGTTTTCACATAATGTAATAATGAATATTTTGGTGGAGAATGGGTATTTTAATCAGGCCCACAAAGTTTATATGAGAATGAAAGATAAAGGGATCACACTCGATGTATATATATATATATGATTAGGATAAAGTCATTTTGTAGAACGAATAGGCCACATGCTGCTTTGAGGCTTCTGAATAACATGCCTTCTCAAGGATGCGAGTTTAATTCGGTGGCATATTGTATAGTAATTAGTGGATTCTATGAGGGGGATCATGGAACAGAAGCTTATGGATTGTTTGATCAGATGCTTAGGCTTGGATTTGTCCCGAAAGTAGCTACATTCAATAAACTTATACACACACTTTGTAAGAAGGGAGATATTCAAGAGAGTGAAAGACTACTAGATAAGGTTCTTAAAAGAGGTGTTTTCCCAAATTTGTTTACTTTGAACATTTTTATTCAAGGGCTTTGCAAAAAAGGCCAACTCGATGAGGCTGCCAAAATGTTGGATAGTGTGGCGGGAGAAGGCCTTTCTCCTGATGTTGTGACATATAACACACTAATAACTGGTTTGTGTAAGAACTCAAAAGTGTTAGAAGTAGAGACCAACATGAATAAAATGGTTAATAGTGGTATACAGCCTGATGCTTTAACCTATAATACTATTATTGAGGATATTGCAAACTTAATATGGTGCAAAATGCTGACAGTATTTAGAGGGTTCGTACCCGATACTTTCACGTATTATTCCTTACTCTATGGATTATGTGAGAATGGTGACACTGACAGGGCCATGAGTGTTCTTAATGAAGCTTTTAGAAAATGTATAAAGCCGAATGTTATCCTATACAACACATTAATTAAGGGATTATGGCGACAAGGACAAATTTTAGAAGCCTTACAGGTGATGAATGATATGGAGCAAAAAGGGTGCTCTCCTGGAGTTATAATTTAATTGTAAATGGCATGTGCAAGATAGGTTGCGTAAGTGATGCGAGTACTATTGTGAATAATGCTATGACAAACGGGTTTTTTTCCAGATATATTCACCTTTAATACATTGATTGATGGATATTGCAAACAGTTGAAGATGGGTGAGGCCCTTGAAATTGTGAATGCCATGTGGGAACATGGTGTTTGCCCATATATAATCACGTATAACATTATACTAGATGGGCTTTGCAAGACTTCGAGTTCTGATAATGTAATGGAGAATTTCAAAGCAATGATGGAGAAGGGTTGTGTTCCTGATGTCATCACATATAATATACTCATAGAGACCTTCTGCAAAGCTCGAAAATTAGATAAAGCTTCTGAATTTCTCGATGAGATTCGAAAAAATGGTTTGTGTCCTGATATAGTAACTTTTGGCACGTTGATAAACGGGTTTTGTGAGAACGGGGATTTGGATGAAGCCCATGATCTATTCAGAAGAATTGAGAAATATTTTAAACTTTCGCCGACGTTAGCAACCTATAATATCCTGATCAATGCATTTTCCGAGAGGTTTAATATGGATATGCCGGAAAAATTATATCATGAAATGGATAATAATGGTTGTTCGCCAGATAGATACACTTACCGTTGCATGATAGATGGTTTCTGCAAGACGGGAAAAATTGATTCGGGATTTTGATTTCTCGTTGAAAATATTACGAAAGGTTTAATTCCATCTTTAACGACATTTGGACGAGTTTTAAATTGCCTATGTTTGAAACATAGACTACGTGATGTTGTTGGAATTATACACCTCATGGTGCAAAAGGGCATTGTTCCTGAAGTTGGTAACACAAACTTTGAATCAGATAAGAAGGAAATTGCAGCACCTAAAATAGTTGTGGAGGATTTGTTGAGGAAATCCCACATAACTTATTATGCATATGAACTCTTATATGAAGCTCTTAGAGATAAGAAGCTTTTAAAGAAAAAGCTATCAAATAAAATTTTACGGGCTTCTTGAGGTGAACTGATATTTTTAATACTATTTCTCAACACTCTCTAATTACCTTGAAAAATCATTTCTAAAAGACGGATTGTCATTCAATTAGGCCCTTTGTTTACATTTTACATTAATAAAGGCTAAATCATTAGACCTATAAGTCTTGGTAAAGGTATGAATCTAAATCCTTTGGTTCCAATTTGGTGTAGCCATGACACTAAATTTGGTTACTATATTTCAATTTGGTCTTTTGATTTCGCCACACAGTGTCATTCGCCATTAACAACTATGCTTGTACATAATACAAAGATTATGGATAATAAAATGTGGTGAATAAACTTTTACATTAAAGCACTATGCTCCAGTATACATTAATTGGAAAGGGTGCCATATATTATTACACCGAATTTTCAATTAACTATCATTATTACTAATTATAAAGAGAAAGTATTAATTCATATAATTACAAATTTTCTAATTATAATCATCCACTATTTTTTTAAGAACAAACAATGAACTATCATATAATATAAATCAAGAAATATTCTTCCATACTTTACTTCTTTAAATATATGATCTTTAAAGTTTCCGATAAAGATCGATAAGTTCTAATATTATCAATTTTCATCTAAAAAAAAATTAGTTCATATTCAAGTCACAAATTCTATTTCAATTCATATTAAACATTTTTAAGTTTTAATAACAACTTAAAGTGAATGAATTAAAATGTATTATTATATAATAGGTTAATAATTAGTCATAAATTACAATGAGTAATAATAATATTTTATATTATTGAACATGTAAATTCATATTGGTATTTAATGAATGTGATGTAGTAGTAGAAATCGTTACGAATTATTTTATTAAATAGTTTGTAAATGTCGGTGTGCACTAAGAAAATGACTTTTGTGGCCTTTTGAAATGTCTTCATAAATGAAGATCTAATCATCTTACCCTTGAGATAATACTCACAACTTGGATTAGGATCTAATCATCTTATTGAGGACTATCATTAATGAGTTCCAAAAATAAAATATAATTACAATAGATAATTCAACGTATATTCAATGTTATGATATATTCGTTTTATTTAAAAAAATTAATTGTAATAATAATTAATTGGTTATAATTGTTATTATTTATTATACTTGATATATGTCTATGTAACCCATTCACTAAAAAAACGAGAGAAATAAAATGTTATTGTTTGTACTTATTTTTGTTTTCAATAGAATTGACTTATTTGTGCACAATATGAGTGTTTTTGATAGATTATATTTACTTTATGTATTTAATGTGGATTTGACGCTTTCCTAATATAACTAACTTAAAGATTTGCAACAATTTAAGAAAAAGAAATATGAGCTTATATTGTAAAACAAAAGTTAATGCAAATAGGACTTTTGAGAAACAAATTCATGTTGTCCAACATTAATTGGTGCAGTACAATTGTTGTTTGTTGTCTTAATCAAATATGCTATTTGGTGAATTGGTTGTCGAACTTATGAGCCGACTTTATAATATATAATACTAATTCAAATAATATTCCAATATTGAACTTTATGATTCCCGGCTTAAACTCAACCTCTATAAACCTTTCTTTTAAATTTCTTGAAATCATATTTTCTCATCAACCCCAAATTCAAATTTATGTACTCTACTTATCACACTATACAAATCTAAAAAATTGTGCAAACTTAAAACTTTGATAAACTTAATTGTGACAATTCTTTAATCTGTATTAGTATTGTGGCAAAATAAATGTATGATCAGAACTATATTCTTAGTAATTGAGTTGTGATCACAGTGATATTTTTAGATATCATTATTTGTCGTAATTAATTTATGCCATTATCAAACTTATGGAAACTATTATTGTTATAAGAACCGAAATTCTTGTCAGTAATACGTATTATAAAGAACAAAATTGTAATTTTCATCCCTCAAACAGACTCATTTTGCTTTTAGGATCACATTTTAGATGATTTTATTTCCAACTTTATTTGATATCGTTTTGATAAAAAAACGTCATTAAATGCTAATTGTGACAAATTTAAAAGTAGCAAACATTATTAAGATAAAAAATCATTATCAATTATAATTAAGTATATTTAGTTACTACTTTGTTATTGTCACTTTAGATTTTGTTATTAATATTATCTGTTGTTATAGTAAACACGTTGAGCTTCACTAAATACTCGAGAAAAATAAAATTTACCCGTGATAAGTCTAATTTTTCAAAAACTTCCCTAAAATGAAAAATTATCAATAAATTTTGAAGTATTAGGTTTATCACTTTAATTTGTATTTTCTGTAGTGTGGACCCTATGTTCTAATAAATCTTTATTTGTCATGCATATCTAACATAAACGAAACAAATTTGATCTAATTGCTTGAATTAAGTACGGACATAGGACAGTATATTGTTCTATATATGGTACTCATCTATTTTATTTTGAATTATCTATTTCAATTAGAAATATTTAATCTCACGTTTCAAATCATATATATTAAATATATAATAATATTTCTTTTTATATGGTTGGATGTGGAATTCAAAACTTTTAATATTAATAATCATGAGATGAAATACAAAATTATATAAAAACAAAATATTAAAAGATCATATTTAGCAAGTAGTAAATGTATGTAGACGACATACACACGTATTTGCATTGCATGCATACAGCTGCACGTGTATACGTACATATAATGCATTTATTTAAATATGTGCTTGAAAATGTATTTTCCTATAATATATATACAACTTTATTACGTAAATACATGTCCAATGGTGACCCTTCAACAACGTCAAGCTTTCGCACTTTCTGGGTTGCTTGTAAATGGCGCAGACTATTGCTTTCTTGCCCCTTATCCTTTTGAGCTGAGTCTTTCCCTTCTATTGGCTTCCTAAGGGTGTTAGCACAACATTCCCTAGTTGCTTTGACGTCGCCAACCGTCTCGCCTACCCCTCCAGGAATCGGGAACTTCATCTTTAGGTGACAGGTGGAGATAACAACCCTAAAGAGGTTCAAGTTCGGCCTCCCTAGTATCACATTGTAAGAGTAGGGGACTTCAACCACCAAATCCAATTTGGTTACCCTCGTGGGATACGTTCCTAGCGATAGAGGAACCGATACCTCCGCCAATGCCTCAACTACTTCATCGGTGAACCCCGTCAGTAGCGTATTTACCTTTTGTAACTGTACATTATCGATGCCAAGTTGAACGAAGATGTCGTAGAACATGATATCCACGGATCTTTCGCTGTCAACAAATATCTTCCTAATCCAGAAGTTGGAGATTGTTACCGAGACAACTAACGCGTCATTATGGATGGGGACTGACTGTAGGTCCTCATCTCCAAACGTGATGATCTTGGGGGATGTCGGGGTTCACTTGACACACAGAGCCAACATGAGGCCAACTGGAGACATGCAGCCCCGAGGTAGCTCGGAGAAGGGCTTTCCTTGAGTTCTTCGAGTCACCCCCGCTGGACCACCTGAGATCACACCAATGAATCCATTGACTGGCGGGTTGTCTAAGCCAATCTCCGTTAACGGTTGAGACGCACCAATCTTTTTTTGTACTCGTGTTCCCCTATTTGCTAGTTTTCGGGTTTGTGCCTTGCTCTGCCGGCGACACTACCTCACTCAAGTGACCTCACTCGATCAATATTTCTATCTAATCTTTGAGGTGGCGATACTCCTCCGTCGTAGGTCCTTTGTCGCGATGGAAACGATAGTATTTGTTCAACTTCACATGGCTCGGGTTGTCCTTCAACTTCTTGGGCTAACTGACAAGCCCCTGTTATTCTGCTATGGTGAGCACTTGTTCGCAAGACAGAATGAGCGGTGTGTATTTGGCAAAGCCCTAAGGAGGCATCAACTTGAGTTTCTTGAGCTCCGGAAACTTGTCATTCTCTCGGGCCTTCCTTTTCTTTACACCTGCCTCGGCCTTGGTGGGGTTAACCGTCTCCTCAATCCGAATGTATTTCTCAGCTCGAGCCAATAGCTCATCTAGAGTAAGTTGGGGTTTTCCAGCTATGGACTCTTTGAACCTGCCCAAGCGGAGGTTCTACTGCATGATATCGGACAACAGCTCATGATTAGCATGAGGCACTTTCGACAATGCCATCGAAAAGCGCCCCACATAGTCCTGGAGGGGCTCTCCATCTCGCTACACGATGGAAAATAGATACGACGCGGTCTTAGGATATCTCTTATTCATAGAAAAGTGGTGCAAAAACCTTTGTGCCAGTTGCTCGAATCCGGTGTTAGTACCAAAGGGCAACTGGTTGAACTAAGACAGGGCTTACCCGTGAGGGTAGTCCTAAAAATTTTACAATAAGCTGCGTTATTGAGGTCATACATGTCGAATTTCGCGCTAAACTTGTCCAAGTGTTTTTGAGAATCCCCGATGTCATCATACTCACTGAGATGAGGAATTTTCATTCCTTGTGGGATTACCTTAGCTAGTATAGCGGGGCAAAAGGAGCTCCTTCTCGGTGAAGCTACCGTCAGGGGTACCATTCGCAATTCTTCGTACGTATCCTGTAGTAAAGCCGTGTCCTCCCAAAGGGGAGGTTGCTGACTAGGAGTCCATCTAGGGCAGCTCCTTTCGTGGGTCGGGCACCTCCGACCTCTGCAAGGGGACCTGAGGGACTCCTGTTTGGAATGAGCCTCGTCAGTAACGCGAGATCTGAGGCCTCGGCGGGGAGACTCGCGTCGGGATTAAGACCCCTCGGGGGTCAGAGTCCTCCGACCTCGACGAGGAGACCTCTAAGAACCATACTCTCTGTCTCGGCCTCTAGGGGTCACTCTTGAGACGAACCGATGCTAACGGCGGGCGATCCAGGGGTCTTTTCCATGCTTCGGGGGAGAAAGAGTTCGATGCCGAGAGGTGCACTCAGAGTTGACACGTTCGGGCATCACGCGGGATCGTGGAGCCTCGGTCCTCCACGGTGAGAGCCCCTAGGGGGTAGGCGCCTGATGTGTGTCCCGTTACCTTCCCCTCGTGGGGAGGTAGTTGCTTTGGCAGCTGACTGGGATTCCACCCAATGGGGGTGGTGCAGTACATAATGTTGGACTGCCTGAATTGTTGTCCTGATAGAGGCATCATCCACCAAAATCATGATCTAAGTGTACATACTTGAATTAGCAAGATATTTTATTACTTAGAAAACTTGTATCTAATCTTAAGTAATTTGTCAATCACAGACAGATTTATTTGTGAATGTCAGCCGTATGAATTGAGAGCAACCAAACAGACTTTAATATGGATGAATTAAAAATACCTTTTCGAGTAGTGGACTCAATTGACCGACTCAAAGCCCAATCATTTATCTTTTTGTCTATCCACATTTATTGTGCTTCCACGTGGTGTACGAATTCACATGTGGTACTTCTTAGAATTCAGCACGTGGCAGGGCCCATTGGGCCTACACTTTGAAATTAGGGGAAACAAAATTAAATTCCCATAAAATATATGCTGGCAAATTGTGTTATGATATCCGTTTCAATTTTCTTTTGTGTCAAATCATAAGACATGGTCCATAGTTTAATAGTACAAAATTGTTGTATTAATGTAAGTGATTGGGGTGGCTAGCTCAAAGTCTTAGTTTGGTCACAATTCTAAAAGGAAATAATAATTGTCTATAGTTGTGTGAATGGACAAAATGGATATGGCATAAAATTGCATCCTCAAACACCATATGTTTTTGTATGAGATATTATTTGTTCTGATCAGAGTCCCACGTGTTTGTTCTTTGAAATACGCATCACTAAGGAAAATAAGGTCTTAGACTTATAAATCTCTTAAACTTTCTCATATGTATTGAGTGTGAGATTTAGTACATAATATTAATATTATTAGGGCTTTGTAATTCTAAAATAATATTGGACAATAGTTAAAGTAAAATTTAAACTCTTTATTTGCAAGATGAAACAATTTTAAATTACAGATACGTATTACTTTGACACTTGAATATAGAAGTTATAGATTTACTCGGAATAGGTGCTCGCTATATTGTAGAGATTTAATTACTTTTGAATTAAAACTTAACTGATTATTTGAAGATAAAAGAAAATTGTGTTGATACTTAATCCTTGAGCAATCATGTTCATCAAGATGTTCTTTTATTCTTTATTTCAAAATTGAATTTACGTCAATTTTATAATTTCATAAATATTTATCTACTTGAAGAACATGTATTAATTTTAAATCAGATGATGATCTGAATGTCGTCTTTATGGTTTAATTCAGATATACAAATTATTCAAATCATGTTATATAATTATTATGTATGTTCTTCAATGTGAAAAAGATAGATAACTACATAAAAACCATGAGTAATTCTGAGTTATCCATTCACTATCAAGAAACATGCATTATTATTGGGTAAATTGTAAATAGCTAGAGTACTTGTGTCTGATTTTAACATTTATTATATGATCCTGGATATATAGGAATTATACATTTAATGCAAAAACTGAAGATTGAGGATATGAAGAAGTGGCTGAAAAACAATGATTAAAGTCATCCATATATATCATAATGCATTTGTTATTGAAAGCTCTAAATACTTTTGTGCCTATATCTTCACTACTTATTGAATTAATTTATAAATTCAGCTGGAAATGTCTTAAGATGTGACTGCATTATATACATATATATATATGTGTATATATATATATTTAATTCTAACTGGTGTTTGGCTGTAAGAAAATGACAAGAAGTTTATATAAGAACATAAAATTTATATCTGGAGTGAAGAAAAATATTGATGATGTTATTTATTTTGTCAGCATATGTTTGTACACACTTTTCAGCTTAATTAAAAACAATCATCTGCTGCATGCACAAAATCCTAATTTTAATTGCTTAAGATATCGTAATTTTAGTTTCAATCACATAATTTACGGGATTACAGAAAAAGTCCAAATTTTCACAATAATTACAATTAGGAATGTAAACGAGCCAAGCTCGAGGCGAGCTTGGCGATTTTACCAAGCTCGAGCTCGAGCCCTAGTAGGCTCGTTTGATCGGGCTCGAGCCGGCTCGCAAACCGGCTCGGCTCGACTTACATCCCTAATTGCAATATTAGTATTTTTTAAAATAGTATTAGTCTCAAATTTTATTTTTATTATTATAAATTGTATTTTTCCCTTTCAACTAAAAAAGATGTATTAAATGCCCCCTTAAACAATTATTATTTGCCATTTACCCTAAAAGATTATTTAAAAAATAAAAAGAAAACATATAGGTTTAGTCATAGTGTTCATCATCTTCCACAAATATTTTTTATTTTTCTTCTAATTTTTCTGGGGTAAGTAACAACTATATTTACTCAAAAGGGTGTGTGATATACTTTTTGTATAATTTCAGGCGCAAAATACAATTTATTTATCATAAATAAAGTATATGACTAACATTAATTAAAGAAAGAATTAATGTTGCAATCTATCATATTCTTGTGACTGTTTCATAATTTGATAAAACGCGAGATTAAAATTAGAACTATTACATCTATAGAACTAAATATAAAATTGAACAAACATGTTATACCAAAAATATAGCAAAACTAAAACTGGGTTTTCTCCCCCAAGAATATTATATAACATATCTATTGGTAAATTTTGTAAAATAAATTGCTCAAAATTTATTTTGGGGAAAACTCATTTTAAGTTTAATTTAATGTTTTGATTTTGTAACTCAATGTCAAATCTTGTATTGCTTCGTCAAATTATATTCAATAATATCACGCAACTACCTGAAAACCTCTGGTAAAATTTCATTCAAGAGACAAAGAGACTACATCATATTCTCTACCATTTATGTTTTAGGAGAGTATTCTCTGTTTAAGTATTAATGATAGAAATGCAAATGAATAATTTAATTCACAATTGCTGCTGAATACAAGTGTATATCAGATTGTATAGACAAGAACAAGCAAGAATAACTAAGCTAGTTCTCTAGAAATTATGGGTATGATGCATATCGTAATAATAAAAAATTCAGAAAAATCTTAGGATGTTGCAATATGTGAATTCATCTCCAGAACATTAACAAGGAATAATTGGAGTAAATAAAATTATTTTTAAATTTGCTATTTCTGTCCCCCAGAGTGTCTTTCTCAGCTATATTCTATAGATTACCCATCTTATAAGTTATACCTATATTATAAGATCTTAAAGATGTTAGCAAACCGACACTGAAATCCATGTAAAATCAAGCCTAAAATGTAGATTATTCCTTAAAGATTCCAGATTACAGCCATCCATTTGGGGTTAATCATAAACTGTAATTGTCCTAGACCTGTAATCCAAAACTACAAAAGAATTATGGGAAATTAATTTCAAGACATAAAATGGAATATCAATGAATTTCTCTAGTCTGAGGATCTGCATGTAGTGACACGATTATTTGTCATTATTATTTCGTTTCCTCCATACATATTGCGATTTAACCCTTCTCCTCAGTAGGAACAAAAGATCAACAACTCATGTCCATTTGATGCAACAAGGGTATCTGCAGGAATAGGCAAACTGAATTATAATATACTCATTTCCAGTATATCACCCTCATTCCTAAACTCATATATATTTTAGGCTTATGCAATTCAATTAGACTAAAGATAAATAAAACAAGGATGAGATAATCGAACTTAAGTTATTTTGTGCAATTTGCTGGAAAAATGATAACTTACAATCGACAGGAATAAGGACTTACCATTTAAACTCCATTCTATTTGTCAACACAACTATTCTGGAAGATGATGTCCATTAATCTCTGATCCAATGATTCTTACCTCTTAACAAAATCATACTGAGTTTGAGTTTGGCCATATCAGAAACATAACTAAACAAATATAACATTAATTATCTTTTAAAAAAAAGAAGAAAATTGAATATTGAAATGAAGTCAATTAAAGAATTTCCAGAGGCACCACATAAGCATCTCATAGCATCAACACCTATCTTATAATCAAACCAAATCTTTCCCCCCATCCATTTTTGATCCTCATATCTCTCTTTTCATGCAAAACCAAGGAAAAAAAGCTAAAACTAACAATCAACTAGTTCACTTCAAAAGCATTATTGGATTCACATACATCGATTTAATCTGACCTTTTATAACCCAATGGTGCCTAGTTTACAATTTTTAAGAATAGTACATAGATTGAAATAAGTCAACTGTGTGATGCAATAATTTAAGAGTAGAACTACTAATTGAAGGAAGAATATAATGAAAGAATAAATGAGATACTGACCGTGGGTACAGCGTTTAATCTGGAATCTTCCTATTAAGACAAAATTTGTCCAACCGCTCTTGATGGGATCACATCATTCGTCGTTCAAGGCTTTCGGTAATAGGACGTTTTATTATTACAGCATAAACATTCAAGGGGCTTAAACAACCAACACAATACATGTTTAAACTTATCAAACTCCATAAGAAGAGATTGTTAATGATAAAACAACTAGGAAGAATAAAAGGTTTCTCCAAATAATATTTTAAAACTAATATACACAATTCTTGATTTACACAAAAATATTACTTTACAAGTTTTCATCTCACAGAAGGTGATTGTACATGTTACAAGGCCAGATTTCATATATAAAACTGATCTGAACAAACTACAAGGTCAACGGCTTTGCTTATGCTTTTGCCTATGTCATGTTCTTTAAATCAAGAAGACTAGAGTATCAATGTGAGTACTAACTATCAAAAACCGTAATTCAGCATCAACTTTGGCCACAAAGGTTGTGAAGTTCTTCAACTTTGGTGTATAGAATAATCATACTTGGTTTTTTGGAAGATCTTTAAGACTGAAAACAATGCTCTCTTGATGACTCTTCATCCCATTTAAAATACCCACAGGAAGTAAGGACAGTCGAGAGGATGTAATCATCCACCTGAATGCCCTCAGCTTGCATTCGATACATGAGTTTTAAAGCCTCACCACAAAACCCATTTCTCGCATACGCTACAATCATTGCCTTCCATGAAACCAAGTTTCTCTCAGGCATACTATCAAACACTTGAACTGCTTCAGAAAGATGTCCACATTTGGCATACATATGAACCAAAGCACTGCCCACAAATACATTCGACAATGAAGGGGTCTTATTTATAGACGAATGAATCAATTTCCCTTGCTTTATATCTTCAAGTCTTGCACATGCTTTTAGTGCTGATGAATAAGTAAAAGGGTTCGGTTCCACACCTTCACCCAACATCTCCTTTAAGTACCCAAGGGCTTCGTACTCATGACCTAGGTGAGCACAACCAGAAATCATGGTCGTCCATGAAATTACATCTTTATCAGGCAAGTACTCGAGGACCCTAGATGCAAAATCATACTCCCCACATTTACAATAAAGCCACACAAGTGCACTTCCTATAAAAATATTGCAAGGTGCAAAGTTTTTGAGAATTTGTGCATGAATTTCTTTACCTGTTGATAATGCCCTGAGTAAGCCACATGCTCTAAGGATACTGACCATAGTTGAACTGTTGGTAGATACCTTTAATCTTTTCATCAAACGGAAGAGTCTTATGGTCTCTTCACCAAGTCCATTGCGAGCATATCCCCCTATAATAGAATTCCACGTGATTGCATTTCTCAACTTCATTCCATCAAAAAGTGTCCTTGAGTCATCAATTTTCCCACACTTAGCATACATATCGACCAACGAAGTACCTACATAAACATCCATATCATATGCCTTCTTAACAACGATAGCATGTAATTGTTTACCCAGACTTAGTTCTCTCTCTCCACCACAAGCACTTAATACGCTACAAATAGTAAACTCATTTGGGTCAAGCCCATGAGACAACATATGTGATAACATGACAAAAGCCTCTTGTCCTCGTTTATGTTGTGAACAAGCTGTAATCATGGTTGTCCAAGCAATCAAGTCCCGCTTTTGCAATCGATCAAAGACTTGGAAAGCACAATCAAGATCACCACATATGGCATAAAAGTGCAAAATAGTGCAATCTAATATGAGATTACTTACTTGACTCTTTATGATACAAGCATGTAGTTGCCTTCCCAACTCATAATCACATGTTCTGCCACACAAATCCAACATGCAAACATATGTCTGTGCGTTCCCATGTAATTCACAGTTAACAAACTCTTTAAACAACCTCAAAGCTTCCTTACTTAAGCCAGATTTCTGGTAGCCATTAAGCATTGCAGTCCATGAAACAACATTTCTTTCCAACATATTATCAAAAACCATACGGGCCGCCACCAAGTCCCCAAATTTTACATACACACTGATTAAATTATTATTAACAAAAACTAATGGATCTTTCATACACTTAACAACAACAGCATGTACGCCCCTACTTTCTTCAACATTAGAACATGACTGAAGCAAATGGCTCAATGCAGTGGAGTCATATAAAAGCACATTGTTGATATCATCGCCATTTGGAGGAGATGTAGAAAGAGATTGCAAATCGGTAGGAAAAGGTAAGTCCTTGGAAAAACTTGGTAAATTTAGGCTATGGATGTTGTTGGTATTGCTATAGCCTTTTGTTTTCAGGCGGTGAATTTTATGTTTCGGCAAGTTGGAATTTTTAGTATCAACAAGGTAAGGTGGTTGAATTTGATATGAAAATATGCACGGGGAGATATACGATAGTGAGAACATTGAAAATAATGTCTTCTTTGATTCCCTCAAAGATGTTAGGCTATATGCTCTATTCCAACCTATGACAAAAAATATATATTGGTCAATTAAGAAGAAATAAATCCAACGTTCAGAACTTAATTTGTTAAAAACATTACGAAAATAAACCTGGTAGAATAGGGCGGATGGAAATAGTCAGCGATGGCGCAACGGTGGCGACGGCGGCGAGAAAGAGTGGAAGCTGTGCAAGCAGGGAGGTATTTCTCTCTCACTTCTTTGAGTGGGAAAAAGAACCAATGTCTCCTACTTCCAGACAAAAAACACCAGTTTTTAGATATTTTAAACATTTTCATTAGGAAAAATAATATATATATATATATTTTAAAGGGATTTTGGGGATAATTGATAAATCACTAATTAGAAAATTATCTTTTATGTTTCTTTATGTTTTCAAATTTCTGAGTGGCTCCTAAGTGGCTCGTTGTCATTGTGTATAAAATTGTTAATGGATGGGAAATGTTCAAATCAGGTCGTACACACAAAATACCTACAAATTAATTTTGTTCGGACCTCGTCTAAATCCGTCACATACTCGATGGGTCCAAAAATAGTTGGATTTGATGGGTTGGGTACAATTTGGGTCGGGTCATGTCCGATAAGGGCAAAACCCGCGGGGTAATCTTCCGGAAAAAGACTTGTTGGTATCTATGAAAGGTAAAATTTGAGTAATATTTGAATATATTTCGGATAAAATATTCACGGGTAGCGGGACGACCTAATATCATCGGGTCTGGGTCTGGATCCGAGCCTAAGTTCGGTAAAATTGAAATTGAATGGGTCTAGCTCTTAGTAATCCATGCCCATTGACAACCCGTCATAAATCACACATTTTGGATTGAATGAATGGTTTAGGGTTTAGGCATTAGGGTATTGTCCACTTTTGGATCCATTCAAGGTAAGAAAATGAACGTTGTATTCTTTAATGAAAAATACAACTTATAAATTACTCTCTATTCACATGAAAAGGACGATTTTGCCCATAACCTCACAATTTTGTTCTCATTTTTTCCCTTGACTGCTTTATCATTTTCAATGATGCATTTGAAAGTCAATAGAGTGTGCTTGTTTATACCCATCTTCTTTCTTAAGAATTAAACATTTCCAGATGAACTCATTCCAGAACAAAAGTAAATATTTCGAACAAATCCCATCAAACCCCTTTGGACATGGAGCATAAAGTTGCAATCTTTTATGACTACACTTCATTTTCACTAGAAGCATTCTTAATATGTCCAATTAATAAGTTTTATTCTCAATTGCTCAAGCAACAAAAGGTTCCTTAACTGAATGCAAATTGGTATAAAATTATCCATATTAAAATCTTCAAGTTTACTTGTACCTCTAATGAGATGCTTTACTGTTGCCGTAGAAACAAAAATGCAGAACGCTTGTAGGATGAGAAAATTTGGGGAAAAGACTAGGATTTTAAATCAAGAATAGACAGATTGGTAATATACTAGTCTATGAGAAGGCATGGTTTACTTGATGAAGAACAGCAAAACCAGATTTGCTTCAAGGTAGGATAATATCTTTGTTTGCTCTCCTCAAGCAAAGAAAGTAGGAGAGAACTAGAAATTTTTATTCTCTGGAAGAAAATATTAGTAGAAATGGGATTTGACTTGTTTTTCTCTAGGTCCAATGTCAATTTAATTCTTTTTTAAATATAAAATTAATATTATAAATTATAAATAATCAAATATTGGATGAGAAGCCCTTATAATATCTCTCTAGTTAAATTTGAAGGAGAAGCAACCTAGTGGTATAAGTTGAGTCGAGTCAGCTCATGAGTTTCATGAGTTAATTTGATTGGGGCTCGGCTCGAGCTCGAGATATCACGAGCTTGAGCCGAGCATTTCGAGCTCGAGCTTTCTCGTGAGTCGAGTTTGAGCTTACTTGTAGTTATTCATAAATTTACGAACCAGCTCGCAAGCTTTTTATTAATAAATAGTATTTTTAATTTTTATATGTAACTGTAAATATTCAAAATTTTAAAATTAATACTTAAATTTTTATTTAAAACATATTTTAATTAAGTAATATTTTAATTTGTGTATGTCATTCAAAATATAAAATAATATATTATAATATATCTATTTATGTATATTATAATATGTGTTTCTACAAAGTGGTTTAATTAAACTATATTTTTGTGATATATAATATATATCTAATTAATATAAGTTAAATAAAAATAGTTTCTAAAAAAATTAAAAAGTAACTACGTTAATTTTTTGTTCAAGCTCGACTCGAACTCGACTAGTTTTTAACGAGCTTGAGCTTGAATAATAAAAAATAGGCTCGTCATGCTCAAGCTCGAGCTCGAATTAGGAAAAATATAAATGAGATCGAGCTTGAACATGAAAATTGTACCAGGCTCGACTCATTTACACCCCTAACTGTGATTAGTACACCAATCATAAAATGAGTAATTAAAAAAAATTATTTATGTATGAAACATAATTCTAATCTTATCCGCTTCCAGTTTGATCCCTTAAAATATAACATTGTTTCTAATTTTTCAAATGCTCCAACACACAGTTGTAATATTATATTCATATTTGTTTTATTAACCTTCCCATTATGGATAAATTTTTGAACTTATAAATCATGTTTATAAATTATGATGTGCTTAATATTAAGTTTTTTTTTCTTTCAATAAATCTATTGAGACAAATTTATTTATAACATAAAAATTTAAATATATATCCGTATACATTCATATTTTGATTATATAGTATTTACATTTTAAAATTGATGGTATTTTATATCTTTATGTCGTTATTCATTCTTCCAATCTTGATTGTTTTAGCTTAACATTGATAAATTCAATCTGTAGTCAAAATTCTTGTGGATCCAAGCCCGACGTGAATAGACGAATTTGGGTAAGGTATTTTGATAAACTAGTATATAACAATCTGGCAATCCCTTGATTCAAAACCCTAGTAATTTCCCCAAATTTTCTCATCCTACAACAGTAAAGCATCTCATTGGAGCTACAGGTACACTTGATGATTTTCATACGGATAATTTTATTGCAATTTGGATTCAGTTCAGGAACATTTGGTTCTTGAGCATTTAAGAATAAAACTTGTTCCATGTACACAAGTGTTCGATGGAATTTGCTCGAAATATTGATTAAATACTTACTTTTGTTCTGGAATGAGTTCATCTGTCCTTCTAATTCCTAAGCATGTAGCTGAGGGTCATGTGGGGATGGGATCCGAACCGGCTCACGACAGACCAAATAGAATATTTTTAGATAGTGGGGCTGCGCTCAGTAACTTCGAGTTGCCTACGTACCTATTCTGAATTTTTGTTAGAATCAAGCCTCTTCGTAGTTCTCAGATATTATACTCCTCAATCTCGTGAATTTAGAGAGTATTTAGTAATTCTAGTTTTTAGCACTCGAATGATTCAAGCTGCCTACGTACCTAGTCAGATAGGATCAATGTGTTTCAAATTTTAGCCTTCAGGCCACCACACAATATCGTTTTTGTTATACTTCTCATATATACCAATGTTTTCAAAACCTATTCTTATAGAATTATATGTAAAATATTGAAAAATAATGTTTTGCTTATAGCATCTAATATTTATAAATTTTAATTAACATATCTTTCCTATTTATTTCTCTATCCTGACATAAAGGTGTCAAGCAGGATTTCAGCCTGCTTGACACCAGGCCACATATCATGTAGGAGTTCAGAAAAGAAATCAGAATAGTAGAAAACACTAGAATAATTTGGATAAATGGCACCCTAGATAGGAATTAACTAAGGATATAACTTGACATTTCAAAGCACGAATTCATAACAATCTTGAACCAAAGAGAAAAGGTATGAAATATTTCTAACTTGTAACTTATCCGACAACCTCTAGTTCTGGACAGTACAAAGTCTAGACAGTAGGATTCTCTAACAAATTGTCTTACAAGGTAGCAGCAATGGCTTTGCTTAAAAAGTATATATATTGTGCACTAGCAACTCTTCCATAGCAACTAGCGACAAGTTTGAACATTAGAGCAATGATGTGCTAGACTCTTAGGGAAGCTGATTCAACAGTTACAAGTCCTAAATTTTCAGGTTTTCATAAGACAAAGAAAGAAGACAAGAACAATCAGAAGGAATCCACATTGCTTTACAAACTAGTACTCGGATACTCACTTAACCTTTCCTACTAACAGAAAATAACATAATATGTGGCTCAACAAAATAATTTTTACTCAAACGGTCACATCCACGTGTTTCAATTAGTAGACAGTGGCAATAACACGATAAATGCCTATTCACAGGCCAAGAACGTCCTGAATACATTCCCCCCACCAGAAACCAGGGAGGAAAAGCAGTACACTAATTACAAACAAAGTAGAACTTCAGAGATTTACGAAAGGATGCAGATTTATATGACACAAAACTAAGATACAGATTTAAAGTCTACAGAATTTCTGATGCACAAAACACCCAAAATCTAGAACAAACGACCATATTCCTACTATTAAGCCATTAGGATCGTTCTTAATCATGAATCATGATACTACAAAGAAACAAACTATTTCCAAATTCCCGACACCTAATTTCCCAAAAATACCAAATAAACAGCTTTAAAAGATACAAAATCACAAAAGCAACACACTGTAGCGCTTAAGCGTTATCCACGAAATCATGAAAAAAGTCGACAACCAAATTCCGCAATCGCAAACACGAATTCGACTCAAAGCAGCGCGCTGAAACACGCAAAAAACAAAAAAAACCTTTTCCACATAAATCAAACCCCGAAATCCTGAATACAACCAAACACGCGGAACCCCCACCCACGGACCCACAGCAGTTTGGAGATTTTACGGCAAAAGATAAAGAGGCAATTAATTAGGGTTTGTTTGTGATGGAGACTTACCCTAATTGTACGACGGGGAAAACGGAGCTGAAAGCCTGAAACTCGATCTCTAGTTGGAGATATGAAAATTTTGCGCTAGGGTTTTGAATCGGCCAGAAGAAATCGGATGGAGCTCGACAGTGTGTATGAGATGTGGTGTGGTTTCGGAAAGATAATATAAAGTGTGCGAAATTTTCAACGAAAGAGAGAGAAGGTTAGGTTCGGACCGAAGGGCGAGGCTCGGGATTACCGAAGCAACAGAGGTGCACCTCATTGGAGCATAGACCAATGCTCCATTTTTTGGACTTCCACTTGTAATCGACCCTCCTTAAATTCACAATTTTCAAATAATTTTTATATTATTCTTGTTAAGTTTTTGTTTTTCCTATTTTACGATATTCAAATTATTTTATCTTTTCGAACTAATATCGAATGTCCATAAATCACATTATTTGACAAATATGTATTCGTATTTTAAATACATTCTCCCAAATAAATTGAGATACCTTCAATTTTATTTGAAAATAAATAATTAATTAAAATGAGTATGATGCAGTGGATCAGATAAGAATGGACAAGAATCTAGCGTATATCGTAATTTTTTTTTTCGTAAATTTTTTTTTCGTTTTCTTTTTTGGCCTTTTCTTTTTACCATTTTCATTCCTACCATTCGGGCATGCATCTCTAGGCCAATCAATTGCCCCTCAACGAGTGTAGTTGTTTGGATTCATGAGAGTCACATATGCGGAAAGAAAATAACGTGTGATTCCAGTCACGTGATAATTTAGAGGTTTATGATTTTATGCATGCATATCGAAACCAAGAAAAGAGGTCTAAAATTACTTTAAAACATTAAACATGTTTGGATTTGTTGTATTGTGTGATTTGATAAAAGATGATGCATGAACGTCGTTTCGATCACCTGAAAAAATTAATTGTCCTAACGAATTAATTCAAGCTCTAATTAAAATAATCTAATCATGTGAATTATTAATCTAATCAATAGTATTTGATCTTATTAAACAACTTAGTTAAATTATTTCGTCATTTTGGTCGATTCTAACATCCAAAAGAAAACTATTAATATGTCCTTAGAACTTTAGGGGCCAATTGGATGGTCACTTTATCCCCCAAAAAAATTATTCACAACAAAAAAATTTAATAAGTTTCAATTGTTTGACATGTTACAAAAAATTTCTTCAATAAAATCTCTCAAAATTTTAGATAATTTTGAAGAAATTTTTGCAAGAAAAGAGAAAAAATTACTCTTACTATTTATGATTTGACAGTTCACACAATCTATTTGTAAGATTTTTCCGACTATTTTTCAACTCCAAAAATTAAATTAATCACATATTCTAATGTAAAATAATGCAACGTTTAAAATAAGATCCATTGTGGCTATTTTTTTATATCTAAATCGATGATTTTGACTAAATGATTTATTATAAATTATATCTAAATAATAATCTTAATAATTTTTTCACAACAAAAACATATCACATCAACCATAATCATTACATATTTTTCTCTTAAAAATTTCTTTCAAACACACATCTCACAACATATATGGGGCCAATTGGATGGCCTACTCCTCCTTTAAAAAAAAATTTTGGAGAAAAAATCTATAAAAAAATGCATTTGTTTTGCATTTCTTGAAAAAATTCTTCCAAAAAAATCTCTCAAAATTACAAATAATTTCATTTTTTTTTTCAACAAATTAATTTTACTATTTATGATTTGACAGTCAATACAATAAATTAAAATAGTTTTTCCGACTATCTTTCAAAGCAAAAAATTAATTTAATTACATATTCTAATATAAAATAATGTAACGTTTAAAATAAGATCCATTGTGACTATTTTCGGACGTCTAAATCAACGAGTTTGACTAACCATATTTAATAAAAATTATATTTAAATACCAACTCAAATAAATTTTTCACAATAAAAAACATATCACATCAACTACAATCATTACTTATTTTTCTCTTAAAAATCTCATCTTCCAAATCACATTTCTCATTTTTACCTTGAAAAAAAAATTTCGGAGATGGACATGCCATTCAATTGGGCCCTTTCTTATTCCTAAAGATATTTTTTTCTTACTTTTGTCATGAAAAATAATTTTCAGAGATGGATATTCCATCCAATTGGGCCCTTACTTTATAAAATTGTCTCGTTCGTCGGAAAGCTATTAATATGTCTTTAGAACTTTATTTTATAAAATTATCTCGTTTTCTTTTTAAATTGCGACTGTTTAAACTCGTGTCAATTATAATGTAAAATATATCAAAATGTGTGTGACACTAAGCTAGCCCCATAGAACTATATCATAGCCCAATCGAGTACGAGATGACTTAATTACCACGGACCTTTTGATCACAACTAAAGTATGTGTATAAGCTATTCACTGACATATTCTAACCGAGTGAGACCTATAAAATGTCAAACTCATAGGAACCAGTAGTGTGCTATGAATCATTAAAAGATAAGATTATAAAACTATTCGTAATTTACATCAGTTAGTTTATTTGCTATGGTCAAAAATTTTAATTTTATTTACCTATTAGTTTATTATTGAGACAAAGAATCCGTTACTGGTGATCATCACACAACTATATAAACCAGACTTTGAGGTTGATTACACTAAAGGGGTGATACGGTCTGATAGCTCTAGTAATATATTCAAGTCTATTACTCATGAGCCCTAAAGTTTAAAGCTCATGCATGTCTTTACAATTTATAATCCAATCATCGGCCATCATAGTAAATATTATGTGAGCTGATTATGATGAGCCCTCGTGTGCTCCACCTTTCTTTTCTTTTTACTATCTTCATCTTTCTAAATCACAATCATATATCCACCAAATGAACACCAGTCATCGTCGCTCATTCAATAGAGAAATAAATATCAATATAAATAGAGAAACATTCAAACTATTTCTCGAAATGTGATTTATGAAGTTTTTATGCGACATCTAATTTTTTTAAGAGCATAACAGATTGTTAGATGTCAAACCTATTACGAAGGATTATATGACCTAGACAGAGATTAAAGTTCGTTTAATAAAATGTACAACTTCAAATTTAAGCTTAAATATTGTCACGTGCAGTACACATGTTATTAATTAAATAATTTTGTTTATATTATATTTAATTGACGTTTTCTTATTATCTTTTAATTTACGAACGAAAAATGTAAGCCGAGAAGTTAAAGGTGAAAAAGATTTTGTTCATCTTAGTTTATGTTTAAGTTGATGAGTTTTGGATATTTATTCGAGTGGATGTTTTGGTTATATTACATTTTCACTAATTAATATGTTTTGATTATTATTTGCGTGGAATTTCATAATATCTGTCTATGATTATATTATAGGTTATTCAACTTAAAATTGGGTCATTGCAAAGCTAGGGCCGGTCATTGAGTGATAATTAAATTTTTAATAATTTAGTTTAATGAGTAAATTCTTATTCAACTGAGTATTCGACAAGGTTGAGCGAGGGGGATCAGAAAACACGACGAGATGAATAATGATGATGAATTTCATAAAAGTATGGTTGTTTCTTTGAATTTTTTATTTACCTAAAATATCCCTATAGAGTTTAATTTTTTAATGTCAAAGTAGTCAAAATAATTTTTAGATATCTATAACAATAAGAAGTGTAATTATTATATCAGAACTCAAAAAAAAAAAAAATCGATATGAATAAATTGTTAGGAATGTGATGCCAATGATAATCGCACGAAAGAAAAATTACTAATCCTAATAAGAGAATAATTACATAATCCTAATAAGATAAGAATTACTAATCCTAACAAGAAGATGATTAGAGTCTAATAACAAAAGGATTAGAGTCAGGCTCCATAACTCAACATAAATTACCTCTATTAATATTTCTAATTATTAACAAAAGTCACTATATATTTCATTTTAAATGACAAAAGAATTAAATAATAAAAATAAGTTGAACGTATCTATAATAATAAATTGTATATAATTACTTAAAATCTATTATCTATAGTTCACCTTTTAAGGTTGAAAAAGTCATGTAATAAATGATTATAATATGTTGTATTTATTTATAACAATAAGATTGATTACATTATAATTCTATAATGAAATTATATATAAATACTAAATTATAATAAAAAAATTAGCTTAAACATGCAAATAACAGGATTTTTAGGTCATGATTTTTTTCTAAACATTGATATTTAAATCTTCTACAGACGACAGTTGAACATGTGAGAATTTTGTGTGTTTATTACAATATTTACTGTAGAAATTAGTGGTTGAGAATTAATAATGTCAGAATACTAATTTAATGAAAACGGTATTTTGGGTAAAAATCGACAACAGAATACAATGGCTATATATTCTTATTCTTCTTATCAATAATCTGATGTGAAATTGGTCTTCACTTGGCTATATATTGTTTTCATTCGAATTCACTTTTTTCAAAAACTAACTACCTATTATTCATATATATTCTCCAACTTTTAAGTTGTTTTTAATGTACAATTTTCTATTGTTTAAAGTCCATTAGACAGGTATATACATATAAGTTTATGGGACTTAAAAGTGTAAATTGTTTCATTTCAAAGACCAAACATCGTAACATTGACATGGTCTTTTCTGCTAGACACATAATGGTTGTGCTATCTTAATTAAAATATGAGTGACACAATACATAAATATATCATATATATATATATATATATGATGGATTAATTTTGCAATGTTGCCAAAAAAAAAATTGAAGTAAAATGAAAATCTCTCATAGAAAAGTCTCAACTACTTGAAATTAGAAACAGAAATCCCAAACATGCACAATCCATCCTAATCCAACTCATGAAAACCATAAAAAAAATCAACAATCAATACATCCTAAACAGCAGTAAACCTATACACCATAACATTGGTATAACTCTCCCCAGGATTAACAATCTGTGAAGGAAAATTAGGATGATTAACAGAATCAGGAAACCCTTGAGTCTCCAAACACAATGCAGCATGTTTTTTGTACACAAATCCTTCTTTACCCACAGTATCATTCAACATATTCCCAGTATAAAACTGAACACCAGCCTGATTAGTCCAAAGCTCCATTTTTCTTCCCGATTTTTGCTCATGCACAAACCCTACTTTCGTTAAATGTTTACCTTCGCCGGTCCGGTCAAGTACATAGTTTATGTCATAACCATCAGGTAGTTCATTAAACTTGCTGCCTATTGGATGAGGCTCGAGAAAATCGTATGGGGTCCCTTCAACGGCTGTGATTTCGCCAGTCGGGATGAGATTCTTATCGACGGGTGTGATTCTCGAGGCCAGAAGCTGAACTGTGTGTGAAAGTATGTCTCCACTTGTGTGGCCACCAAGGTTCCAGTATGTGTGGGATGCTAGGTTTACTGGGGTGGCCTTGTTTAGGGCTTTGGCTTGCATTTTTAGGGCAAGTTTGTTTGAGCCTATGAACATGTAGGTTACTGTTACAGAAAGGTCACCTGGGAAACCTGTAATAACAGAAAATTACATTAGGGTTTTGTTAAAAAAATATATATATTTGGTGATGAATTAAGAAGAGATTTGAACCGTTGGATTATGCATGATGAGGGTACCTTGTTCGCCGTCATGGCTGTGATATGTGAGTGTTATGTGACTGTCTTTTACGTGTTCTTCGACTGTCCATGTCACATCTGCAAATCCTCTACTTCCACCTGAGATTTTGTGATCATATATATATAGAAGTATGAATTAGATTGTTTTTATTAGTTTTCGATAGAAATTTTAGTTTGAATCGGGTTTAACTTATAGTCAAAGGGCATGTGAAATCGATAGTCGAAAAAAAATCATACCGTGTAGTGTGTTAATTCCATGATCATTTGCAGGCAATTTGTAGAGTTTACCATTCAAGGTGAATTGAGCACCTCCGATTCTATTAGCAACACGGCCAACAAGGGCACCGAAATAGGTTGTATCATTCTGCAAATTTACGTAAATTTTTCAGTAATTTGGATGAGCCGATTTATAGAGATAAAATCATTAATTGAAAGCTAAAGTATTAGCTAGTTTTCTATTCTTCTTGAAATACTAGACTGACTTATATTATCAAGGATATAGTAAATTTGAAGATAGAAAAGAAAATATGTCCATTGAAAAAATCATATACTTCATGAAGATCTTCCCAATCAAATTAATATAAGATCAAATGATTTATGAAATTCCAAAAATGCAAAAATATTATCAATAATGATGTTACCTTGATTCTTAACAAATCAGTAGTTATAAAAAAATCCAGTTATATACTTTGGTAAGATACGTGTCATAACCAGACTTAATTACCTTGTACTCATCAATGGAACCATAACCAAGAACAATATCATCCAGTTTACCTGAGATAGAAGATATGTGATGAAATTAAATTAAATCAAATTATACTTGTATTTTTGTAATTATAAAGATTTATTATAAAACATTCACTCCTTAGAAATTGCTAAATACCCCTCTGTTAAATAAATAGACAAAATAAGCCTCGTATTTCATTAAGTGTAAAACCTTGTATTTCATTAAACAAACCAACTTAATTATAGATTGAAATGGGGTTTTGCACTGAGTTTAATGAAATATGAATTTGTCGTGCCGATTTTTTTTAATAAATGAGACATTTAACAATAAAACCATAATTATATTAATATATATATATACATATATCAACTAGTGAAGAAATGGAATGTCACTCACCATTTCTATCAGGGGTTATAACTGAGAGAACAGTGGCACCATAATTAGTGATCTTCAATGAGAATTGACCTTTTTGCAATTCATATATACCAATTTCTTCTTCACCTTTACACACTTTACAAAGTGCAAAAGCTAAGATGAGCAGTGAGAAATATAAAGATGTTTTAGCCATTTTTTCGAAAGAAAAAAAATGTATCAATAAGAAGAATGCATAACTTTAGCTTCTAAATGCTTCAATTATATAGCAAATTGAGATAGGAAATTTTGGATTTGGATATAACAGAAAAGATTTATCTAGATAAGGATTGATATATGTAAGAGATAGATAGTGAGAATTAAGAGTTTGAAGTATATAAAACACCTTTAAAATAATTGTTAAAATATAGGTATACCACATGAAGTGATGAAATCATATTGAAAGTGGACATTTTGGTTTGGATCAATCGGTTAGAGTAATTTAGGGGAATTTGTTGAACATATTAATTATGTAGTTTCTCGAATAGAATTTACATTATAAAATACTTAATTATAAAAATGAGTAGATGAAATGAAAATGGATTTTCTCTATAGAAAAATTAATTTAATAGAATTTTGTTCTTGTGCATTTTTTATTTCTATTTATATAAGATCTAGATGGGATCCCAAAAATATAATAATATTAATTAGAACTTGAGGAGGTTAGAATATTTATTTGTGGATAATCTTTGGGAAAGGGGTGATGAAGAGGGTTGTCGTTTTGTCATTAAATTAATTGAGATTATTCTCACACAATATTCATAAATATAGTTCTAGAAATGACTCATCATAAATTCACAATATAATTTGCTCCTAGGCTATATATAGTCATAATTAATAAATTATTATACATAGGTTGTGGGCCATGTGCATGCGTAGGGATTTTCTGTTTTATTCTTACCCCAATTTAGGAATAAAATTAGTAGTACTTTAATAAATAAATAAATAAATAAAACTAAATCACTAGTTTGATTCTTATTGATACTCTTTTAAAATTGATCACCCACTTTTTGTTACCATCATTTTGGTGGGATATTCTAATTAGGGTCTGGCTCCCTTAAATTTAAATATATCTTATTAATAAATAATTAAATATCAATCACACGCTAAATATAATTTTATTGTAGTTTTGTTGAAAAAAATGTATCTTATAATCCATGGATATAAGCACCAAAGATAATTTGTATTCCATGATTCTCTTATATATTTTTTCAAGTCATATGTAGTTTATTGTTCTTCCATTAATTTTATGAGAGTAATTTTGTGTTTATCAATTTATTAGTCTTTTGTTCTATAGTTTATCATTATTAATTGTGAGAGTTAAATGTAAAAAAGGAAGAACAAAAGAAGGATTGCAGCATACTCCATAATTTATCAAAATAAATTAAAACTATACTTTAATTTTATCCATGAGATTACTTTTCTTTTTTGTGTAAATATATTGTTAATATAAATTTCAATTTTTTGTATAAATTCATAGTAACACTTTATAAGATATATTCGACATTTTAATTTTTGTAGGTGCGATACAAATAAATTCGTTAGTGAGTCTCATTAGCAAGCACAAATATATTTTCCCCTTCAAAGTGTTATTGGAAAATATTTGACCATTGAATTATGGCATATGGTTTTATGTGTTCTTTATTGATTTTATCTTATTAAAAAGATATTGATCTAGGTCAAAATCCATCAACCCGATCAAGCCGAGCCTGGCTCGGTAGTAGAGAGGATACGTACTAACCAATCTCCCTTTCCAATGAACCTCCCCCGGTATTTATAGAGAAGAGGGGGGGCTTGTAGTGTAATGCAATTAGTCGGTTCGTAAGGGCCGTTGTGTCAATTAAACCCTATGAGATTTATCCTTATAATTCTAGTGGGTTGTAGTCCATATGGGTCGTATGTCATATGGGTCGTATTCCTTGTATTCCATATGGGTTGTATTCCATATGGGTCGTTCATGATCTTAGAACCATTATATTATTATCCATATCAGATATTTATGCTATATTTCCTTTTTTTCATACGTATTTAGTGTGCATTTAACAGAAAACATATTACATACTTTCAGATAAAATCAAAGACACCTTTCTATTTTCCATACAGATTCTGCCTTTATGGTACAACCCAGATATGCAATTTCCCAAAATATTAATTCAAAATATTTCAAATTGGTCTAACATATACATTAATTCTCCATAATTGACGATTTTGTTTTGGTTTTATGCATAAAAAAGCAAATCATAATACCAAATGTGAATTAATTATAGCTGGATTCCCGGGTTAGGTGTAATTTTAAAGGGGGAAAAGACCTGTTTCCCATAATTATACCCAGTTCCATGTTTAAGAAAATTGCATTTGTCTAGTTTAAAATGGTTAGTCTTTTTTTGTTTTGTTTTTAGATTAAAGACTTAAGTCTATATTTCATTTAACAACATAAAACATATACGTAAAATAAATAAATTATATGGTAAATGATTAATTTGTTTTTGATAATTATATGAAACTTCGGAGCTTTTTAACTTGTACTTAGAAAATCGAAATAATAAAATTACAGGAAACAAACATGGTGGCATAGTTACATTAATTCTCCAAATTTTCATTTTGAGTTACATACTAGATATTCTTGAAGTACATGTATCATAAGTCATAACTCACTAAGTAATCTTTCTTAAAACCCTAGAAAGATGGATAGATCATAAAAGGTAAGAACATATCTGCAATTAATACAAGATACATAACAATCTTAACAAAGAAAGACCGAACTATATATTCTAGCAATATTCAAAATACTCTGTCAAATAAATTACAACAAAATTTACTTCATGTCTTCAAATGATCAAAAATTTACCAGTTTATCATAAATAACTATACACTGTATATACATGGCTACAACACGAGGAATATATCATATATTATACATGGAGTATACGTACAAGAAAAAATAAAACTTCATATTCGCGCATAAGCATCTTTTATTTCATACTAAATAAGGTAAAAAGAACTCACAAAAATCCAATATTATCACGAGAGATTGTTGAACGCTTGAGCTCCTCTTGCAACCTTGATAAATACATCCTCTAACGTTGTATCTGCCAGTCCCCAAGCTTGAACTGTGAATTTACTCTTTGCATTTTCAACAGCTTGAAAAACGTCTGATATTCTAGTCTCGTGTTTTGGCAATTCAAACTTTTGTGTACCAGAGATTTGATATATCTTGGTAGCAGTTGGGGAGAGATGACGTACCAAATTCTCAACCTCTTCCTCGTGATTTGAGGATGTTGTCATTGTGAATACATATGATCCTCCATATCTCGCCTTTAGCTGTCGATAAGAAAATAAATCAAATGAGTGATTAATTAGTTTCAAAGTAAACATTCTCTAATGAAAGAAGATCTTACGTCGATCACAATTTGTCCTTTTTTTATTGATTTAATTTAAATCCCACTAGATTAACCTTCACCATATTTTCTCATGTTTCAATCTTGATCATAAATGGGTAGTGACCATTTTCGAACTCCAATAAGTACTATTGAAGAGATCATGATTATCGTTTGTGCATTGGAAATTATATATTTTTGGTTCCTCAAGTTTTGAAGGTTCTAAAGTTTTGGTCATCTAAGTTTGAATGTTTATAATTCTAGTCATTGTTTATTTGTAACTTCTTATGTTGTTGGCATAAACTTGACCGAAAAGACAGGATTCATTGAAAAAACTAAAAAGTTACGGATAGATTTTAACGATTATAAATCACAGCTGCTGAAACTAATTAGTTGCAAAGATGAGGGATCAAATACGTAATTATCCCATAAACCCAAAACTATATTGTGACTTGGGCTCGTAGTGCTTATCGAGGCTTTGGTATGGTGTAGAGACTAACTTCTATACTATAAAGACCGAAAAGGAGTAAATCAAAAGGATTTCAATTCAAAATGGTTTTCAGATTCCAAACAAAACCGTTATTTGAATATCATAATTATCATATCTGCAGAATCCCTAAGTTTAATTTCTAAAATCAAGCATGATATATTTAGCATTATTGACTTAATAGCTAACATTTTAAATTACCTCTTTAGGGTTTCCAACACACTGCAAGCTCCCGTCCACAAAAATTCCTAGACGATCACATAAGTGCTCCGCTTCTTCCATTGAATGAGCTGAAAATGTCCAAATAGCCATGTCAATGATATAATAAGTTCTATATGGTTAATGTTTGTAAGTCTTAACATGAACAAAGAGATTAGTTACTGGTCAGTATTATCGCTCTGTTTTGTTTTGCACGTTTCACTACGTTCCACAACATGTTTCTTGAAGCCGGGTCCAGTCCAGTACTTGGCTCATCCATATACACCACCTTCGTAGAACCGATTTGATATCAATAAGGTTGAAAAATTAAGAAATCTTTTTTATAAACTTAGAGCACAAGAGTACAATTTAAATTTAGGGTCAACAAACATCATACTTTTGGATCTCCAATGAGTGAAATGGCAACACTAAGCCTTCTCTTCATTCCTCCACTGTATTTTCCTGATTTTTTGTCTGCCACTCCACCATGAAACAGATTCACACTCTTCAGAGACTCTTCAACTGCCTGTATCATGATATAGAAATAGACATAATACAAGGTTGCATCAGTGACATGCCAATAGGACAGTTTGCAGATATTAAAAATACTACTTCTGTCACATAAAACTGGGTTTAAACATTGATTTTCAGACGACAGTTGAACATGTGAGAATTTTGTTTGTTTATTACAATATTTACTGTAGAAATTAGTGGTTGAGAATTAATAATGTCAGAATACTAATTTAATGAAACGGTATTTTGGGTAAAAATCGACAACAGAATACAATGGCTATATATTCTTATTCTTCTTATCAATAATCTGATGTGAGGAGGGTCCTCACTTAGTACTCATAAGTAATCATCTTGATACCAATAATCATATCTGACAATCGACTACAGATGGTCCATCTTTGAAGAAAACTAGAAGAGTATACATATTCGTATTCTTTTTTCATTTTCTTCAGGTTTCTTGCTATCATTAATACCAATCAGATTAGCTGCAAAATGTTTCTGCGAAGATAATTTAAACTTACTTGTGTTAGGGCAGCACCTTTGAGGTTTTTAAGCCTTCCATAGAAAAGTAGATGTTCCCTCCCGGTTAAAGTTTCCCAGAGTAAGCTGAAAAAAGAATATTAAATGTATATTAACTTGAGAGTACTCGTACATCAGATTCTAATTGGTTATCTTGATATAGTTGAAAATTGATGCTCACTCATGCTGGGGACATACACCCATACTGGTGTATATTCTATCCATATCAGCTCGTACATCTAGTCCTTCAACATATGCAGATCCAGAGCTTGGTTTTATGAGCCCAATCATCTATTAAAATAAGAATGTCATTATTATATAAAATTTATATCATCCACATAAAATTATAAGACTTGTGTTTTCGTAATAATGAATATAAAAGATTTAAGACAGTGAACCGACCATATTAATAAATGAAGTTTTGCCTGCACCATTAGGACCAAGCATGCCAAAGCATTCCCCTCGTGCCAAAGCAAGTGAGAGACCTCTCACTGCAAATTTCTCCGGGTTTCCATCCCTACCTGGATATATTTTTTTAAGATTATTGCAGATGATGGCATGACTTGTACTTGATTCAAGCAGTAACTGTTCGACCTTCTCCGTCTAAGAAAACACAATAAAGTGAAAATGAAAATACAATGAGGGAGATGCTGATAAAGAAAATAACAGATTAGGTAAGATGGGTAAAAATATTCAATAAAAGTGAGATATCAATAGCATGGATCACGACTCTGGATCCTCCATGCAAAATTAGTTTGTCATCTTTTATTTCACACTGCAGATGGACAAATGTAATGTTCCCATAAACATACATTGGAAATTGACATAAACATTTTGTGTGCACCTATGATGTTGAATGTATGATGAACAGCTAAACTGGAATAAAGAGGCCGAAGTCAATCTTGGTTTAATGCTGATCTTCTAATGTGCCACTCGTGTGTGGTAATCATTAGTCATAATTATCTTGATCAATATTATCCATAAGGAAAAAGGGTACTCAAATATAAACAGAAACCAAACAAGATTGAATCATGAGAAAGTAATTGCAATAGAAAATCTGATTGTTTAACCTCAAAATCCTCAATAACTGCAACACAGCAGTTGACTCACTGACTCGATATCACCCACTTGGGTTGTGCTGGATTATGGATTTGAGGAATGCGTTTCTAGGAAGGAATTTAAATTACTCCAAATTGAGGTCATTTGACAATCACCACTGACTGAAAAAGTAGCTCAAAATGAGTAGTAGGAGGTTTGAAGTTCACTGTAAGTTGAATTCATACAATCAAAAGCTCAATGAATTTGTTGAAGAAATTAAAATTCAAAAGTTTCAATCCCTTCACTGAAACAACATCCGAAGTGAAATAGTGAGGCTCACCAATTTACGGATATGTGATAGCATGATTATTTCACTTAACATACGATGATATTCAGATTCAAGTGGCAGTGTGAGCTTTCGTAAGCTAGGTGCAAATGCTATTCAGATTCAGATTCACATACGATGATATTCAAATAATAGGTGCAAATGCAAAGAACGAGTTTTTACCTCTTGGACAACATCAGGTTTATCCAACTGAACAAAAACTTTAGACCCCTGCCTTCGTAAGCTAGGTTTGCGGAAAGATGATGAGAGCTTCTTTTGCTGCCTCCGCAAGAAAAATAGAGGGCTCTTTCCTGATGAAACAACTTGATCTGCATAATATGCAACACAAAGAACAACTAGCCATTCCACTGCAATGATGATCAAGACCTCTTTCATTCCATTGTCGCTATCATTTAAATCTGTCCATCGCATTCCACCAGTTCCCATATAATTTCCATTAAAAGCATATTGTGAAAACTCGTAAAGCCCACGATAAAGGGCAAATCCTGGATATAACTCCATAGCGATTATCCCTGCATCTGCAGTATTGCGAGGATGGTTACAGGATTACAAAATTATGGGCAGGACAACAGTAGTAAGAAAGAAGAGTGTTATACAAATATGAAGAGGTTGAGGAAACAACAAATTGAAATAAGATGTAGGTCCATTTGCAATAGACATTCAGGCCATTTAAAAAGACTAAGTGAAACATTTGAGATTTTTTTTTTAACAATTTTGCTCAAGCCCCAGCTAAACCCTAAATGTAAAACATCCAATAAAAGCAACTACCAATCATTTATTCTACCCATTTCTTCAGTTACAAAGATCATATTCACAGAAACATCCATAGGGTAAAAAAGCTCAGAATCATATTAAAAGCATTAATGAAGAGAAGAGGAAAAAGAACCTTCAGTTATTGTTTGACAATTGTGAACATACAAAGACATCGAACCTCAGTTCTCCAAAGCATCAATATAAAAGTGCCAATATATCGCACAAGTTTAGAACAGGATAACAGATATTGATTTTTTCAATTTCTTTTGAGAAATGAGAATTTGTCATTATATAGCTATCCTAGGTGGTGAACAACTTTTTCCTAAATATATGCCAGCAGAAAATGACTAAATAAAAACCTCTTTCATATCTATAAGAATATCATTGACTTAAAACTGGTCTAGCTTGTGTAAATTGATATAGTAAACATATTTTGTGTACTAGTATCATGGAATGTTTCTATGTGTCGTTTAAATAATACAAATAGTGTAAAACATGGAAAAGGCAAACTATGTGTAGTACTTTCTTCTCATTTTTCATTAGTGCATGGTGTTGGGACATGCAAGATTTTCTTTCCATGATGTTAAATGAGAGACATTTAACATTCAGAGTGTATCAATTTTATGAGATCGAAAGAGCATATTATCACGTGAAGTATAAAAGTTTTTGTGACCAATGAACAAGATCTATGTCCTCTTGCTTCTTCGCAACTTTAAATTTCAGCCAAAAACATGAACTAGTAGGTTCTGAATTTGTTGAAATACAAATGTAAATCAAACAAAAAGATTCAGGCTAGTTTTACTTACTTGGGAATGAAGCATCTTGGAGAAAGAATTGGAAAAGGAAGCCACCCAAGAGCCCAGTTCCAAATACAATCATATACCCCACGACTGAGAATTATAGATGGTAAAAAATTAAAAACTACAAAAATCATGTAAAATAAGAACATGGTCGTTAAGTAATTAGTATTTTTGTGGTGAGGTCAAACCTGTTGCAGTCTTCACGTTAGAAAACAAATCAGCCACAAGAAATGCCAACGAGATTTGCAAGTTTATGTAGATGAAATAAAACACAAACTGGATGCTATAACTGTTTAGTAAGAAGAACTTTAGCCCTGAAAATCAAATGTTTCCAATGGTTAAGTAACTTGCAGCTAACATGGAAAGCGATCAGCTGTTGTCTGGATATAATAGTCCTTTTGCAATTTAAAAATTGTGTAATTATACCTATGACTGATCCAAATATCACAAAGCATAGCATGTAGATTGAAGATATTGCAAGAAAATAAGCATAAGATATCATCCAATAAGGTCCATCACCGAGTCCATGCATTTTCATCATAATTCTTAGTTTGTGTTGTTTCTCATAAACCAAAGATGTCAGTACAACCTGCAAAATAATTTTTAAAAAAACGAGTTACAGTTCGCAGCGTAAGGAATATCAAATACAACTCAAATAAATTCTAGAAATTGGAGATAAGAGACAAGTAAAACGACATAAACGATTGTAGAGTCTTCTGGTCTGGCCAACGAACAAGAGTAAGTTGTCTGGTTTACTGTAACAATTCGAAATAACCATACAGACTTTCATCATAAAAGAAATAATGCGTAGGCAAGACAGTAATAGGTTCTAAAATCAACTTTCATGATTTACTATAACAAGTAAACAGACTTGAAAACAAAGCTATTGGCTTGCCTAGAACAAACGTTCAACGACAAACACTAATGCTTAAATGATATAATAAAGAAAAATTAGTTGTTCTTACAGGGAATAATTGCACAATAACCCATGTAAAGAATAGTGGCCCGAGGAGAGAAGAGAAATCCAGCCTCAGTTGTGTTGCGGGTTTTGGCATTTCTTTCACAAACTCAAATGCCATCCTTGCAGAAGGCCCAAGTAGAAATTGGAGATAAGCATTTGATGCCTGTACATGCAGACACTACATTAGCATTTATTTCTTTTCTTTTTTCATGCCAAAGTAAAATTAACACAACACATACAAATAATAATTTAACAATGAGATGATTAAGAGCTATTAAAACAAAATTGCATTTGCAAAGAAAAAGACATGCGTTATGTGATGATATAAGTATCTAACTTTGTTAATTTAAACTTATTTGAAAAAACGAGAAAGGATTAAACTCAATATCAACGGACAATTTAAGAAAATATAACTAGCCAAAGAAACAAACTAATGACAAAAGCTAATTTTCAGCATGCATAGTAACAATTTGAGATAGGTTTACTGTTGTCAAAGCAAATTGCAAATGATGTCCTGAATATGGATAAAAACTGATTCAACAAGTACAAGAATATCCGAAGAAGAGAAACCTTGTAACAATTCTACCAAGGAATGGAGATGAAATGCTTTGAAGAGACAGCAAGACATATTAGGAGGATTTTTATGGGTGCATGGTACATGCAGAGTTGATGAATGAATTTTGTTGGTAGCAAAACAAACAACAATAACCATATCTGAATCATTGTTTTACCATCCTTGCTTTCTTTCTAAATAATAGCTCAGATGAAACTAGTTGAGCTAAAAAGTTCAATTGGTAAAGATGTATTGAAAAAAACAAACTCTCAATATATTAAAAATTCATTTAATTGAGTATATACAATATGCTGTGTGGTCATAGAGAACTTAAAAATATTAATTAGATTGCAATCAAACTAACAAGGAGTTACATTTAAAATCAACTTAAAATAGAAAACTCATGAAATTGAACCACAGAGTGCACTAATTGAAAGCAACAAGAGAAGGTCAGAATTTAGATACCAAATTTACTGAGCGAGGCACCCGTATCAAGGCAAGAGGCTGGTCGCCTGTGTCATTCTTAAGGGTAGCGTTGTACCATATGCTCACATTAAAAAGATTCTCATTTGTATTCAAAAAATCATAGGCTGCAAAATAAGCGTACGAAAAAATTAAATCATCAATATAACAGCAGTCTATCATTTATGCACAATGTTCTTATTCACGGACCTGAAACAATCTCACTTATCCTTCCCTCTGGATTTCCTCTACGGTAACCCTTGTATATCTCATTGTTAATCTCTGACGAACTATTACGCCACAAATGTAGGCCTTGTACACAACGTACATCTGATTTTTCGACAAAAAACAATATTAAGAACAAGGGACCTATCCTGTACACCAGTATGTAAATTTTAATTTGTAAGTTCAAAGTAAAGACCATGAAGTCGAAAAAGAGTAAAAAAACAATTATATCCAAATATTATTACTGTCTCCCAAAATTAATAACATATTTGGAAAGAGAGTCATGTCAAGCGAAGCACTACCTTGTTGCAGTGAACTAGAACCTAATTCCAGAGAAACAGAAAATTGAGAGTTTGAAGGGCATTGAGGTTGAATATAATCAACTGGAATATTAGAAAAGAAAGCCGCGTCAAGAAAGTTGGTAATCCGAGTCTTTGTTTCCGATCCCTGAAAAACCAAAGTTCAAAATGCAAGAAGTTACAGTACAACAAGGTATTTACCAATTCCATCATAATGTGAGTATGATCATGAAAAAGGAATTTAAAAACTTATAATGAAATAGAACAAATTTAGAAAGATATACAACTAACCAAGGCGTAACTGGCCAAACTGTGCAGAATATCAGAGAAATTGACACTTGATGGTCTCACCAACATGTTCCCAGCCACACCTATCAAGTTGTAAGAGAAGCATTAAACATGTAACATGATAATAAAACACGAGATTCTAATACTAGAGTTGAAAAGGTGAGACTTTTGCATATTATTAAAACCATTCCCTTAAAAGTAGTGGTTGAATGGTGTCAAATCATTACATTAAGTAATCAGTGTGTGTTTGGATTAAAAGGAACTCTATTTTCGGAAATGAACTCTTCTTTTGGGACGTCCACTGCACAATAAATTTGTAGAAAAGTAGTAATAAGATTAAGAAACACATACTTTGTCCAATGGTTTGGTTATTCCCTGTTATAAGCATGGTTACAGGACAGGAACCTGTTTGCCTGCATGATTCATCAGGCAAGTCTCCATATGAAATGTCATTAGTTCTCACTGCACGATACTGCTGTAATGGTATTTGTAATACGGGAGGCCATTCAGGAGGATGAGGAATTGGACAGGTGAACCCCTGAGTCAAAGTTGAGTATTCGATCCCACACCTTCTTTCACATTGGCCATTACCGGTATCAACACAAGCGCAGCCACACCTGTTTGAGGGCTTATCAAGTTCTCTGTTCACCAAGGTTTGTATGAGAACAAGCAACACACAAAGAATGAGTGGAAAGAGGATAAGCCGAACATTTGTTTTGATATTCCGTTTCTGCATCAAAAGAAAACAAGTTAGAAAACGAAGCTGTTTAGAATGCAATTTTCATTGATTAATGAGACTAATTTTACACATCAAAATTCTTCTTTGGTAGGTATGTGAGACCATCGCGAAACCATGTATTGGTATAGGAGCTATTATCTGAACTATTCAATAAATGAATTTTCCTTTCTAATAATATAAGACTTTCAGAAAATAAGGCATTTCATCATCTCACTCAAACTGGCAGCAAAGGTCATCTAATCAAGTGCCAGACCGAACCGTTTCCCGATGATCATAGAATTGTGTGCATCCCCTCAAGAAAAGAGTTCAATCAATATAAACTTGAAAACTTTTAGGCTACGTATGTTTAAGAACTTTAAAAACGTTTTTCTTATTTTGGATCATCGAGAATAAAAATGCACACTCTAAATCCTTCTCTCAAAAAAATACTCTCTTTAAATTTACTACACATTCCCCTATATAACGACCAATCGTTTCACTTATTTCATCGTTAATTACACTATCTCAATACCATACTCATTTTCTTTCTTACTTTACACTATTTTATTTATTAGAAATTAAAGTCAATACTATATTTCCAAACATTTCAATAATTATTATTATATAATACTTAATAATACATCAACATCAAATCCCAATAAAAATCGACTATATATCACATCTATACAACTCTCAATAATTTTCTTGTACATCCAAACAAACTAAAAAAAGTCAATATTCTCACACAAATTTCCAGCTTCAACATTCTAGCAAAAAAATTAAAATTCACCATAATTCATTTTTGAAAACACAACAATACAAAGCTAACTTTTTACAAGAGATAATTAGTAAATTATTATGTCGCTGGAAAAAAAATTATAATAATGAAAACTAACATAGAATTGCAAACCAGGAAAGCTTCAGAAATAACATTACCACACAAATAATTTTCCTATAAAACTCACCATTCTTCAACAAACAATATATAGATCCTATACTGAAGCAGTGAATGTGTGTGAAGTAAAGACAAAACGAAAGCAGTAACAGTATCTTTAAACCACAAATTGGAACTATATAATAAATTATAATCCATCAAATACGAAAACCAAAATTGAGGGGAAAAAATTCGTATTGGAAAACTGACCTGAAAAATCAAATTCTTCCTGAGCAAAGCATTAGCCTGAGTCCAAAAACTAGCCGCTCCATTCGAAGACGAATCATCTGCCATTCTAATTCGAAATTTGTTGAGGTTTTTAGGTTATCTTTTTTTTTCTGTGAAATTATACTACAGAGTTCGCGTTGGCTTCATCGTTTTATTATGTTCAAAATGTTAGTTTTGCACCGTTATTATATATATATATATATACATACATATAATTCTGTATTCAACGGCAGAGCACATAATTGACGTAATCACCCTTTCATTACCAAGTAATTTCCTGGAGTTATACGTGCTGATTGACGAAAATGCCCCTAATGATTTTTTCAGTTTTGCGTTTGGGTCCAGAAAGCAAATGAAATAGAGATTTTGATACTTTATTCGGTTTCTGCAAGTAGAAGTGTCCATGGTTTGGTTATCGAATCGAATAATCAGATTTGGCTTTTGTTTTTTTTTGTTTTTTTGCAATTAAAATTGTTTTTGGTTCGATTTTGATTCTAATCGAATTGAACCAAAAACTGAATTGTTTTATGTATCTATACTTTTTAATTTTCTAGTCTTTAATTGTTATTTTCATATTTACCCTATCTTTTATTTAACTTTGATATTGCATTAGCGAACAACAAACGTGTATATGTAATGATGTGCGTCCAATTCACATCAATAAAAATAATAGATACAGTATATTAAATATAGTATAAAAGCGCAATAATGTAAGTTAATGAATACGAGAATTACGTGATTTGGTCCAAAACCAGACCTACATCAATAGGGTATAGTGGTTAAATCCTTAGGCTATGTTTATTTATGTTTATGGGATGAAAATTTAAAATTTTATCGGGAACTGTGTACTATGGAAATTCGTGTGAAAATGATAGTTGTTTGTTTATGTTTTTAAAATTAGATTAAAAGTTATAAAATATGTCAAATAAATAGTGATAGGTTGATGGATGATGTATAAAATAATTATTTTAATTGTGTATATAATGATTATGTGAATAAAAAGTAGTGAAATATAGATTAAAAATTATAAAGTATGAAAGATAAAGTGAAATAGTGATAAATTTGATTGGTAAATGTGTGAAGTTGTATATATGATTGATAGTTAGTTATATAGGAGATTGGAAAGTACAGTTGAAAAAAAGGAAAATTTGGATGAGAAGTTGGTGTGTTAAATTTATTTTGAATTTTGTGATTTAAAAAGTTGAAAATGGACTTTGAAAACATAAACAAACAAGGCCTTAGTATTTGGAAGTGATATATCCAAATCTTTTGATATACTAAATATACTATTGATAATACAAATGGTCTATGTATTTTGCGGTATAGTTAATTTGGTATAAATATAAACTCATGGATTGATCTCCACTGTTTTTTTTTTTTTTTTTTTTTTTGTGCTAATTAAAGTCGATATATCTTTTATTTAAGTCATATGAGAGAGTCCAAATATGAAGGCATGAACCCAATCGGCTATGTATTCATAAACTATAAAATTTATGGTCTTCTATTAGTGTTATTGTAACACCAAAGTGTTAGTACTCGGTACTCACGTATTATTATAAGTTACTTCACTTAAATTATAACATCGCATCAAATTTTGTTGATTTTAAATATTTAAATGTAATAAACATGATTAAATTATTATTTAATTTTAAATTACTTTTAATTGTATTGTCAATTATTTAATTTATATTGCACTTTATTCATTTCCTTAACATATACTCGATAATATTTCATGGATATTATTAGGATGGATCGTAACTCACTGTCAAATGTCGAGGATGGATTTAATTTCTGAAACTAGAATTTTAAACCGGTCCTTGAATATTGGGATGAATTTGATTTTATCTCATTGATAGATACTTCAATGATATTTTAGTAAAAAAAAAAAAGGAGTTATTGGATTATTGAAATGTGTATTATGGTCTTAAGTAACATATAAACACCCTCTAATTTGTAATAAAATATAAAGAGACCCACTCAAAGGGCCTATTTCTAAAATTGACATGATGAAATTATTAAAAAAAAAAAATTAAATGTATATAGGGTGTGACCGAAAGAGTACATATTATGAAGGGAGATTTCATGTAATTTCAAAAGAATAAAGTTTATTTCCATAATTTAGCACTGAGTCTTCTAATAACTTGCTTTTTAAACAAATAATCTAGTCATGCGACAATGGATAATTGCATAAAAATATTTGTAATTCAAATGAAATAACGAATATCATATCTCTCTCCGCGTGAAGAATTATTGCCAAAAATGAAATAAAATAAAATAATCCACACTTGATTGAAATTTTCTTGCTTTTCAAGATTCAATGGTATATTGCTGCAAGTATATATATAATATAACATATAAATATGTCATCTTGTGATTTCATATGGATCAAAAAATCCACTTTTTGTTTATAAAATATATGGGTTTGTGGAATAGTATAATTGTCAAAGTCAAAAATAATATTTTATTTAGTTATAGAGTTTCTTGCTAGTTAAGAAAGTAAAAAAATAATAATTAACAGTTAAAAAGTTACTAATCATGACAATGAGATGGCTCATGAGGTAATTATTAAGTTTGAATTGAGTTTATAATTAGTTTGAAATACATTTTTATTTTATGGTTTATATGGTTATGGATTATGATGGGGTGGAAATTATATATCTATTTGACCTTTTTAATTTCTTTTTTGACAATTTGAAACCCTATCCTTTTAAATTTATTAAATTAATCAACCTTTTCAACTACAAATGTATAGTGTACCAAGTTACCAACAACAAAAGAAATTTGGCTATGTTTGCATGAAAAGGTTAATGTACTTTATACTGTTTTCAATTGAAAATAATTTTTATTTTTATTATCAAATTTATATTCTTAATAAATTTCAATTATTATCTTAAACTACAAATTACATCATTTTTACAATTTTGTCTTTTATTTTTTCACCTATTTATCTAATTGTTATTTTTCAATCATTTCGCATGAAAAAACTCATTCGTTCATAAATATTAAAAAAAAAAAAAATACGATTCAAAATGAATTTAGAACATCGTGAGAAAGCCTTTGCTTCTATCTATCTTGAAGTTTGGCTTTTAGAATCCACCTCCACAATGTTCATTTTGTTTCAAGAAAATTGTTTACATGTAAATCAATCTTCAATCACCATATAGTAACTAATATTATTTTCATTAATATTATAGATTTTAAAAGATCTGTCACTTAATCATCTCAATTTTTAGATCCCTTCCTCAGTTTAACAAATAAAAAAGATTCTATTGATTTTCAAAGAACTATTTAATAAACAATGCTACTATTGCGCCACTACTTTGCTACCACCAATATAAAGACAACCCATACAAATACTAAAAAAAATAATTTGTTATATCTCATCTAATATTAACTCAAAATGGACCATGAATGAGTAAATATATTTTGTATTTTGCACTAATTTATTGATTAAGAGAAAAATGCCAAGTAATTACCCCCAAAATTGTAAGAAAAAAAGGAACCGGAAAGTAAAAACTTTTGAGATAATGTGATTTTAAATGTCAACTGGGCTTATTTTATTTAATTCCCGAACATGTCACTATGTAGATAAAATCTCTATATGCACATATATTATATACATAAGTAATGGGAGCTTAGAATTTTGCAGTTATTATAATTATCTATGTTGAATTCATTATATATAAATAATTTCTATATACCACGACGACTTGTAAATTACACCTATTTTTCCTAGATAGTTGAAACCAAACAAAAAGATTTTACTTGGTCATTTTTTCTTGCATCCCAAGTACAATTGGCATTTAAATATTTGATATTAACGTGATGTGAAGTCATGAACATTATAATATATATAGTATCATTCATTTGAATATTTATTTCATTTTCAGTTGACAATTTGTTTAACACCAAGCACGATATCTGCAATTTCCATAACATTGTTAACGAATTAATTAGTCAACTTTTATATGGCCAAAATGCCCTTTGACCAAAACCTACTACATTGACCAAAATGCCCTTTGAATGTAAGTAGGGTGCAAAAGGTGAAATTGCAAAAAATTATTCGATGATTATGTCATTATTGTGTGCAGTATATATGTAGTGTATATTTGTCTTTTACCTTTTCGAAATTGGGAATCGTTTATTAAATTAGTTCGAGTGGGTATAAAATCGGTCGTTGTAAAAAAATATCAAAGCCTTGCGCTTTGGTGGCTGACCGTTGAACCATTCTACCGATTCGAGAAAACCAATTGAGCCATAAAAATGAGGTCTAAATAATATTTTCCTCACTTTTTCTCTTCTGTTTTTCATTTATTCAGCGCTAAAAAAATCCTAAAACATATTACTCTCCGCTCTAATATTGACATATATATATATAAATATAATATTATTTATATTATTCACACAAATATATACAAATATAGAGTGAATACAATGAAATAATTTTAAAATATATGAAATATAAAATTATATATTTAAATTTTATAATATTTATTTGTATATTAATTATTATTTATTGTATTATTATGATATTATTAATTCAATCAGAATTAACTTGATGATTGAACTAGTTACGCAATCAATTTTTTAATTCAATATCTGAGTTTCAAAATATTAACCAAAACTCAATTGCTAATACAAATTTGCTAAATCTAATCTAATTAACTTAACCCGGTAAACCATTGACTCACCTTAACTATACCAATCAACATCCACAAAATTTCACTTAAATTTCCAAGATTAGCATCTCAAACCATGCTATTATCCAATAAACCAAAATCTAGTGCCCTTTTCATAATTCAGTCAAACTCCAGGGGCTAAACTGCAAAAAATTCTAAATTCGCCCGCGCATCGTCTTCTCTATATAAAATCTCTTTCAAATCACCAAAAAAACAGATTGAAATATTTTCCTGACAATGGAGTTGCAGAGAGGCTTTCCTCTGTTGGCTCAGCAGTACAAAGCATTGTTCATCAAGAACGTGCTCCTCGCATGGCGTAACAAGCGATCCACCTTCCTTCAACTCTTCTCGTCGCTCTTCTTCATTTTCCTCATTTTCTGCATCCAGAGAGCAATCGAGTCGCGGTACGGTTCGTCGACATCTTTTGAGAGTGAAACGGATCCAAATCCTTTGGTCGCGCCTCCGATACCTGCGTGCGAAGAGAAGTACTACACCAGATTGCCATGCTTTGACTTTGTATGGAGTGGAAGTGATAGTGCTAGAATTGGAGAGATTGTAAGGCGGATTAGAGAGAATAATCCTGGCAGGCCTATTCCTGAGGGAAAGGTATGATTATATGAACTTAACCTTTTGTTTTAGTTACATGCTTGATTATTTGTTAAAAAAATTGTTGTTTTGTTTGGGATCTTCAGAAGTACTTTATGGCATATGATACAGAATGTATGGATCAGGAAATATAGTTTGAAGTTTGCTTCGTTTTGTCTTGTAGTGTTTATTATGGACATTTCAATGTATGATGCCATTTTTCGAAAAGGTGTAATTGAAGTTTCAGCAGTCCATTGACTTAATTTTGTTTAAAATCATTCTAATTGGGAAGCTGAATCATGTATATAGGTAGGCACATGTCTTTTTTTTTTTTTTTTTGATTAAAAAAAAAGGCACAGGTCTTATTTATTTCTTCATTTGCTTTTTGATGTGAGTTGGGTTTTGCACTGAATGCTATTATTACTACTATTATATTACGAGAACACAAATATATCTGGAATTGATCCTGAATCATTCATTGAACTTACATTCAGATACTCTATTTCACGTTATGGGCATTTGTTAGATATTCTACTATATGTGCTCTTATTTCCTGAATCAAACCTAGATATTGCGCATACCATGATTGTATATATGATTTAAGACTACAATTATTATTCTCATTTATTTTAGGACAAATTAGCATAGATTGGATAATTAGATATTTAGATTCATAGGGTACTTGGCCACTCCATGTTTGCACATTCTAAAGTAGAATGATGCAATTTTCCCAGTCTCTTTTTTGTTGGAAAACAATAAGGAGCAGCAAGTTACAGTCAGGTGTTCTTTCTTTCATATCTGTTACAGTCACTAGTTATTCAACCATGCTAAAGAAGAATTTCTCAAGCAGGAATTTATTTATATATATATATATAACACTTGTTGATATGTATGCAAATTGGAGGTCTTGTTTAGCAAGAGCTTGTCAATGGAAGACTATTTTCTTAAGCTTAAAATCGTAAGGCCGCCATACTCACCAGTTTTTGGGTAGGTACACCTATGTCTTGAGGTTTTAGCATAGTAGACACAGTACAGTAGAAACTGCCTATTATGCAGTCGCTCTATTGCACACTTTTTAGGTTATAAAATCCTCCATAGTTCTTGGAGTGAGTGCTCAATGTCTTATTGAGTCTCAACCTCTCTAGCAGTGGCAGGCTATATGCATGAATAAATCTGTTGAATGTGCAGCCATCTGAGAAGCATACTAGCACCTTACTAAATTTGACAAATCAATGGCGTCAATTTTTGGAAGTAGAGAAAATAAAATAGAGGGGTTTCAATGTATCCAACATAATCTCTTTCAAATTTTTCGTGAGTGGCGTTGGAAGTAGATAACATGATAGTCAATCATAAGATTGACTAGAAAATGAAAGGAATCCCTTTTCATTGAATTGCTGCTGGTGGATTCTGTTAAGTTAATCTCATTTATCGTAGTATTGAATTTGATATTCTTTGGTTTCTTTTACCATGTATCAATTTTCTTACTTATCTTTTGAGTTAATTCAAGTTTGAATTTTCTTAACTCCAATTGACCATGAGTGCAGCCACAATGATCACCAAAACTGTCTTTTCCCCATAATCATGACCACTATTAGATTGTTCTATCAGCATACTTAATGAGTGTGGTGCTGTATCTAGAAGTAAAATGACGAGTTCATGCTTCATGTTTGAGCAGGTAAGAGCATTCAGAACACCAAATGAAACAGACGAATGGCTAGCCAGCAACCCTATGATATGCCCTGGCGCTCTGCATTTTGTAGACAGAAATGCAACTGTAATTAGCTATGGGTTACAGACTAATTCTACACCAGTAGCTAGGCGAGGGAATTTCGAAGATCCTACTTTTAAGTTTCAAATTCCTCTTCAACTTGCTGCTGAGCGTGAGATTGCAAGATCTCTAATTGGAGGCATGACATATATAATATGCTTCTTTTCATTTGTATATAAAGGATCATACACTTCTCCATTACTTCCCCTATAATGCTACTCTCTTTTTTGTGGCTGATTTTCAGATGCTAGCTTTAGTTGGGTTGTCAATCTAAAGGAATTTGCCCACCCCGCACTTGAAATGTTTTCTGCCGTGCAGACAACTGGACCTACCTTTTTCCTGGCTATTGCTATGTTTTCTTTTGTATTCCAAATCAGTTCTTTGATAACAGAGAAAGAACTTAAACTCCGCCAGGTATCAACTAATTCACATGTTGATCTGAAGATAAGAAGTTAAATTATGAGCTTGGCTCTTCTCGGAATTAATGGTCTCTTTTGATGCCTTTTTTCATGAACAGGCCATGACAATGATGGGTCTGTATGATACTGCATATTGGTTATCATGGCTGACATGGGAGGGAATAATAGTGTGTCTATCCTCACTTTTCACAGTTCTTTTTGGGATGATGTTCCAATTTGATTTCTTTCTTCAGAACAGTTTTGCTGTTGTCTTCCTTGTGTTTTTCCTTTTTCAATTGAATATGGTAGGCTTCTCACCCCATTATGAAATTAGCAACATATTTTATTCTTATTAATCAAAAGTTTTAGTTAGTGCAGAATGCATATGAAGAGATTGATTGGTAACTTATTTGCTTTACGTTTGCCAGACAGGGTTTGCATTTATGATTTCTGCGTTTATAAGCAAGTCTTCTTCGTCAACCACTGTAGGTTACTTTATCTTCATTATCGGTTTCATGACTCAGGTAAGTTCTTGTGACAAATGGCTTTCACTTGGAAATTACTGAAAGCACGTACTCCAATCCCTCATGATAACATAACTCTCTTCATTCTTATCCAGCTCGTTACGACATTTGGGTTCCCTTACAGTGGGGACTACTCCAAGATGTACAGAACCCTGTGGTCATTATTTCCTCCAAATCTTCTTGCTCAGGGTTTGAACTTGCTTGCTGGTGCAACTGCAACTCCTCAAGATCCTGGTATCAGCTGGACTGGGAGGACGAGATGTGCACCAAATGATATAGACTGTGTCATAACTATTGTACGTTGCAAATTCATAGAATCTACGCCGTGCTCGTTTATGTTTTTGACTTTTTTTAAATTTTCTGGATAACAGTTTTCTGAAAATTACAACTCATTAACCATTTTCTCAAACTCACTTTTTTCCCCTGAACTAAATTTCAATCCTCACATCCAAATCACTTATCACTTCACACTATCTTTCATCATGTCATCAGTAATTAGTAATTACCCACTCCAGCTTTTCTTTTTTGCACTTTTTTTTTATTCTTGTCTTACTATTTTCTATCACATAATCATACCAAAATAACTAACTCGATCATTTCACACATCATGATCACATATTTTACAACTTCCAACCATTTTCTAAAAACACAAACCAACACAACCAACATTTTCACATACAAACCCATAGTACACTTTTCCCAGAAATTTTCTAAAAAATTACTGAATAATATTTACAACGATGGTCTAATTCTTTTACTTTTTGACATACCTAGTCTTCTAGTATTTGGACATGGACAACATTCCGGTCTTAGTAACTTATTATATGTTCAAGTACAAATCCATTCTGTGTTGCCACTGAGTTGTTTTCTTCATTTGTTATCTTGATTTTCAGAATGAAATTTACATATGGCTTCTCTCGACATCATGTGTGTGGTTCCTTTTGGCCATCTACTTTGACAATATCTTTCCAAATACATCTGGTGTGAGAAAATCAGTGCTATACTTCCTGAATCCTGGGTACTGGACTGGGAAAGGTGGAAACAAGGGGACAGGTATACAACATTTGTTATAATGACTTTCTGTTGCATACTTGCGTTATTTGTTTGGTACTGGTTTCTAAGACTTCAGAAATGTGTTTTCAATTTCAGAGGGAAGCATTTGCAGTTGCATGAGTTCAATTCCACCTTTGGAAAATATTATTCCGGATGATGAGGATGTACAAGAGGAGGAAAGCTTAGTCAAACAGCAATCCTCAGAAGGCACTGTTGATTCAAGCATTGCAGTTCAATTACGCGGTCTTGTGAAAATTTATGCAGGAACAACAAACATTGGTTGCTGTAAATGCAAGAGGACCTCACCTTACCATGCTCTCCGGGTAAACTTCATATTTCATTTCATGTTAATTTTTCCAAGCAAATTTCGTGTAAAATTCCATGCTGAAGCTCATAAGGACATTGTACCTGCAGGGGCTATGGCTGAACTTTCCCAAGAATCAGCTTTTTTGCCTTCTTGGACCCAATGGAGCTGGAAAAACTACAGCTATTAATTGTTTGACTGGAATTACACCAGTGACTGGTGGGGATGGTGAGAGCTGCTGTTTCTGTTATCTAGTATCTTCACAAATATATTAGAATTCCTCTTCAACCATATGAAATGTATTTATTGGCAGCATTAATATATGGTTATTCAATCCGGAGCTCGACTGGGATGTCAAACATTCGCAGGATGATAGGAGTTTGTCCTCAGGTTCTCCCTTCTGAAATTTCCCATCTCATCTTCGAGTATTGTATTTATACTTATCTTACTTCACTCAATTGGTAAATTCTGAAATATTTTGCGCTTTTGAGATTCAAGCTGTTTGCTATGCTTGTTCAGTTTTCAAAATTCGGCTAAGTACCATCCTCTCCACATTCTTTCTTTCTTTTCTCATTTTTTCTCTTTTTTGGTTTTACTATTTGTAGGAATTACATGCTTTTGCAAACATATTTGACTCTAGTGTCAGAAATTGAAGCTTCACGTTGCACAAAACTTTAGATGCAGTGTGAATGGAATTTTATTGTTTTGGCAGCAAAGCTACCGCTTAATACTAGCTTAGTAAGTTGTAAAATGAGGCTAACTCTCTTTATGCTGATATCACAGTTTGATATCTTGTGGGATGCATTGTCTGCTCAAGAGCACCTTTACCTGTTTGCCAGCATCAAAGGGCTAATCCCTGCTTCCGTTGAGTCAGTACGTACTCAAACATATATTTATTAGTTATAACTCAGTCTACTATTTCTCTTATTATTCATGTGAATCTGTTACTGTAATATTGGAGTATCCTTTCTTCTAATAAGATGATTACCAATTACTATTGTGCACTAAACATTGACAAAGCTTACCTCCAAAATTCCTATAAAAACAGGTTACAGAGAAATTACTAGCAGAAGTTAAACTTACTGAGGCAGCTAAAGTGAGAGCGGGTAGCTACAGTGGTGGAATGAGACGTCGCCTTAGTGTTGCTATTGCCTTAATTGGTGAACCAAAACTGGTTATTTTAGATGAACCCGTGAGTCTAATATTTCCTTTTATTCTTTATATCGATGGTTTAAATTTGAGTAAGTTAATTTTTAACATAAATGATTAGAAAGTCAACTTTGACCTTGCAGACTACTGGTATGGATCCAGTAACTCGAAGACATGTATGGGATGTCATTGAGGAGGCTAAAAAGGGTAGAGCAATTATTCTGACAACTCATTCTATGGAAGAAGCTGATATTTTAAGTGATAGAATAGGAATTATGGCAAAGGGCAGGCTTCGCTGTATTGGAACTTCAATCAGATTAAAGTCACGTTTCGGGACGGGTTTTATTGCTAATATAAGCTTTGCTGGGGATATTAATGGTACCCCCAACCGTGTAGACACTATTGACACAACTCAACATGTAGCTGTGAAAGAATTCTTTAAATCTGTAAGTCACAAGGCAGCTTAGTCAAATTTTTTTTTTTTTTTACTGAAAGCATACAAAATAATATCTTATAATTTGTTGTGGCAGCATCTGGATGTTTTACCTAAGGAGGAGAGCAAGTCATTTCTTACTTTTGTTATCCCCCATGAAAAGGAGAAGCTATTGAAGGTAAGCAGCAAATTTTATCAACTGTTATATGCCTTCAAGCTGGATTAAGTTTATTGATAACCATCATCGCATAGAAATAATGTGAATATTTATAATGTTCCTGGACTAAATATATATATATCTTAGTTTATGGTTAACACCAGAAATAAACATATTTGTAACACAAGCTATGTTATACTTCTAATACAAGCTCTAGTACATCTATTCCGATCTCGGGAATGATTAAATTTAATTCTTGTCAAAAACGATAAGCTAATTAAAAAGTCAATAATGGAAGGGTACATGATTAATAAATGATTCAAAATCATGCCCATAAGCCTATTCCCTATCTGAAATTACTTTCCTGTATTCAGAATTTCTTTGCTGAGCTCCAGGAGAGAGAAAAAGAATTCAATATAGCCGACATCCAACTTGGCTTAACAACTCTTGAAGAAGTTTTCCTGAATATAGCAAAAAAGGCAGAGTTGGAAAATGCTGCTGCGGAGGGAACTTTTGCCACTCTTATTCTGAACTCAGGAGTCTCTCTTCAAGTAAGTGTTATTGCGTTAGGTCGTTGGTTAATATTTTCATGCTCCTTTTTCCCATACACTAAGGCTTCCATTTGACTTAATACACGTTTATCCTCATATGTAGTGATCGAGAAGTAGTGATGTCACATTGTTATTTTGGTTAAATTCGTGGGCACCCCTTCGTGCTAATTACTAAAACTATCTCGATTTTTTGAGAAATTACCATAATTTTCCATCTCAATAAAAACATATTACAATTTTACACTCTAACAGTAAATTATTCACTGATTATTCACCAAATTGTCAGGATCTAATAAGGGTGTCTTCAATATTTGCAAAATCTCAGGGGGCTCGCGGCAATTACCCAATAAGTAAAGAAATGTGCATGTTATTATCACTATGAACTTAACTAAAACGTTAATTATTTTCGGACGTTCTGTAAAGGAAATAGAAGAAATAAAACTGTGTTCCACACTATCAACAACTAATCATTTGGTTGTCTTGTTTATGCCTTCACAATGTGCAGGTACCAATAGGGGCAAGATTCATTGGTATTCCAGGAACAGAATCGACCGAAAATCCTAGAGGTGCAATGGTAGAAGTATACTGGCAACAAGATGATTCTGGTGCACTCTGCATATCTGGCCAATCAGATGAGACTCAAATACCCTCTCATGTACAAATACAAACTGCTTCTACGCCCGCTCCTCAACGAGACATTTTAGGCCGACCAAAGCAGATTTACGGGATTGTAATAGATTCTTCCCAGATTCCTGATTCAGATTCACAATGAGGTACAAAAGTAAATGATTTATGAATCCCCCTGAACTATTGCCATGATCAGTTTACATGTCTTAATTCCTGTAATTATACTTCTAGTGTCAGAAGTCTTGTTGTATCTAATAGAATAAAGTAAAAAAAATGATGTTGTATCAGTATTTTGTATAATTATGATTGGAATTTTGGTTGAGAGTTTTTTTTTTTTAATTATTTGTACAATGTGGAGAAATATATAATCTTTTTACTGCTAATATTCTTGGGTTGTATAATTTACATATTATGCTTGTGGAGGTTGCATATTTTGAGTCAATTCAATACTATTATATTTCTGATATGATTTATGCTAGTAAGAATACACCTACTACCAGTAAGTTAACAGGAATATAAGGCTGGGAATTTGTTGGTAAGAGATTGATAAAAGGCATTTAGGGCCCAATTGGATGGCATATCCATCTCGAAGAATTTTTTTCCATAATAAAAATGAGAAATGTGATTTGGAATATGAGATTTTTATGAGAAAAATAAGTAATGATTGTGTTTGATGTGATATGTTTTTTATTGTGAGAAATTTGTTTGAGTTTGTATTTAAATATAATTTTTATTAAATGTGGTTAGTCAAACTCGTTGATTTAGACGTCCAAAAATAGTCACAATGGATCTTATTTTAAACGTTGCATTATTTTGTATTAAAATATGTAATTAAATTAATTTTTTACTTTGAAAGATAGTCGAAAAAACTATTTTAATTAATTATATTAACTGTCAAATCATAAATAATAAAATTAATTTGTTGGAAAAAAATTCAAATTATTTGTAATTTTGAGAGATTTTTTTGGAAGAAATTTTTTAGGAAATGCAAAACAAATGCATTTTTTGTAACTTTTATCTCCAAAATATTTTTTTTAGGGATGAGTAGGCCATCCAATTGGCCCCTTATTTATTTATGAGTATTTTTTCCCAATGATGTATTTTTTAAAAACAAACACAACAAAGATTGTTCATTGTACTTAAAGTTTTTCATGAAAATAAATTTCAGATCATTGTACCTTAAATGCCAAACCACTTGTCACATTTTATTTTATTTATTTATTTATTTATACTTAGTCACCAATTTTTCTGATAAACTTCTTCTCACATATATGCTGAAATTTCAATTTAAATTCATCCAACTCTTTTTTCTTTTCTTTTTGGATAAGGCCAAATTAAAATAAATTATGATGAGTTACGTTGAAAATAAATATTTTTCATATTTAAATTTTTTGACCAAAATAGTGGAAAAAGCAACAAAACTGGTAAGATTGATTTTTGAAATTTGAAAATTCGAAAATGCGAGCGTCTCCCATATTCCTTCTTGGGTCCCACAAATCCGTTGTTTCCATTTTCCCGCCCATTTAACACTTTTGGACGAATATATCTATACAAATAAACTCTCTCATTTCTCTATATTCAAACCTACTTCAATTTTCTCTCTCTAGTAATCAGTTTTTGCTAAGAAAAAAATCTCTGTTGCTATGGATGACACTGCCTCCAAAGACCAATTATCTGCCTCTGGTAATCTCTTCCTTTGATTTCTTGGTTTTTTGATGTTTGATTTGATGAGTTTTTTTTTATGTAAAATAATCGATTGAATTTGAGTGATGAAAAAGTGTAACTGTTTGCTATTTGGTTTAATATTATCACTCATTGTGTGTTTAGTCTGTCTGATGTTTCCGAGTTTTCTGGTTTAATTTCGGAAACAGGTAGATCAACCTCAAGGCTTCTTAGGTATCCGATCCGATCCGCAACGAAATTGAAGGAACAGAAACCGCCGCTTGTGGATTCTGCAAACTCTGCCTCTGCTACTAAAAGGTATAAATGTTTGAGTGAGTGTGTTAATATGTGTGTGAATTCCATCATGTTTGTTTAGTCGACTGTCTTATTAACCGATTCATTTCCCAGTTAATTCTGTTCACTAAATTAGTCAACAATTTCTTTCTTAAATCTATGTTTAAAATTCAGGATCATTGAACTTCCACCAACCGAGGAGAAATATTTTTTGTTAAAAATGTGGAGATAGTTTAGCAAATCGTACGCTGTTCTGTTTCTCCCGTAGCTTTTTGATATTGGGGGAAGGAAGACTTGTTCCAAATTGTTATTTTATTTGCAATCTTGTTATCAAACTTTTTTCTTTGTGCCCTACTTTCTGCCAAGATTCTAATTGATATTATTTCGTATTCCACTACTTGTATGCGTGCTACATGTATAAAGTCTTTGGTGATATGAATCATATACTTGTGCCATGTACAAATTAAGAAGAATACAATAATGTACAAAAAGTAGGCAAAAACTTTTATTTTAATCCATAAATTGCGGACTGGGTATGTCATTGAGTAATCACTGCAACAATACAATAGATTAGAAAGCTAAAGTTTATGTTCATTTCTTTGTTATCCCCTCAAAGATTCAGCATAGAAAATTTGGACAGAGAGCATCTATTTTTTCTCAATTTTATATTTAATAAATTTAGGCATTCAACATATAACTAGGTTTCTTATCGCCATGAAATTTACTAATAACACAGTTTTTTTTTAATCCAAAACTCCATGGAAGATGCATGTGTTTCCTTTTTTTGACTCGTTCAATGTAGGATGGATATAATTTTTGTTTTAATTGTTTCAATGTCTATGTTCAGGGGCAGGCTTGCTTCTGATGTGAGTAAGAGTGTGAGTGTTCTTGATCTCTCTGGCAAGGAGAAATCTGCTAAGCCCCCTAGACGACGGCTCTCAGTTCCATCCAAGTCAAATGCCAGCCCTGCTCCAAAGTCGTTTGGTAATATCACTCCCATTTCTGAGGCTAGATCAAAGAGGTCTGCTATCAACCAGGGGAAAAGTGATACACCTGTTTCTGATGTTTCAAAGTCATCTAACCGGAAAAAGTTCAGCGTTCTATCATCAGCATCTTACTGGTTATCTCAGATTAAGCTTTCTGAGTCTGCTGCTAAGCATGTGATCTCACTGGGCTTCTTTAAGCTTGCATTGGAGGCTGGATGTGAGGTATGGAAAATATTACTCAGTGAACATCATGAAAGAAATTGATACTCATATGGATACTGCAATTAATGAGAATGGCATGGTTACATAGGAATATTGACCTTCTGTAATGTTTTCTAATGATTTCAATTTTGTTACAGCCCATACAAAGGATGAGCGATGAGCTAAAATCATATGTACGTCGTCACAACCTTTCTGAACATGGAGAGTCAGTGAAAGAGCTCTTTGAGAGTTACAAAATTTCTGAAAACTTTGAGCAGTCGCAAGTCTCTGAAAACTACTCCCAAGTTCCCACCGAAGGTAACCAGTTATCTGATGATGATATCCATAGCTCCTCATCCTCTGTAACGGATACTGAAAAGCTAAAGCCAAAGTCATTGGACATAAACACTGATGAAGTCAAAAAAGCAAACAGTGAAACTAAGAAGGATGAGTCTGTTAAGAAAACCAGAAAGTCAGTGCCAAAAAATGCTGCTAATTCAAAGCCTAGCTCAGAAGTTAGGGGCCGAAGTACCCAGAAGAAATCCCAAAAACCTATCAAGCAAGAATTAGGCCAAAATAAGGACAGGGCGAAGAAACAGGCAAAGAAATCTGCTTGCGAAGAAGGTAATTGGCTGATTCATTATAAGATACATATACTTTTTTACGGTATGAAACTATAGGCATCTATGTTTATGTTGACTGTTCTTGTTTCTGTTGCAGTCCCTCTTAACTCTCCAGAAGAAGCTCTTCAAGAAAATAAAGAAAACAAGGTGAACAAATTTTTGGGATTAAAATTTGTTAACTTACATTAAAGTGATTTGCTTTTGTCTGTTAGTTAACTTTTGGTATTTTTTCATTGTTTTAGGCTGCACCAGAGATGGAAGAGATCATCAGTTTGACAGAAGCTTAGACAAACATTCAAAAACGTTGATCAGTGAAATAACTCTGTTATGGTGTTTGGTTTGGTCTTTTTTGATGTTTTAGCAGGTTTTCTTTCAATTGTATAGGGCTACAATATAGTAAGCATATATATATATATAAGTGTCTGGTGTGGTGTGTGAAATTATAATTTTCAAGTTTGTTTTTCTTCTTGACGGTTGGTTTCTTGACTGCAACTTATGTCTGTTTATCGTTATACATTTTATGATTTGAATTTAATTGTACTTAAAAGAAACTTTGAAAGTTGTGGAGTTGATTATGTCATTGTGACTGTGCCTTGATTGATATTTGAGATTACTGATTAGCATGTAAATGCTCAGCAAAGTGAGTTTTGCTTCGTTTTTTTACTTCATTTGCAATCCAACACCGGCTGCATCCAGCCTGAACCTAACACAAGTAACAAGTTTAAGAACAAAGGAAAAAGAAAGAGATATTGGAGATGTTATAAGGTTTGGTATTCCCCAAATATAGGCCCAGATTCTACAGTATCCATATTGATAAAGTTGGACCCTACCCGCAAAATGGACCCAAATTTGAGATTGGTTGGGAATTCATAATCGGGTCCAGTGTCTATGACCCATTGTTTTGGTCGGATCCATACTATAAGCCTCAGAATATATATCCAATCTCAGCTATTGCAGTTCACAAGTCACAACTCCATGTACTGCAGATTTTACTAGCCACACAATAATCAACACAATTTCCAGTCTATTGCAAAGTAAAATCTTTTCCCAAATCCCAACAATACATTCATTACAATTCCAAAAGCAAATCAAAATACATAAAATTCTAATTTACATCACACCAAAAGCAACAGTCTTGCAGAATAAAAAGGCCTAACAGTTTAATAGGATAAAAACACAAGAGCTCCAAAGTCCTATATAAAACCAAGTTTGAGTTTAAATCATTAAGCTTCCAAGTGCCTTCCCACCAATTATGCACCAGAGAGTTAATCAGCCGTCCAGCTTTGCTCCACGATTTCTCTAACCCTGCGATTGTATTCTCGTTTATTCTCACTGAACATTCTAGCAGCTTCTGAATTTGCAGGAGAATTTGGATTCGGGTCGCACAACAATGACTGCAATGGTAACAAAACACGGATATTTAAAAATAATTTCATGGGATATTTACGGTTAAGATATATCTTCATTTGTGGAAAATGTTTTACATAGTTATATAATTGTTAAAATTGTGCAAGCCCAATATGTTGAGCAATCACAGAAAAACTCTTGAGTTGTCATTTCAAATGAATGGCATTAAAAACAGTAAGGTCACATGCTTAATTCAGAAAAGATAATAGCTTACCTGGATAGATGTAAGTATAGCTGCAACATCATATATAGGACTCCACTGATTCTGAAGGATGTCCAAACATATGCTTCCATCCGCGTAAACTGATCAAAAGATTAAATTTCAATGTCTAAGCCCAGGTCATGCTAACAAATCAAATAAATGGAATTTCTTTGTATGTATTGTCTTACTATTTGGATGGAACATTCGAGAAACAAATCGAACATGTGGTGGCTTGTTTGGATAGTCTTCTGTAAACTGAAGTGTCAGTTTGAACGTACCTGTCACACTCAACGCATATGCCATTACATATAAGTTTCATGTGTCATAAACGATGAACAAGCCATTTGCCAGTTCATCATACAGGGTGGAATTTTAAAGCTCTGTCCTCATCTAATATAAGCCACATATTACAAGGAAGAGCTCAGGACTACATGACCTCTCCCTCACTCCAGCACTCCCATTTAATAAGCCACTTAATGCATGGAAGAGCTCAAGACTACATGCATTAAAATGTGATTTCAACAATAATAAAAGAAAAAGAAATCAATGTTAGCAGAATATGAGCCGTTATTCTATTAAAATAGTCTCTCTCAGTTAACATTCATCAAAAGCACAAGTACATGTAATTATTGTAATATGCAATCTATCTGTGCAGCAATATATAACTAGAACGAGTTTCCTTTTGAGCAACTGCAAAAAATCCCAGGCAAGTTTGATACGATCAAGAAGTCTTCTCCTCCAAATACAAAGCGGGACAGCCCAAAGAAGACATACAGCAGATGCAAATTATAAATTAAATTGACGCATCCTAATACCTATACAGCATAATCATGACAAACATATACTTAAACATATAGGTTCAATACAGCGCTTGCCCAATTAGGAAAAGTGTTTAACACCATTTCCCTTTTCTTCTTATTTTAAAGTTAACATTCAAGAGGACTCCATAAGAATGATGAACAGATGGTCGGAACTCCCATACCCAGTCAAAAGTGGGGACCTACAAGGATCAAACTAAGCCTTGGAGTATAAACAGCCACCAAAATATCACAATGAGAGTTGCAGATCTTATGGTCCGCTCCCTAAGATCAGGTCTTCAGCAAATAATGTTTAGGCGAGATCAAATTTATTTTGTTCGGACAAAATATAAAGAGGGCCCATGTAAAGAAGAAGACTAGAACATTTTAAGAGACCAACCAATCAGTATCAAATCATTAAGGCTTTAAACTATCTTAATTCAGAAACATATAATAGTGTTTAATAGTGATTGCTTCTTCGCATATGATGCACGAGGTATATCAGATTTCATAATCTCTAATGAAAATGGGGTACGATCAGCAAGCATATTACAATTGATAAGGACAATAAAAGGAAATGTTTGCGTCACATATGCAAACAAAACAGAACTATATAATACTGGTAAACCGAAAATAGACAAAAGCCATTTTTTTTCCGAATACGTCCAATCAGAAGATTGATTACCTCCATCCCAAGGCGTATCATCGGGACTGCAGTCAACATGAGAGAAGAAACCATAAATATCTTTCCAATTATAGATATAAATTCCCACACAAGGAAACAACTAAAAACATATAATTGCAATCAATTATGAAAATTTCGATAGAACAGAAACATGAACCCACCCAAATATAACCGCATTCCATAGCATAATATTATTGTCTTGCGGCGCGCCACTAATACCCGCAGGAGGGTCCTGCTGCAACCTCTTGAAGTCCCTCATCAGTCTCTTCTTAGCTGGAGTTGACATCTCAAATGCCTATTGATCATAATAATTAACCATATTAATTAGCACAAACAACAACTAAACAAATTAATCCACAAAAAGTGCTAGAAAAAAACAAGAAAAAAAATTATATCACACTCATAAAATCAATTTACAACCCAAAATGAACTTCAGTCCCAATCAAGCAGCTAGAACACAGAAAATCAGAAAAAACAAGTCGAAAAACTAAAATTAGGGTTACCTATGGTAAAACAAACTCCAGTTCCATAAAACAGCTACAAATTCTAAAGAATCATTCTTTCATTAGGGCAAGTAAGTAATAAGCTAAAATTCATCATTCAAATGACTGTAAATGACCCAGAATTACTATGCCCATGTTAAAAAACCAACATAAAAAAGAATAAGATTGAAGGGTTTGTCTGGAATCATAAAAAAGATTCTCAATCATATATTTTCTCAAGAGATCTACACTAATAAATTGATAAACTCAAGTGAAAAATGGAAATAAAAATAAAACAGTATCTAAAAGTACATGCATATAACATAAGCGATGGCAAATTGAATTCTCACCTGAGAGGGGAAGAGTGAGGTCAGGTCTCTGTCGGCAAAGGTGAAGTGAAGAGAGTGGAGAAAGAAAATGAAAATTAGAACTACAATTTTCAGATATTTTATTATATATACAGAATTTATTACAAAATACTCCCTCAATTAATTCAAAATTATTAAATACGACCTTTATTTACACAGATGTAACAAATCAGATATTTTAATTAATATTAGTATATTACACAAAATCTTGGATTTTATTAAATCTATTCAATTAATTATTAATAGAGAGAATTTATGTCTTTAATGTAATACAAAATTTATTTCAATTATTTTAAGAAAAAAGTATTAAGCAATTTTAATTTATATTATACAATAAACCTATATATATATATATATATGTAATATATATATATATTTTATAGTAGGCTTTTGTCAGTGTCACACACCATTTCTGGTATCACTCATTTTACATAGCCGAATACCACCTAATATTATGTAATGACTAATATTATGTATTTCATATATATCCATATAAAATTTAATGAAGAATAAACTATTTTGGACATAAATAAAATTTATTCACACTTCTAAAATTACTATCAAAGTGCACGGTGGTTGCGCGTATTAGATTATATCTCTTCTAATTTTTATTTGAAATAAAAAAAGATCTTGTTACATGCCATTCAATTGGTTTAAAGATCTTTGAAAATATATGTAAATGTCTAACAAACTAAATATACAAATCAAGTTAGTTATTAGATTGGATAATGGATAAATGTAAAAAATTTATGAATTAATAAAATATCATCAATAATTTAATGTAGACAACCTCTTAAAAATCCATCATTGCTGCATGTGTGATTGCTTATATTACATTATAGATTGTTTTATATACATTTAAAATGATTAATAATTTAATTATGCAATGTAAAATTTATAATTAAAATTTTAATTATGCTTGGATTGAATATTTATTATCTTGTCATTATTGCATTTTAGCTTTTAACTTTTAGTAGCTCTTTTCTTTTCCGAGAAAAAGATGTTCTGGTTGCATGGTGTATATTATATATAAATAATATAATATATATATATATATTGTTTTTGCCACTGATAAACTTGTTTACATTTGAATTACATCCACGTTTTTATATCCTGATCATAAAAGCAAATTGTGCTCTAATTGGATAAGAAAATAGGATAAATTGCATATTATCTCATTATCTATTCTGTTATAAAAATAAGTGTTACACGATTAACTCATCTCATCTGTAATAAAAATTATTATTTCATCATAAATGTAAGTTAGTTGAAAATTGAGATGGGCTAAGATTCTATTTGAATAATATATATATTTTTAGAAAATTTCAAAAACTCTCATAGAATTTTAAAGGTTCAATGTATAAGTGTACATTTGTGCACTTCAAATATTGTTGCAATCAATAATCATTATAAGTGTAATAGAGTCGCATAGCCTCCAATTTTTTAATTTATTCTTTTCTTTTGAGAAATAAATCTATTGTCATGAATTCAATTTACATCTATTATTGAATATGATTCCATTATAATTCTAGTGTAATTATTTTGTAAATTTATAGATGAATAAATAGGAGTGCATCTAATTTACTTTTAACTCTATTTATAATTCCAACAATTATAGAGTCTTAATGAAATAATATTATTATTTATTATTTGACTATTTTGTCATTGAAAAGTAAATTATACGAGAATTTATTAGGTATATAAAAAATACAAAGAAAACACCCATACTTTTATAACTCTCTCTATATATATTTGTAATTCTAGCAATTATAAAGTCCTAATGAAATAATATTATTATTTGATTATTTTGCCATTAAAAAAGAATTATATGAGGACTTATTAGATATGTTCAAAATTAAAAAAACACCCATATTTTTATAATAAAAAAATGGATAGATAGATTGTAATCCTTATCCCTTGGACCTAATTTTCCTGAAATGATCAATCTTCATACCAAACGTTTCAGTGTTTAAATGTTATGCGAGTTTGTATACATCCAAAATACACTACAAAATATATTTACCATTCCTTAAAATGAACTACTTAAATCAATCTTACTTTAATTTCTTTTTCCTCTCGGGTCACAGATTTTATAATGATTTACAAAAAGAGAAAAAAAAAATAGATAAGCAACGACATAATTGGTTGCATAGTCGGAATATATAACGCAACAAAGTTAGTAATAAATTTGCTTTAAAAAACAAGTGTAAAGAAATTAAAGCTGATCATTATTTAACTTTCTTCACCAGTAGTCACAATCTATATCCACAGTTTTATTCATCTTACATCATTCGTTTACCAAAAAATTCTGAACAAAAAACAAAGAAAAATTCCATTTGCCGTTTGCATCATGATCGACATATATATAAAATTAACAAAAAAAAAATTACAATCAAACAAATTAAATAGCATGATCCCTATTATCACCTGGTGAGTTAGATTTACTCTTTGAGTTGGAAAATCCAAATAGAGGCGAAAAAAACGACGGTTGAGAACTAGTCGAGGAGGATGACGAGTTTAATAGATTTGGCGCGCATTTGCTTGGATTTGAAGTTGATGGAAAGCTAGATAGAATAGGAAAAGGCTCATTTGGCTTCATAATTTGACTTGATTTTTCACTAACATTTTGATATCCTAGTGTATTAGTACTAGGTCCATTTGAGCCAATGATAGATGTCAAAGCAGCTGCTAATGCAGAATGGAAATTAGGGTTTGATGTGATAGCTTTAGTTGCAGCTGCAAGAGCATCTTGTTGATTAGGGCTTACAATATTCTTTTGCAAGATTGATTGATAAAGGGTTTCATGATTTTGTCCTCCAAAGCTTAAAGAGCTTGGATTTTGATTCTTGTTGAATGTTTGAGGTTGAGTTCCATAGCTTAACACTCCATTGCTCCAAGAAATGGGTAGTGGATTTGATTCCAAAGAGGTGAAATTGAGATTTGTAGTTGAATATCTTGGAGGGAAATTGGATAATCGACTAAAGTGAGACGAGGAGGAGGATGAAGAGGAAGAGGTTGAAGTGAGATCAAGAGTGATGGTGGGAAATGAAGGCGTTGATGAGATTGACGAATTTGGTAAGTAAAAGGGTTTTGATCTCGAGTTATCCGAGAGATAAAAATTGAGGCCATTTAGGTTACTATTGGTAGTGGGGACGGATGATGGGCTCAGGCCGGTTCCTGAGTTTGATGAGCCAGATAGTATCATTGAGGCGGCGGCTGATGTAGTGGACGCCATGGCCGTGGCTGACATTGAAAGTGGATGATTGTGTGTTCCTTCATAAGTTGTGGTCAAGATAGACATATCCTCCGCGCATCTTTGAACCTTCAAGTGAAAAATCACAACAATTTTAGATTTCACGTGCATATAATGTGAAACCCTATATATATAGACTAAACGGTACATGTATTATCAATCAATTAAGAAAATCTAGCCAGTGTAATTCACCACTGTACCACTATACAAAAAAAGTAAATAAACAAACGATTACCTGTTTCCTCACTGGGCATGACGGTGCAACGGTGCAACGGTAGTACGCTCGAGGGCATGGATTCCCTTTCGCAATCTTTTGCCCATATTTTCTCCATTGGCATCCATCATTCATCTACATTTGCACAATATTAAAAAAAAAACAATTTAGTACAAAAACATCTATATATTTATAGGTTATCTCAATGTAAAAGGTATTAATAAGCTAACCGTTGGTGTGTCACATCTAACTCTGACAGAAACCCTAGCTCGTTTAGTAGGGTTTTGTTGTGAGATTTCTTCATCTCCACCATCTCTAGCATTCTTATTCGTTTTAGGCGGCCATGTTTCTCCGGCTTCTTCTTTTAATTCTTCGACGCTATTTTCTGAGCTAGGGTTTGGAGAAGGTTCAATAGCTAGGGTTTTAGGCACATCGAATTTGCAATCAAGTCCAAGTCTCAACCCTTCTTTGTCCCCTTCAACATCCATTTTTTCGATGATTGGACTTTTACGAGTCTCGTCTTTTAGTGTGCCACTTGAACTTCTTCCTAGGCTTAGGGCAAAAAGTTCAGGTTCTTCTATATGATCATCCTTTTTATTCTCCTCTTTTTGAACAACTTCTTGGTATTGCATTTGTAGGGTTCTATATTCCTTCAATATTTGGTCTAAGTACTTTTTAAGCTTTTGATTCTCTTCTATTACTTGCTCCATTTCAGCTTTGGCTGATTCAAGTTGATCATCTAGCTGCAATTATACATGTAAAGAAATTGCATTCATTATTATGATTGTATTATTTAATAAATTTGTTGAAATATGACATCTTTTATATTCCAACTTCCATGTCTTTATATATCAACAATCAGTTGTATTCTAGTAATTAATCTAAATAACTTTTACTTTATTTTTCTATGTAAATCAACTAACTAATGTAAATTGATATCGATTATTTGTTTGGATATACTAGACAAATCAGAAATTCAGTTTGTTTTATTTCTTAATTACACTAGCTTGATATACATATATATATATAGAGGAGAGAGAGAGAGAGAGAGAGAGAGAGAGAGAGAGAGAGAGAGTATTCTAACATGTTCTCTTTTGGAAGATGAAGATGATCTTGATTCTGATTCAGGTGATGATCTCTCTACCTGTATGTCAAAAAACTATTCTATGTTAGAAAAATATTCAACTGTTATCATTATTCATGAATGTTCTATTGTTCTTCATAATATTTTTTAATTGATTGACACTAATTAATTTCAATATGTACTTAACAGTATTTCTTAATTGATTGACTCTAATTTCGATATAGAACCAATCGTAACTGCCAATTGTTTTATTGTTTGTATAGAGTATAGAGCTTATAGTTTGCTTTATTGTGGGTGGTGCATTTTTTTTTTTTTTTTTTTTTGCAATTCCTCATTTATTTTAATGCAATTAAATTATTCAAAAATAGATTTATAATCTAAAAAACCTAAGACATTAACATAAAAATTATCAGTAAATGGAACCGGCAAAATAAATAAAAAGAAATAAATATTAATTTTGACATTGTTTTCATCAATTAATTGGAATTAATTATGAGCCGATCCCTAGTATAAATATTTAGCAAGTTGCATGTTATTTATTTAACGGTCAATGGACGTGCGGAAGGGCTGCTAGATATACTCCGATTTGCCGACGACTATGACTTTAATTAAACATCATTCTAGCAGCCCTCATGTGTATAAATTCAATTGATAATTAAAATTGTTATACAAAGGCTAATTAATTAATTTGTACGTTTAAAGATAATAAATCTCAGTTAACAACTAATGTACTATTTTCTAAAGTAACAATCATGTTTTGTCAATATTATTAAACTAATGTTTAATAATATTTTTGCTGAGAAAAAGATCGAGAAATAATTATTACGAATACAAAGATCAGAATAGAAAGCATAAATTGAAATTATGTATAGAATTAATTACCTGCTTGCTGCCATCAAAAGTCCTATGATAATTAGGAGATGCTGGCTTAATCTCATCATCATTTTGTGATCTCTTGTTATTTCCATCCTGATATATATATTTATAACATTGTTTAATCAATTAGCTAAAATACACAATCATTTTGATATCTGAAAAATACCCATCATTTTATGTAATCGACCTAGTTAAATGATGCAAATTCAATTAAATTAAAAGTAATTTTTATAGATACAACTTTCTAATAGTTTCTATATATAGATCAAGGTTTACATGAAATTCACTACATGAAAAAAAAAAAAAAAAAAAGATTAGGGACTGAGACTCGGAATTTTGAGACAATTATAAACAACGAATTAACGACCCTTTTATGCTATATTTCTAACAATTTAAGCTTTTAATTTGACTGAGTTATATACCTGAAGAACGATCTCTTCTCCACAACTTTCTTCATCGCCATTAATTCGATCAGAAGCTTTGCTCGAAGAAGTCTCCATAATATATAATTATTTTCAATATATCGAGTTTTTGTTTGTGTGATCTGAAAAGGCAATAGTTTTCTTCTTATAAAGGGATGCAGTACAATTTGACTTGCTTAAATTAATTCAAAGAAAATGGCTTCATCCAGCACACTCATACGAAATGTCAATGCCCTAGTTGCATTTAACTTACTATATGTCTAAATAGAAATAAATAAGAATATTTGTTTATTAATACATTCAATGTCATATTCATAAATACATTTGAAATACAACTTGAAGAATTCAACTTCAACGTTTAAGTCTTTGAGACCACATGTCTAGAGAGAGAGGGTTTCAGCCCTAAAAGTCATTCACCCAACCCTAACCCGAGTAAATCGGGTTCAATGAAACCGATCTGTTATAGTCTATTGTGAAAATATGAAAATATGAAGTATTTTGCATATCTAATATAGACCCACTTAATCAAACTTAATTTATTTTAGGATTTACTATAGCTATAATCATGCAAAACAGGTCCATATATTGTGTATAGGTTTGAAATGTGGTGTATAATGTGTATATATATATATATATATATATATAGCCAACACATGTTGGCTCAGTTGGTAAGGACGGGCCACTTCCCCTCAGAAGGTTGTGTGTTCGATTCCCGCTGCCGACGTGAGGGCTGTGTTGGTGGGTGATCTGTAAGTACCTCTATAAGTGGCCTTTGGTCCCGGAGTCATGCCCTGACCCTGGTAGGCGACCGGAGCCGACTCCTACCTAAACTTTTTGTAACCAAAAAAAAAATATATATATATATATATATATTGCAAAAGTCACATGGTCAGACAGGCTACCGGTCAAACTTGTGCCCACCGCAGTTGATTCTGGTGAATGGAGGTGAAAGCGCTTTAGGTCTGATTAGTCAAAGTTTGGTTCATATATACTGGCCACGGGTTTATCCGGTTTACATTTCCTGGCCAATGTTTATTTTCATATTTTGTATTCATCTCTATTGTCTACTAATAATGAAGATACATATTATTCATCTTATTCAACAATTACGGTAATGTTTGATTTTGTTTTGATTGGGTGTTTCAATGAGAAATTTATTGGGACAAATGCATATTTTATGAGAATTGTGTTTTGGTTTTATTTGATAGTTGATTTTTGAATTTTTTTGGTGAGATATTCTTGGGTTTTGTTTCAAAGAGAACATAAATTACTATAACAGTCAAATCATTAAGTTTTTGTCTGTTACTAATTAAATAATGGTTAAAAGTTATAAAATAATATTGAGATTGTAAAAATAATTATATATAAATTAGTATCCATATGTATGTAATAGTAATTGATATTTTTTATATATTAATTTTTTTATTAATACATATAAATATATTAATAAATATTTATACTTATTATATATATATATAAATTATATAAATATAATAATGGATTTTATTATATATATCCTACTTTGATTTGGTTACTAAGTATTAAGTATTAACTGTTAAGTGTCTCAAAGGTGAGTCGATATGTTACCCTTAAAAAAAATTAGTAAATTTTAAGTGTTTTATGTTGAGGTTGTAAGTGTCACTTGTATTAATAAGTAAAAGTCATAATCAATTTAGCAACGAAAAAAAAACATTTGTGAACGTTCTAAATATTTATATGCTTTAATTTCTGATTTAATGAATTGAGTAAGTTATAATAATTAGTTAATGACTGAATTATAATAAAATATAATAATCGTCATATAGATTAATATATATATGAATTTATGTAATGGTGGTTGATATGTGCTTTAATATTATGTATGAAAACATATAAATAATTTATTACATATTTATATGTAATGCTTTATTTTGTATAAATTTGTGTTGGTGTTTAAAATATATATCCATTATAAAATTTATCAATGTGGTTTATATAAATTACATTATAATGATTTGCATTATTATACATACATGTAATATATATACTAATCTAAAATAACATGGAATATTTTGTATATGTATATATAATCTATATATGTGTGAATATGTGTATACGTGTGTATCTGTGTGTACATATATTCCATTGCATATATCTACCTATACATATTTATTACAAATACTTGTTTAAGGATTGTAATGAGAGAAAATGGCGAGTAATTTTACAAATTGATGAAACCAAAAAGTGAATATAACAATGACAAATGAGACAATATGATTCAAAATTGCGTTTGTTCACTTTTTTAGTCCAAGAATTGTTGACCAAAATATATCCAAAATAAAACCAAACAATTGCATTTTAGATTCAAAGGACAAAAGTAAGATTGGAGGGACTATCAAACAAATTTGATTGATATTTAATAGAAGATTAATAATATTTAAAATAGCTAAATAATCTATTATATAAGTTTTGTATTATTAGAATTATATTTTAGCTTTACAAGATCTTTTATTGTATAATATTATTTTCATATGTAAATGCACATGCATTTTTACTAGTCATTATAAACATACGATTCTATAAAAGAACCATACGACATATGAAATCCATATCTTTTACGCGTTAAATGACATATTTGAGAACAGTAAGGGCTTAAATTTAATTCATTTCTTAAAAATATTTTCACATAATTTGTCTCTCACTTCTATTTGTATTAATTTTTTCTCCTTTCTATACTTCACTATTCATCCAATTGTTATTTTGCAATCATTTTACGTATTACCAATCACTAATTCCACCAAATTCAAAATTTATGCTTACTTTTTTCACATTTCCATACAAAAATTAAAACTCAATCTCCTTGTAGTTTTTTTTATAAAACTGGACCGTGACTGGTCAATAAAACTTACCTAAGTCAATAATAAAAGCCTTGGAGTTTGAAAAGCAGCCCCTTTTCTTTCTCCATATTCCTTGTCGTTTTGTTTTGAGAAATAATACAATTTTGACACCAATATTATAATTATTATGAATTATCAAAATCATTTACTATATATATTAATTTTAACCTTAAAGTCTATCCCATGAAATATAATAGCCACATCTTTCGATCCAAAATAATCCGAAATTGATGATAATTAAAGAATGTGATTGATTGGATAAAAATGTATTGGCGGCGATTTTATTCAGATAAAAGGGTTGAAAAAAGCAGAATGAAGTAGTCAGCAGGTCTTCTTCATAATTAAACACCATGTGATTAAACAATTATAAAATTAAATTTTTAACTTTCTTCTCAATTTATAAATATAAAACCAGTTGAAGATGAGAGATTATTGCGGGTCTTTGACATATATAATTAATTAATTATGTATCTATCCACTTGAAGACTATAGTGTGGACAAGCAAAATAATTTATTTTTTTTAAGTTTTGGTTAGTAATTAAATGAAGGCAAAAAAAAGAATTGCAATTGACAACACATTGAATAATATTACTAACTAATCTTCTAATTTATTTCCAAATGATTTTCTAAAAAAAGACTAATGTCCATTTGTAACAAATTCATATATAATTACAAACTTTCTGAGCACCAATATACATAATTTAAGTATTTTTTAAGGCGTTTAATACATCAATCATTTGTGAAATAGTAGTCTCTTGTAAAACACCAAATATATATATATAATCACACTGAATTTATTAAACACAATACGACATAATCTAGCTCTAGTTATATATGTCCTGATTAGGTAGATAATGGTTTTTTTAGTTTTGGTGATGCATTTATTTGACTAAGTTTATATATTAATCTATATTGATTTAGTATTTACTATTTATTAAATGGACAGTTAAGAACTTACTTCCTAACAAGTCATAGAGTAATATATAGGTTTAATCGAAATAACAACTCATCTCTTACAAAATTAATTAATTATATAGTTAGTTATATAGTCTCCTTAGATGTATGGAGATTAATAAACTACAGAATTAGTGCTAGATTTTTAGCAGTTTAAGCAGAGGGGTGGTCTTATTATATTGAACAAGGTCAATGGTTTTCATGTGCCTTCATGATCGTGTATATATATATATATATATATATATATATATATATATATATATATATATTAATCGTGAGTAGTCTCCTTAGTTTCCAATCTAATTTTGGTATAAAATAAAATGATCAAGGATAGCTATAATTTTTTTCCATTTTTTATTATATTCTAAGAATTTGATTATTATCTTTTGTTTTGACATCCATTTGTGGATTAAAGATTGAAACGATTTTTTAATTATTACGTGCTAGGCAATGCTATGGATTATATGTATTATTACATTATTTATGAAAAAATGAAAATTATTAAAAAAATAAGATAATGTGTATAATTATGTAAAGATTATTCAAAATTGGGGAAAGTGCACTTCACCCCCTCAAAAAATTTGGATTTTGCACTTTCCCCCCTAAAAACACAAAAAGAGACATTGCCCCCTAAAAATTTGATATATGCATTACTTTGCCCCAATTACTATTTTCCGGCTAAATTTAATTGAAAATCATTGAAATGATTTTTCCGTCAAGAACATTATCGTCTTTACCATTTATCCGTGATTTTCTCACATATCCGGATTTGAGCCCAAAATCGTTGTGCTTCTCTAATATATCATCTTAGGATTGCTAAATACTCACCATGATCTCATCATGCATTTGATGTGAGTTCCTATTCTGATAAGCTTTTTCTACCATTCTTTATATGCAAGATGATATCATGGTGAGAATTTTGCAGCTCTAAGATGATATGTTAGAGAGGTACTACGATTTTGGCTCAAATTCATGTATGTGAGAGAATCACAAAAAAATAGTAAAGATGGTAATGTTTTTGACGGAAAAATCATTTAAATGATTTTTTATCACAATTTGGCCGGAAAATAGTAATTGTGGCAAAGTGATGCATATATCAAATTTTTAGGGGGCAATGTCTCTTTTTTGTATTTTTTTAGGGGGGAAAGTGCAAAATCCAAATATTTTGAGGGGGTGAAGTGCACTTTGCCCTTCAAAATTCATAAACAACCAATGAGCTAAAATTCCAAGGGCAATGCATAGAGTTGCTAAAAGAGAGGTGTTGATTTTATTGACTAACTGAATTTAAGTTTAATGAATCCTAATATGTATTTAATTTAATTCTCATTATTTTTAAATGATAAGACTGTTAGCTCTTTCATATTTTACTTTTTGTATCAGTATATTTAATACAAATAGGCAAAACTAAACAGAAAAAATATATATATTTTGTTGAATCCCACAAATGAATTCATTTAATTTTTTTTTATCTCATATATACTTTAGCACTTTCTCATATTGCAAGTCTCATTTTAATTATCTTGCAACTTAACGTCAAAAAATTTCACAGTAAAACAACTTATTATGGCATATATAACTTTGTGACCTTAAATACATTTAAGTTGTAAAATTATATAACTGAGCCGAATAGAATATATAGTTATTAAATTTGTTACCAGGGTAAGAGTTGTATATTGTTGCATTTATATGTTAATTTCGTCTTTACATGTTTAATTAATCTAATTTAAATAGTAACCACTTGCTAAGTAAGATATCATTTTCTTTAATATTTAAACAACTACTTTTTTTTTTTTGGATGACGAGGGAAACCCGCAGCCGCTACCGTGAGGTGCGCACTGGGTAAACCCCGCTCTTGTGTAATAGCCTGCAAACCACACAAGAGAGGTAAACCAGCCTAGATTGCCCATAGCTGACAGGCTCACAGTAGAGAAGGCAAATAGGCATTCCCTCATCAGGATTCGAACTCGTGACCTAGGCCACAAGTTCAAATGCCCTTACCAACTCTACTGGGGTTGCCCCCATTTAAACAACTACTTTCACACATACAGGATGTCATGTTTATTTAAATTAATCACAATTAGCCACTCATTACGTATTATCAAGATACTATTTACAAGTTGTGCTTCCTTAAGCCAGTAACCCTAAAACTTCAACTACTCCATTTCTACTTAAAAAAAAAAAAAAAATCGTGTGATTTGTCTAACTTGGAAATTACTACCTTCGATAAAATATGTTATGATTATCTAAATTTGAAAAATAAACTGCTCTATTGAAATTAATCTAGCATAATATGACTCGTCAAATTTCAACATGAGGTGATTGGAAATATAACAATTTAAGTCTTAATTTGTAATTAAAGGGCTAGCAAGGTAAATTAGTCCTATATATAATTTATGATATTAGCTATTTAAAGTCTTTAATAGTCAATTTTAAATTTAGAGACAAATTTCACGGGGACATTTGCAGGTCGCATAACTATTTAAATTGAGAATTTTTCAATCTACAAGGCCAAAAAGTAAAAATTGTACAATCAAGAACCAAAATGTTATTCCACATAAATTGTAGGATTAAATTGTCACTCTCTTTTATGAGATTAAAATTGTAAGTTCATCTACCAAAGTTACAATTTTAGTAATACAACCGAATATGAACAAATAAATATTAATTTTAAAAAGAACAAAAAAATTATTTAAGAAACATTAAATCTAAAATATAATTCAAGGTTGTCCAAGATGCATAGATAATCGTACTAATTTGCACCTTATTTGTCAAAATATTGTGAATGAGTCAATTCTTATGAACATATAATTAGACTTTCACAAAAAATATAACCCTTAATTGATATCATCTTAGTATATAAAAATATCATTTTCCCTAATGACACGGGCTATTAAATGTCAATGGTGATTATATAGATTTTTATATTAAATGCACGTTACCGAAGTCAATAACATATAAATTTTTAAATTAAAATTTGAATAATATGCATGATAATCAATAACAAAGTTGTATGCCATAAATGACAAAGAAAACAAAATAATTTTGAATTTGAATTCTATCATCAACTTGGGGTGGATACATAATAAGTTCAACTATATCTTCATTCAATATTTATAACAAAGAAAAAAGTCATTGTTCTCATTAAGTTAATAATTTTGATTACGACACAAGTTTACTCCTTTTTTATTTTATTTTAATAAAAAATAAAACGATAAGATATACCATTGCAAAGGAACTAGATAAATTAAACGTTCTGCAAAAGAAATTTAATGAAATACACATCAAGACGGTAAAATTTAATATATACCATTAATATAGTTTTGCAAGAATGGGCCTTTAGATATTATCCTTAAAAGATAGGAATCTTAGCCCATGGGCCCATATAAAATGATCCAGTAAGGTTGCTGAGGATGTTTGGTGCTAAATAATCCAAATGAACAAGTGGGCTTATCAATGGGTTATCATTACTCAAACCAGGCCCAAAAGGCTGGCTAAAGGTTCGAATCCAAATCAATTTTAGTAACAAAAAATCCTATTTATTACACCTTTTAAATTTAATGGATATTATATTTGACGAATGATACTCAATTTTTATAAAGAAAACTATATTTTAAACTTGAAATAATAGCAAATTCTCATAAGAACAATATACTTAAAAAATATTAAACAATATTAAACATTAACATTCGCATTCACATTCTCTTCAGCCATTGTAACTTATTTCAGTTGAGCTTGTTTCAGTTTTTGTAGCTTTCTCCTAGCACGAAAAGTTTTCTTGATTTCTGGATCAGGTTCGAAATCGATCTTACTTCGCATACAAAAGAAGTCAAATTCCTGAAATAAAACAGAAAAATAAAAATTAAAAACTAAAAATAAAATAAATGGCTTAGTCTCACTAAAATCTGATAAAAAACTAATATTGACTATTCAGGTCCCCGGCAACGGCGCCAAAAACTTGATGTGCTTAAACCGCAAGCGCACGGCTTCGATGCAGTACAAAAGATATCGTTCCCACAAGGACCGAACAATCAAGCACTAGCCTATCAATTATCAGTAATCTAAGCCTAACGAAGTTATAAGATAAAAAGTAAAGAAAACGGAACAGAACGTATAAAACTGGTTTTGATTATATTGGATTAGTAATTCCAGAATCAGGTTTCACCACGACATACGTTATCAATCAAATCATATAATCAATTCAGTTACGATCACTACTTATGAAGGACACTATCCAATTATACTTATTATCTTCTGTCGAAGTATAACAATTTACCCAAGTTAATTAATCAACTACTGTCGTGATGATTAGACTAAGCTCGAGTTCATTAATCTCTATGATAATGTATCGATTCCTCAAAAGACCTAAAACTACTTTCGTGATTTAAGATCCTAGGTTTGAATTCTAGGGTTCCGATATAGATGTCACCTTTCAGAATTTCACCTAATATCTATGAACATGCAAATATGTGGCCAGCAAATTCACAAGCATTAATAATCAAGAATTCAAATCATAAGCATATGCGATGTAACGTAAACAATAATATAATTCAAGCTGATAACATATTATCGGGCTATTCCCAATTCCAGAATAAAATAGACTACTCCATAGATGCAAGAGCACAATCAACGAAAATCAAAGTAAACATGATAGATAGACGAGAATTAAAAGAGAATAGAAAGATAAACTCGATAAAACCCGTTGTCAAAGATCCTGTTTACAATCAATTGTCGAATCTCGTTCTTGAATCTCTAATCCTTACAATCAATCTCCAAGAAATAAAGTTCGAACCTCATTACAATGTTTGGAGGGAGTATTTATATCTCCAAAAAGAAAGAAAGACCGAAAATCCCTAAAAATCGGATCTGAAGCGCATGTTTAAACGCGCAGCGCTTAAGCGCGCATCTCTGCCCTCTGCGCTTAAGCGCATGCGCTTAAGCGCTCGGGGCAGATTTTGTTTGCCTTCGATGTCTTCTACAAAGTTGTAGATCTATGTCTTAACTTCAAAACCCAACTGATTTGGATCCAATCCAAGTTGTAGAACTCGAGTTATGATCGTTTTACCAGGACTGCGCCATTTGGTTCGAAACAGAGCGTATTTATAACTTTCGGGCCTTTAAACGTTTGAACCGGATCTTGTCATCTTCACAAAACTTTTAGGTAATTGTCTTAGCTTTCCAAACATATAAGACTCATTAATATTGGAGGTTTGTAGCCCAAGATATGATTGTATTTCCAAACAGCGCCCATGTATCTCTTTTCATACGTTTTTTTCGCCATTTTCTCGAAGTTAATGATTTTACCCTACAATCATGTAACAAACTTATAAACATATATGGGGTATAAATCATGATATAAAATGATATAAAAATGACTAATCTTAGGCTAGAAAACACGTATAATTGAGGTTTATCAACCCCCCCAAACTTACTTTTGTTCGTCCTCGAACAAACGGTAAAGCAAAGAAAACAAAAAATGAAAACTAAAGATAAACTCATTTTCGTAGAGTACACGATTGCACTTAGCATGTGCAACAAGCCTTTAAACCTTTTTGTTCCCCAAAAAGGACGAGTTATAGTCTCGTGAGGGTTTGCAGAAGATGTACCCACAAAATCTATGAAATTTGAGCTATGTCCAAATAATACAACTTATAAAAATTAACAAAAGACTAATGGCATAACATCATTAACAGTTAAGCTCAAAAGTATGTACATATCTCTCAATTTTGCCACATATTAACACTAAGAGTCGAATTAACTTCCAAAGTGGTGCATGAAATCATAGGCATTATAGTCGAGTGGCATCTTTACCAAATTTTGGATATAATCCCCATTTTTATTAACTTTCAAATTCAAAGGCACTAAGTTTTATAGGCAAAAATACACACTTCAAAACTAAAGCTTTTTAGAATTTTTGACTTTCTACACAGTATGTGCGGATTTTTGTTTAGCTCATTAGACCATGTGCAATGCTTGTTCCCTTAGGCTTTCTATGACACCCACGTAACGAGTTTTGGGCCAACGACTCCGAATCTAGATAGCTTTAGGGCGTTGAGTGTTGAGACACTCCTTTTGGACTTAATCACTCGAGTGTCAAAGGCCACGAAACAAGCTAGGTCTTTATTTGAGTTAGCTTTACATTGTCATAATAATCCAACACATCAATATTTTCAAATTTTAAGCATACATTATGAAGTGTAAATGTGACCATGGAACTCTATACCTTATGAGAATTTCAGTTAATATCTTTGGGAATTACTCCTTACGTGTCTCAAGATGCAACATCCACTCAACTCCTCTCCCATAGATTGTGTATAAATATGTAAATAAGCTAAACCAAATCTTAGGCCGACATGAACAAAAAACGAGATATGCTTTAGTCCAGATTAAATATTGAAGTCATGCCATCTATCTTAAGTTAATTCTAGCAAATTGTACTAATTGACAAGCTAGAACTCATAAAAGAAAAAAATAATGCATGCCATATGAATAGCTCAAACGCCCCCAAACTTAAGCGAAACAAACTCATATGATATATAAATATGCTAAGTCGAATTCCACCCCCAAATTTGAACTATAACATTGTCCTCAATGTTATCAATCACACATAAGTAGTGAGAAAGAAAAACTTAACCAAATGAGATGTTGAGAAACATGCCCAAATACCGAAGGAGAATTTTAGTTCCCAATTAAGGTGGTGTAACATCTTTATCCATCCAACGTGAGCTACTCATGTACCTTGTACGACAAAACAAAAACAAAGCATGCAAATATATTTTTTTTCGTGTGTTAAAGAAAAAAAAAAAAAAAGAAAAAGAACAAAACAAAAACAAAAACAAAAAAAAGGAAAACACTTGGGTTGCCTCCCAAAAAGCGCTTGTTTATAGTCATTAGCTTGACTTTACCATGTTAACTCAATTTTGTAGATCCCGAATTGGACCCGATGACTTCGCAACTCTCCAATCGATTTTAGAATCTGGATTTTTAGGTAAAGAAAACTCAGGTGCTTGTCAAATAGAAGAACTAAATAGCCCTTTCTTGAGTTTTTGTCGAGGGATCTTTTTGTCGTGCAAAGCTTTAATACCTTCCTTTTCAATCCTTGCACTCTCATGCGCATCAAATTTGAACTTATCTGGTTCACGACGTCGAAACTTCCTCTCCTCTCTAGTAATGTTTGATGTCAACGATGGATTTCCCTCAAACAGTCGAGCAATATCAGCGACAACTGCATCTTCCTCCTCAATCGAGCCACCACTCAACAGTCGTGCTTCTAATGGATCCTTATAGTGGTGCCTAGCAAGCTTGTCCGTAGTTATAGCCTCGTCAATCCTGTAACAAGAGTTCTCGATAGAGCAGTTAGCAACAGATTTATATAGTTTAAATTCAACTCTCTCATCCCCAATATTCAAGGAAAGCATTCCATTTTTAACATCAATAATAGCTCCTGCTGTAGCTAGGAATGGTCTACCAAGAATAATGGGGATTTGAGAATCCTCATCCATATCGAGAACAACGAAATCTGTAGGAATAAAGAACTTACCAACCTTGATGGGTACATCCTCTAACACACCTATCGGATACTTAACAGAATGATCATCTAATTGCAAAATTAATGTCGTAGGCTTTAAATCATTCATCTCTAACTTCTTCGCCATAGACAATGGCATGAGACTAACACTAGCTCCAAGATCACATAAAGCATTGTTAAAACTCATATTACCAATTACACAAGGAATTGAGAAACTACCGGGATCTTTAAGTTTTGGAGGTAATTTATTTTGAATTACAGCGCTACACTCCTCAGTTAAAGCGATAGTTTCATATTCCTCTAGCTTTCGTTTGTTAGAAAGAACTTCCTTAAAAAATTTAGCATACGAAGGCATTTGTGCAAGTGCATCAGTGAATGGAATATTAATGTAAAGTTTTTTCAAAACTTCTAAAAAATTTCCAAACTGTTTATCTAATTTCGCCTTAGCTAATCTTTGAGGAAAAGGCACGGGTGGTTCATATGGCGGTGGAGGTACATATGCTGGCTCTTTCTCACTTACCTCATTCGTTTTATCTTTTGAGTTATCGGGATTAGACGTTGTTTCCTTTTCAACTTTATCAATTAACCCTGTTTCACTAATCCTAGTAGGCATTTTTGGACTGAAATAATCGGTTCCACTCCTTAAAGTAATCACATTACAGTATTCCTTCGGATTTGTCTCAGGTTGTCCGGGAAAAGAACCAGAAGTCCTATTCGAGTTGCTAGCCTGTTGTGCAATTTGATTTTCTAGCATTTTATTATGAGTTGCTAAAGAGTCGACCTTAGTTGCTAGTTGTTTAATTGCATCATTCACTATCTCATTTTGTTTAGTCTGGGCAACTACAAAACTCTCAAGAAGGGACTCTAGGTTCGATTTCTGTGGTGGAACATGATTGTAAGGCTTCTGTTGGAATCCAGGTGGCTGCCTAAAGTTAGGATATGGAGCTGCGTTTTGGTTTGTATTGTACGAAAATTAGGGTGATTCCTCCAACCAGGATTAAAAGTGTTTGAAAATGGGTCGTTCTTTTGGTTGGAGTTATTCACAAAGTTGGCTTGTTCCATAGAGGGATCTTTAGGTACATTAGCTAGTTGATACTCTAATGCAACATGACCAACCATACCACATATTTCGCACATAGGGGGTGGGGTAGTGACAGAATTGGCATGCATGTTCATGGAATCCAATTTCTTAGACATGGCTTCTACTTGTGCAGAAAGTAAAGTAATAGCATCAAGATCGTACTTACCTGGTGTCTTTTGTGGAATCGATCTTTCGCTTGACCACTGGTAGTGGTTCAGTGCCATGTCTTCGATCAAATCGTAAGCTTCGTCAACGCTCTTATTCATTAGAGCCCCTCCAGCTGCGGCATCGACTGACATCCTTGTGTTGTAAACCAGCCCATTGTAGAATGTATGTACTATAAGCCACTTCTCCAGCCCATGATGTGGGCATAGTCGGAGAAGATCTTTAAATCGTTCCCAAGCCTCATATAATGATTCACCCTCTCGCTGAGCATAAGTCGTGATTTGGTTTCTCAGATGTGCAGTCTTGCTCGGGAGAAAGTACCTCGCTAGGAAACATTGCATGAGCTGATCCCATGTTCTGATGGAACCCGATGGTAAAGAATGTAGCCAAGCTCTCGCTTTGTCCCTCAGTGAGAACGGAAATAATCTCAGCCTGATAGCATCCTGAGAAACCCCGTTCATTTTCAGAGTGTCGCAGTACCCTAAAAACATAGACAAGTGTAGGTTTGGCTCTTCAGTAGGTGCACCCCCAAACTGATTCTGCTGAACCATTTGCAGAAGGGATGGCTTGAGCTCAAAGTTGTTGGCCTCTACAGTAGGTGATAAACCTCGATTATACGTATTTTCTAGCCTAAGATTAGTCATTTCTATATCATTTTATGTCATGATTTATACCTCATATGCGTTTAATAGTTTTGTTACATGTTTGTATGGAAAAATCATTAATTTCGAGAAAGTAACGAAAAATGTATGAAAGGAGATACATGGGCGCTGCTTGGAAATATAACCGTATCTTGGGCTACAGACCTCCAATGTTAATGAGCCTTATATGTTTGGAAAGCTAAGACAATTACCTAAAAGTTTTGTGAAGATGACAAGATCCGGTTCAAACGTTTAAAGTCCCGAAAGTTATAAATATGCCTTGTTCCGAACCAAATGGCGCAGTCCTGGTAAAATGATCATAACTCGAGTTCTACAACTTGGATTGGATCCAAATCAGTGGGGTTTTGAAGCTAAGACATAGATCTACAACTTTGTAGAAGACACCAAAGCCAAATTCGGACCAAATACATGGCGTACATACGCCGTGTTAAATCGCGTACAAACAACGAAGGCAGAGAATTAGGCCATCTCGCGTACGTACGCCGATTTGTACGGCATACGTACGCCAATTTGTACTGCGTACGTACGCCGCTTTACTCGGCGTACAGACGCGCGTTAGGTTGAGTCTGAACGCTGAAAAAGCCCATATTCGGCCCAACTTCGGGTTTATGTTCTAGATTAGGTATAAATACCCCCTACGAACATTGTTTTAGGGTTCGAACCTTATTTTCTTGAATTGAGTTGTAAAGATTGGAGATCGAGACACGAAATTCAAGAACGATTGTAAACAGTTTATTCGACAACGGGTTTTATCGAAATTATTTTCTTTAATCTCTTTTAATTCTTGTCGTTTCATCATGTTTACTTTATTAATTGTTTATTGTGCTTTCGTATTTATGGAGTAATCCATCTTATTCTGGAACCGGGAATAGCCCGATAATATGTTATCGATATAGATTATAGAACCGTTGATATTACTTCGCGTATGCTTATGATTTGAAATCTTGTTTATTAATGCTTGTGAATTTGCTGGCCACTTATTTGCATGATCGTAGATATTAGGTGAAAATTCTGAAAGGTGACATCTATATCAGAACCCTAGTATTCAAACCTAGGATCCTAAATCACGAAAGTAGTTTTAGGTCTTGAGGAATCGATACATTATCATAGAGATTAATGAGTCTGAGTCTAGTCTAATCATCACGAAAGTAGTTGGTTAATTAGCTTAGATATGTTATTATGCTTCGACAGAAGATAGTGATTACAATTGGATAGTGTCCTTCATAAGTAGCGATCGTAGTTTCATTGGTAATATAATTGAGTCGATAATATATATCGTGGTAAACTCTAATTCCGGAATTTCCAATCATATACAAATCAAATCAATTTACTTGCTTTCTGTTTAGTTTTCTTTACAACTATCTCGTATTTTTATTAGGGTTAGATTACTGATAATTGATAGATTAGTACTTGATTATTCGGTCTTCGTGGGAACGATATCTTTTGTACTACACCGAAACCGTGCGCTTGCGGTTTAGGCACATCAAGTTTTTGGCGCCGTTGCCGGGGACTTGAATAGTCAATATTAGTTTTTATCAGATTTTAGTGAGACTAAGCCATTTTATTTTATTTTTAATTTTTATTTTTCTGTTTTATTTCAGGTTTTCGATTTTTCCTTGTATGCGAAGTAAGATCGATTTCGAACCTGATCCAAAAATCGAGCAAACTTTTCGTGCTAGGAGAAGACAACAAAAACTGAAACAAGCTCAGCTGAAACAAATAACGATGGCTGAAGAGAATGTGAATGTAAACGTCAACGCAAACGCTAACGCGAATGCAAACCCGGCTGCAAATGCGAATGCGAACGCAAATGCGAGATGTCTTAAGGATTTTGCAGCGCCGAATGCGCAGACACTTCACTCCAGCATCGCCAGGCCTACTGTAGAGGCCAACAATTTCGAGCTCAAGCCATCCCTTCTACAAATGGTTCAGCAGAATCAGTTTGGGGGTGCACCTACTGAAGAGCCGAATCTCCACTTGTCAATGTTCTTAGAGTACTGTGACACTCTAAAGATGAACGGGGTTTCCCAGGATGCTATCAGGCTGAGGTTATTCCCGTTCTCACTAAGAGACAAGGCGAGAGCTTGGCTACACTCTTTACCATCGGGTTCAATCAGAACATGGGATCAGCTCATGCAATGCTTTCTAGCGAGATATTTTCCTCCGAGCAAGACTGCACAACTGAGGAATCAAATTACGACTTTTGCTCAGAGAGATGGTGAATCGTTATATGAAGCTTGGGAACGATTCAAGGATCTTCTCCGACTGTGCCCACATCACGGGCTGGAGAAATGGCTCATAGTTCATACATTTTATAACGGGCTGATTTACACCACGAGGATGTCAGTCGATGCAGCAGCTGGAGGCGCTTTAATGAATAAGGGTATCGATGAAGCATATGACTTAATCGAGGATATGGCACTGAACCACTACCAATGGTCTAGCGAAAGATCGATTCCACAGAAGACACCAGGTAAGTATGATATTGATGCCATTACTTTACTTTCTGCACAAGTAGAGGCTATGTCTAAGAAGCTAGATTCCATGAACGTGCATGTTAATTCTGTCAATACTACACCTCCTATGTGCGAAATATGTGGTATGGTTGGTCATGTTGCATTAGAGTGTCAACTAGCTAGTGTACCTAACAATCCCTCTATTGAACAAGCCAACTTTGTGAATAACTTCAACCAAAAGAACGACCCGTTTTCAAATACTTTTAATCCTGGTTGGAGGAATCACCCTAATTTTTCGTATAACCCAAGCCAAAACGCAGCTCCACATCCTAACTTTAGGCAGCCACCTGGATTCCAACAGAAGCCTTACGATCCTGTTCCACAACAGAAATCGAACCTAGAGTCCCTTCTAGAGAGTTTCGTAGTAGCCCAGACTAAGCAAAATGAGATAGTAAATGATGCAATTAAACAACTAGCAACTAAGGTCGATTCTTTAGCAACTCATAATAAAATGCTAGAAACTCAAATTGCACAACAAGCTAGTAACTCGAATAGAAATTCCGGTTCTTTTCCTGGACAACCTGAGATAAATCCGAAGGAACATTGTAATGCTATTACTTTAAAGAGTGGAACCGATTATGAAGGTCCAAAGATGCCTACTAGGATTAGTGAAACTGAGTCAACTGAGAAGGTCGAAAAAGAAAAATCGTCTCATCCCGACAACTCTATTGACAAAACAACTGATAAAAGCGAGAAAGAGCCAGAGTATGTACCTCCACCGCCATATGAACCACCCGTGCCTTTCCCTCAAAGATTAGCTAAGGCGAAATTAGATAAACAGTTTGGAAATTTTTTAGAAGTTTTGAAAAAACTTTACATTAATATTCCATTCACTGATGCACTTGCACAAATGCCTTCTTATGCTAAGTTTTTGAAGGAAATTCTTTCTAACAAACGGAAACTAGAGGACTATGAAACCGTGGCTTTAACTGAGGAGTGTAGCGCATTAATTCAAAATAAATTACCTCCTAAGCTTAAAGACCCCGGTAGTTTTTCGATTCCATGCGTAATAGGTAACGTTAGTTTTGATCATGCATTGTGTGACCTTGGTGCTAGCGTTAGTCTTATGCCACTTTCTGTTTCACGTAAGTTAGAATTGGGTGAGTTAAAACCTACCACGATTACTCTGCAATTAGCTGATAGATCCCTGAAGTATCCGGCAGGTATGCTAGAAGATGTACCGATTAGAGTAGGAAAATTCTTTATTCCTACAGACTTCGTCGTTCTCGATATGGATGAGGATTCTCAAATCCCCATTTTTCTTGGTAGGCCATTCCTAGCTACAGCAGGAGCTATTATTGATGTTAAAAATGGAAGGCTTTCCTTGAATATTGGGGATGAGAGAGTTGAATTTAGTTTATATAAATCTGTTGTTAACTGCTCTATCGAGAACTCTTGTTACAGGATTGACAAGGCTATAACTGCGGACAAGCTTGCTAGGCACCACTATAAGGATCCATTAGAAGCACGATTGTTGAATGGTGGCTCGATTGAGGAGGAAGATGAAGTTGTCGCTGATATTGCTCGACTGTTTGAGAAAAATCCATCGTTGACTTCAAACATTACTAGAGAGGAGAGGAAGTTTCGACGTCGTGAACCAGATAAGTTCAAATTTGATGCGCATGAAAGTGCAAGGATTGAAAAGGAAGGTATTAAAACTTTGCACGACAAAAAGATCCCTCGACAAAAACTCAAGAAGGGGCTATTTAGTTCTTCTATTCGACAAGCACCTGAGTTTTCTTTACCTATAAATCGAGATTCTAAAGTCGATTGGAGAATTGCCAAGTCATCGGGTCCGATCCGGGATTTACACTAAGCATGGTAACGTCGAGCTAAAGACGTAAAACAAGCGCTTTTTGGGAGGCAACCCAAACGTATCTTTTATTTTCGTTTTCAATTTATTTTTTATTATTTTTGTTTTTTTTTCTTTCGATTCGAGTTTTATCACAAAAAAAAAAAAAAAAAAAAATCGAGTTCAATCCTTCTGCATTGAGCTCTCAGACGCGACATTCTGTACTTTGGCCAAGCTAAATAGAGGAATCAACACGAGCGACTCCAATCTTGAACAGGTTTTGTTTCCTTTTAATTCTTTACGCATGCATATCATTTCGATACATTAGGGACAATGTACGTTTCAAGTTTGGGGGTGTTTATGGCGATATTCGAAGATGTTGGATGCTTTCTTAGCATTACACTTTTACTTTGAGTGATAGTTTTATCTTTGTGATCGTCTTACAACGATTGACTCGAGAAAAATAAGCCGGACTTTTTAATACATATGACGCATGAACTTTTCTGTCGGTGATATCATCTGCTCAGTTACAATTTTCTGGCTAGTCACTAATACGTAGTAGTCCACGGCATAGGAGTTGAGTGGATCACCCGTTTTCGAAACACATAGGTAGTGGCCTCCAAGTCTACCAACTTAGAACGTCTTCTGGCACAATCTGAAAAAAAAAAAAGAAAAAAAAAAAAAAAAAAGATACATATAGAATCGCTACTGCATGGATTAGTTCATTCTGTGACCTTTGACACTTGAGTGATTAAGTCCGAAGGAGTCTCTTAAAACTTAACGCCCTATGGCTATCTAGCTTGGGAGTCGTTGACCCAAAGCTCGATAACGGGTGTCATAGAAAGTCTAAGAGAACGAACATTGCACAATCCTGTCAAGTATGAGCTCGTTTGCATAAGTGACCTACGCTAAAAGCTCAATATTGTGAACCAGTTAAACCCTAATATCTGTTAGACTAGTTGGTATGGATGGGCGCCGCTCAAATTGTGTTAGAAACGCCATTCGACTATAATGCTTAAAGATGGCTTTATTCAGTGCTTTCTAGAAGCTTGTCTAACTCTGTGGTGTGAGGTAACCAACGATTAGCCGAATGCACGATTTTCTTCTAACAATGTCGGGCCATTAGTTCAAGTCGATTTTTGTACGATTGTATCACATTTCGATTTAGCGAAGATTCATTGATTTTGAGATTTTGTGGGTATATCTTCTGCAAACCCTCACGAGACTAGAACTCGTCCTTTTGGGGTAACTAAAAGGTTTAAAGGCTTGTTGCACATGCTAAGTGCAATCGTGTACTCTACGAAAATGAGTTTATCTTTAGTTTTTGTTTTTGTTTTCTTTGTTTTACCGTTTGTTCGAGGACGAACAAAAGCAAGTTTGGGGGGGTTGATAAACCTCGATTATACGTATTTTCTAGCCTAAGATTAGTCATTTCTATATCATTTTATGTCATGATTTATACCTCATATGCGTTTAATAGTTTTGTTACATGTTTGTATGGAAAAATCATTAATTTCGAGAAAGTAACGAAAAATGTATGAAAGGAGATACATGGGCGCTGCTTGGAAATATAACCGTATCTTGGGCTACAAACCTCCAATGTTAATGAGCCTTATATGTTTGGAAAGCTAAGACAATTACCTAAAAGTTTTGTGAAGATGACAAGATCCGGTTCAAACGTTTAAAGTCCCGAAAGTTATAAATACGCCTTGTTCCGAACCAAATGGCGCAGTCCTGGTAAAATGATCATAACTCGAGTTCTACAACTTGGATTGGATCCAAATCAGTGGGGTTTTGAATCTAAGACATAGATCTACAACTTTGTAGAAGACACCAAAGCCAAATTCGGACCAAATACATGGCGTACGTACGCCGTGTTAAATCGCGTACAAACAACGAAGGCAGAGAATTAGGCCATCTCGCGTACGTACGCCGATTTGTACGGCGTACGTACGCCAATTTGTACTGCGTACGTACGCCGCTTTACTCGGCGTACAGACGCGCGTTAGGTTGAGTCTGAACGCTAAAAAAGCCCATATTCGGCCCAATTTCGGGTTTATGTTCTAGATTAGGTATAAATACCCCCTCCGAACATTGTTTTAGGGTTCGAACCTTATTTTCTTGAATTGAGTTGTAAAGATTGGAGATCGAGACACGAAATTCAAGAACGATTGTAAACAGTTTATTCGACAACGGGTTTTATCGAAATTATTTTCTTTAATTTCTTTTAATTCTTGTCGTTTCATCATGTTTACTTTATTAATTGTTTATTGTGCTTTCGTATTTATGGAGTAATCCATCTTATTCTGGAACCGGGAATAGCCCGATAATATGTTATCGATATAGATTATAGAACCGTTGATATTACTTCGCGTATGCTTATGATTTGAAATCTTGTTTATTAATGCTTGTGAATTTGCTGGCCACTTATTTGCATGATCGTAGATATTAGGTGAAAATTCTGAAAGGTGACATCTATATCGGAACCCTAGTATTCAAACCTAGGATCCTAAATCACGAAAGTAGTTTTAGGTCTTTTGAGGAATCGATACATTATCATAGAGATTAATGAGTCTGAGTCTAGTCTAATCATCACGAAAGTAGTTGGTTAATTAGCTTAGATATGTTATTATGCTTCGACAGAAGATAGTGATTACAATTGGATAGTGTCCTTCATAAGTAGCGATCGTAGTTTCATTGGTAATATAATTGAGTCGATAATATATATCGTGGTAAACCCTAATTCCGGAATTTCCAATCATATACAAATCAAATCAATTTACTTGCTTTCTGTTTAGTTTTCTTTACAACTATCTCGTATTTTTATTAGGGTTAGATTACTGATAATTGATAGATTAGTACTTGATTATTCGGTCTTCGTGGGAACGATATCTTTTGTACTACACCGAAGCCGTGCGCTTGCGGTTTAGGCACATCAAGTTTTTGGCGCCGTTGCCGGGGACTTGAATAGTCAATATTAGTTTTTATCAGATTTTAGTGAGACTAAGCCATTTTATTTTATTTTTAATTTTTATTTTTCTGTTTTATTTCAGGTTTTCGATTTTTCCTTGTATGCGAAGTAAGATCGATTTCGAACCTGATCCAAAAATCGAGCAAACTTTTCGTGCTAGGAGAAGACAACAAAAACTGAAACAAGCTCAGCTGAAACAAATAACGATGGCTGAAGAGAATGTGAATGTAAACGTCAACGCAAACGCTAACGCGAATGCAAACCCGGCTGCAAATGCGAATGCGAACGCAAATGCGAGATGTCTTAAGGATTTTGCAGCGCCGAATGCGCAGACACTTCACTCCAGCATCGCCAGGCCTACTGTAGAGGCCAACAATTTCGAGCTCAAGCCATCCCTTCTACAAATGGTTCAGCAGAATCAGTTTGGGGGTGCACCTACTGAAGAGCCGAATCTCCACTTGTCAATGTTCTTAGAGTACTGTGACACTCTAAAGATGAACGGGGTTTCCCAGGATGCTATCAGGCTGAGGTTATTCCCGTTCTCACTAAGAGACAAGGCGAGAGCTTGGCTACACTCTTTACCATCGGGTTCAATCAGAACATGGGATCAGCTCATGCAATGCTTTCTAGCGAGATATTTTCCTCCGAGCAAGACTGCACAACTGAGGAATCAAATTACGACTTTTGCTCAGAGAGATGGTGAATCGTTATATGAAGCTTGGGAACGATTCAAGGATCTTCTCCGACTGTGCCCACATCACGGGCTGGAGAAATGGCTCATAGTTCATACATTTTATAACGGGCTGATTTACACCACGAGGATGTCAGTCGATGCAGCAGCTGGAGGCGCTTTAATGAATAAGGGTATCGATGAAGCATATGACTTAATCGAGGATATGGCACTGAACCACTACCAATGGTCTAGCGAAAGATCGATTCCACAGAAGACACCAGGTAAGTATGATATTGATGCCATTACTTTACTTTCTGCACAAGTAGAGGCTATGTCTAAGAAGCTAGATTCCATGAACGTGCATGTTAATTCTGTCAATACTACACCTCCTATGTGCGAAATATGTGGTATGGTTGGTCATGTTGCATTAGAGTGTCAACTAGCTAGTGTACCTAACAATCCCTCTATTGAACAAGCCAACTTTGTGAATAACTTCAACCAAAAGAACGACCCGTTTTCAAATACTTTTAATCCTGGTTGGAGGAATCACCCTAATTTTTCGTATAACCCAAGCCAAAACGCAGCTCCACATCCTAACTTTAGGCAGCCACCTGGATTCCAACAGAAGCCTTACGATCCTGTTCCACAACAGAAATCGAACCTAGAGTCCCTTCTAGAGAGTTTCGTAGTAGCCCAGACTAAGCAAAATGAGATAGTAAATGATGCAATTAAACAACTAGTAACTAAGGTCGATTCTTTAGCAACTCATAATAAAATGCTAGAAACTCAAATTGCACAACAAGCTAGTAACTCGAATAGAAATTCCGGTTCTTTTCCTGGACAACCTGAGATAAATCCGAAGGAACATTGTAATGCTATTACTTTAAAGAGTGGAACCGATTATGAAGGTCCAAAGATGCCTACTAGGATTAGTGAAACTGAGTCAACTGAGAAGGTCGAAAAAGAAAAATCGTCTCATCCCGACAACTCTATTGACAAAACAACTGATAAAAGCGAGAAAGAGCCAGAGTATGTACCTCCACCGCCATATGAACCACCCGTGCCTTTCCCTCAAAGATTAGCTAAGGCGAAATTAGATAAACAGTTTGGAAATTTTTTAGAAGTTTTGAAAAAACTTTACATTAATATTCCATTCACTGATGCACTTGCACAAATGCCTTCTTATGCTAAGTTTTTGAAGGAAATTCTTTCTAACAAACGGAAACTAGAGGACTATGAAACCGTGGCTTTAACTGAGGAGTGTAGCGCATTAATTCAAAATAAATTACCTCCTAAGCTTAAAGACCCCGGTAGTTTTTCGATTCCATGCGTAATAGGTAACGTTAGTTTTGATCATGCATTGTGTGACCTTGGTGCTAGCGTTAGTCTTATGCCACTTTCTGTTTCACGTAAGTTAGAATTAGGTGAGTTAAAACCTACCACGATTACTCTGCAATTAGCTGATAGATCCCTGAAGTATCCGGCAGGTATGCTAGAAGATGTACCGATTAGAGTAGGAAAATTCTTTATTCCTACAGACTTCGTCGTTCTCGATATGGATGAGGATTCTCAAATCCCCATTTTTCTTGGTAGGCCATTCCTAGCTACAGCAGGAGCTATTATTGATGTTAAAAATGGAAGGCTTTCCTTGAATATTGGGGATGAGAGAGTTGAATTTAGTTTATATAAATCTGTTGTTAACTGCTCTATCGAGAACTCTTGTTACAGGATTGACAAGGCTATAACTGCGGACAAGCTTGCTAGGCACCACTATAAGGATCCATTAGAAGCACGATTGTTGAATGGTGGCTCGATTGAGGAGGAAGATGAAGTTGTCGCTGATATTGCTCGACTGTTTGAGAAAAATCCATCGTTGACTTCAAACATTACTAGAGAGGAGAGGAAGTTTCGACGTCGTGAACCAGATAAGTTCAAATTTGATGCGCATGAAAGTGCAAGGATTGAAAAGGAAGGTATTAAAACTTTGCACGACAAAAAGATCCCTCGACAAAAACTCAAGAAGGGGCTATTTAGTTCTTCTATTCGACAAGCACCTGAGTTTTCTTTACCTATAAATCGAGATTCTAAAGTCGATTGGAGAATTGCCAAGTCATCGGGTCCGATCCGGGATTTACACTAAGCATGGTAACGTCGAGCTAAAGACGTAAAACAAGCGCTTTTTGGGAGGCAACCCAAACGTATCTTTTATTTTCGTTTTCATTTTATTTTTCATTATTTTTGTTTTTTTTTCTTTCGATTCGAGTTTTATCACAAAAAAAAAAAAAAAATCGAGTTCAATCCTTCTGCATTGAGCTCTCAGACGCGACATTCTGTACTTTGGCCAAGCTAAATAGAGGAATCAACACGAGCGACTCCAATCTTGAACAGGTTTTGTTTCCTTTTAATTCTTTACGCATGCATATCATTTCGATACATTAGGGACAATGTACGTTTCAAGTTTGGGGGTGTTTATGGCGATATTCGAAGATGTTGGATGCTTTCTTAGCATTACACTTTTACTTTGAGTGATAGCTTTATCTTTGTGATCGTCTTACAACGATTGACTCGAGAAAAATAAGCCGGACTTTTTAATACATATGACGCATGAACTTTTCTGTCGGTGATATCATCTGCTCAGTTACAATTTTCTGGCTAGTCACTAATACGTAGTAGTCCACGGCATAGGAGTTGAGTGGATCACCCGTTTTTGAAACACATAGGTAGTGGCCTCCAAGTCTACCAACTTAGAACGTCTTCTGGCACAATCTGAAAAAAAAAAAAAGAAAAAAAAAAAAAAAAAAAGATACATATAGAATCGCTACTGCATGGATTAGTTCGTTCTGTGACCTTTGACACTTGAGTGATTAAGTCCGAAGGAGTCTCTTAAAACTTAACGCCCTATGGCTATCTAGCTTGGGAGTCGTTGACCCAAAGCTCGATAACGGGTGTCATAGAAAGTCTAAGAGAACGAACATTGCACAATCCTGTCAAGTATGAGCTCGTTTGCATAAGTGACCTACGCTAAAAGCTCAATATTGTGAACCAGTTAAACCCTAATATCTGTTAGACTAGTTGGTATGGATGGGCGCCGCTCAAATTGTGTTAGAAACGCCATTCGACTATAATGCTTAAAGATGGCTTTATTCAGTGCTTTCTAGAAGCTTGTCTAACTCTGTGGTGTGAGGTAACCAACGATTAGCCGAATGCACGATTTTCTTCTAACAATGTCGAGCCATTAGTTCAAGTCGATTTTTGTACGATTGTATCACATTTCGATTTAGCGAAGATTCATTGATTTTGAGATTTTGTGGGTATATCTTCTGCAAACCCTCACGAGACTAGAACTCGTCCTTTTGGGGTAACTAAAAGGTTTAAAGGCTTGTTGCACATGCTAAGTGCAATCGTGTACTCTACGAAAATGAGTTTATCTTTAGTTTTTGTTTTTGTTTTCTTTGTTTTACCGTTTGTTCGAGGACGAACAAAAGCAAGTTTGGGGGGGTTGATAAACCTCGATTATACGTATTTTCTAGCCTAAGATTAGTCATTTCTATATCATTTTATGTCATGATTTATACCTCATATGCGTTTAATAGTTTTGTTACATGTTTGTATGGAAAAATCATTAATTTCGAGAAAGTAACGAAAAATGTATGAAAGGAGATACATGGGCGCTGCTTGGAAATATAACCGTATCTTGGGCTAAAAACCTCCAATGTTAATGAGCCTTATATGTTTGGAAAGCTAAGACAATTACCTAAAAGTTTTGTGAAGATGACAAGATCCGGTTCAAACGTTTAAAGTCCCGAAAGTTATAAATACGCCTTGTTCCGAACCAAATGGCGCAGTCCTGGTAAAATGATCATAACTCGAGTTCTACAACTTGGATTGGATCCAAATCAGTGGGGTTTTGAAGCTAAGACATAGATCTACAACTTTGTAGAAGACACCAAAGCCAAATTCGGACCAAATACATGGCGTACGTACGCCGTGTTAAATCGCGTACAAACAACGAAGGCAGAGAATTAGGCCATCTCGCGTACGTACGCCGATTTGTACGGCGTACGTACGCCAATTTGTACTGCGTACGTACGCCGCTTTACTCGGCGTACAGACGCGCGTTAGGTTGAGTCTGAACGCTAAAAAAGCCCATATTCGGCCCAATTTCGGGTTTATGTTCTAGATTAGGTATAAATACCCCCTCCGAACATTGTTTTAGGGTTCGAACCTTATTTTCTTGAATTGAGTTGTAAAGATTGGAGATCGAGACACGAAATTCAAGAACGATTGTAAACAGTTTATTCGACAACGGGTTTTATCGAAATTATTTTCTTTAATCTCTTTTAATTCTTGTCGTTTCATCATGTTTACTTTATTAATTGTTTATTGTGCTTTCGTATTTATGGAGTAATCCATCTTATTCTGGAACCGGGAATAGCCCGATAATATGTTATCGATATAGATTATAGAACCGTTGATATTACTTCGCGTATGCTTATGATTTGAAATCTTGTTTATTAATGCTTGTGAATTTGCTGGCCACTTATTTGCATGATCGTAGATATTAGGTGAAAATTCTGAAAGGTGACATCTATATCGGAACCCTAGTATTCAAACCTAGGATCCTAAATCACGAAAGTAGTTTTAGGTCTTTTGAGGAATCGATACATTATCATAGAGATTAATGAGTCTGAGTCTAGTCTAATCATCACGAAAGTAGTTGGTTAATTAGCTTAGATATGTTATTATGCTTCGACAGAAGATAGTGATTACAATTGGATAGTGTCCTTCATAAGTAGCGATCGTAGTTTCATTGGTAATATAATTGAGTCGATAATATATATCGTGGTAAACCCTAATTCCGGAATTTCCAATCATATACAAATCAAATCAATTTACTTGCTTTCTGTTTAGTTTTCTTTACAACTATCTCGTATTTTTATTAGGGTTAGATTACTGATAATTGATAGATTAGTACTTGATTATTCGGTCTTCGTGGGAACGATATCTTTTGTACTACACCGAAGCCGTGCGCTTGCGGTTTAGGCACATCAGTAGGCCTAGCAATGCTAGAATGAATTGTCTGCACGTTAGGTGCTGCAAAATCCTTAAGACATCTCGCATTGTTCGCGTTCCCGTTTGCAGCCGGGTTTGCATTGATATTAACGTTTGCATTAACATTCGCATTCACATTCTCTTCAGCCATTGTAACTTGTTTCAGTTGAGCTTGTTTCAGTTTTTGTAGCTTTCTCCTAGCACGAAAAGTTTTCTCGATTTCTGGATCAGGTTCGAAATCGATCTTACTTCGCATACAAGAGAAGTCAAATTCTTGAAATAAAACAGAAAAATAAAATTTAAAAACTAAAAATAAAATAAATGGCTTAGTTTCACTAAAATCTGATAAAAAACTAATATTGACTATTCAGGTCCCCGGCAACGGCGCCAAAAACTTGATGTGCCTAAACCGCAAGCGCACGGCTTCGGTGCAGTACAAAAGATATCGTTCCCACGAGGACCGAACAATCAAGCACTAGCCTATCAATTATCAGTAATCTAAGCCTGACGAAGTTATAAGATAAAAAGTAAAGAAAACGGAACAGAACGTATAAAACTGGTTTTGATTATATTGGATTAGTAATTCCAGAATCAGGTTTCACCATGACATACGTTATCAATCAAATCATATAATCAATTCAGTTACGATCACTACTTATGAAGGACACTATCCAATTATACTTATTATCTTTTGTCGAAGTATAACAATTTACCCAAGTTAATTAATCAACTACTGTCGTGATGATTAGACTAAGCTCGAGTTCATTAATCTCTATGATAATGTATCGATTCCTCAAAAGACCTAAAACTACTTTCGTGATTTAAGATCCTAGGTTTGAATTCTAGGGTTCCGATATAGATGTCACCTTTCAGAATTTTCACCTAATATCTATGAACATGCAAATATGTGGCCAGCAAATTCACAAGCATTAATAATCAAGAATTCAAATCATAAGCATATGCGATGTAACGTAAACAATAATATAATTCAAGCTGATAACATATTATCGGGCTATTCCCAATTCCAGAATAAAATAGACTACTCCATAGATGCAAGAGCACAATCAATGCAAATCAAAGTAAATATGATAGATAGACGAGAATTAAAAGAGAATAGAAAGATAAACTCGATAAAACCCGTTGTCAAAGATCCTGTTTACAATCAATTGTCGAATCTCGTTCTTGAATCTCTAATCCTTACAATCAATCTCCAAGAAATAAAGTTCGAACCCCATTACAATGTTTGGAGGGAGTATTTATATCTCCAAAAAGAAAGAAAGACCGAAAATCCCTAAAAATCGGATCTGAAGCGCATGTTTAAACGCGCAGCGCTTAAGCGCGGGCGCTTAAGCGCGCATCTCTGCCCTCTGTGCTTAAGCGCATGCGCTTAAGCGCTCGGGGCAGATTTTTTTTGCCTTCGATGTCTTCTATAAAGTTGTAGATCTATGTCTTAGCTTCAAAACCCAACTGATTTGGATCCAATCCAAGTTGTAGAACTCGAGTTATGATCGTTTTACCAGGACTGCACCATTTGGTTCGAAACAGAGCGTATTTATAACTTTCGGGCCTTTAAACGTTTGAACCGGATCTTGTCATCTTCACAAAACTTTTAGGTAATTGTCTTAGCTTTCCAAACATATAAGGCTCATTAACATTGGAGGTTTGTAGCCCAAGATATGATTGTATTTCCAAACAGCGCCCATGTATCTCTTTTCATACGTTTTTTTCGCCATTTTCTCGAAGTTAATGATTTTACCCTACAATCATGTAACAAACCTATAAACGTATATGGGGTATAAATCATGATATAAAATGATATAAAAACGACTAATCTTAGGCTAGAAAACACGTATAATTGAGGTTTATCAAAATAATAGCAAATTCTCATAAGAACAATATACTTAAAAAATATTAAACATTATTTATTGTCAACTAGTACTCATATAAATTAAAAGTGAGTTCTAACAATTTATTTCACTGAATTTATATAAAAATAAGTTCGTAATTTTACTCTCAAATAATGTTATTTATGTTTGTGCAATACTCATATATCTGTATACTCATTATTTTTCACTTTTTCCGTATCTTTATATGATATTTCCACGCTAATTTTTGACAAAATTTTATAATAAATAACGAATTTTTGTGTATGCATATTTAACTACTTGAGATAAGATACGAAGGGCATAACACCTATAGACCCTAAACATTTAGAGCCGTTGGATGCTGTTAAAAATCAAATGGTTAGGATACAATTTCAGAAAAATAAAGAGACCATTAGAAAACTAACCCCTCCAGTCACTACAAGAAAATGTATTTCTTATGACAAAATATATGGTAACAAAGTCATAAATTGTCACAAGAAACTAACTTCTCGTAACAAAGTACATTTATTGTTACCAAAAAGTCATTTTTCCGCGACAAACATTTACATTCGTTACATAAAATAAAAATTTGACACAAAAGAGTTTATTTTTAGTAACAAATAAATTATATCGTTACAAAATGTAAGCTTTCGTTACGCAAAGTAAAACAATTGATTCTAATTAAAACATTTTGTAATAACCGATCATTTTCTTGTAACAAATTTTGTGATTGTTACACCAAGTTCAATCGTAACAACCTTTGTTCGTTCGTTACAAGAAATTTATATTGTCGTTTATTTGCAAATCAATGTGCACCCAAAGTTAGTATTTTCTAATCTTTTTCTTTTATTTTTTTAAAGTTTCAATTTTGGGGAATTTTTCTGCCATATAATTGATTGGTCCAATCTTGCTGATTATTACATATGTTTCACTATTGATAGACTAAATTTACAATTAAATTAAGATTAAAGTACTATGTTTCATAAATGGATACCTTAACTCCTAAACAAAACCTTAACTCCTAGAGGAAAAATGCAAATTAATTTAAAATTTAGTGGAATACAAAATTATTTTGTAACGTAATCTTGAATATAAATTGTGGATGAAAAGTGAGTTAGAAGAGTTGATCTTAGTTAAACTAAATTAAAAATGATTAAATATTTAAAATAAAACCTGATTTTAGCTTTATAGGATTCGAACCCAGGAGGTTAGCAACGCAAAATAGAATAAATGCCACTGGACTAGGGCATATGTTTAGTTATAGGCGAGCCAGTGTGATAATTACTCAAACGAAAGGTTTGACTGTGGGTGAGAAGAGAGAGGGTAATTTCTGCAAATTGGCAACTGCTTTTATATTGTGATTTATTCAATATCAACCTGAGGTAATTGGAAATATTGCAATTTCAGATATTGTAATTAAAGGGTTTGCAAGGCAAATTAGTCCTATATAATATTTATGATATTAACTATTTAAAGACTTTAGTTGTCAATTTTAAATATAGAGACAAATTTCACTGGGAAAGTGGTAGAGAGATAGAAATCAAGCTTGAACTGTTTTTCTTCATTTGATTTGATCTAGTAATGCATTCTTTATTTTTTTTTATTCTAAAAATATCTTGTGATAATTAATCAATATTGTCAAATTTATATTAAAAAAATAATCATTTTCATTATAAGGGATGGTGAAAAAAGGGCTCAATATGAAGTATTAGACCGAGTATTATTCTACTTATCCTCATATTTCAATTTTTAATCGAATATGAAGGTATATTTATGTTTAAGTTAGAAACAATTTAAGAAACATTAAATCTAAATTTAATGCAAGGTTGTTCAGGATGCACAGATAATCCTACAAATTACAAAGTTGCACCTTTTCGACGACCTTATTTGTCAATAAAATTATGAACGAGTCAATTCTTATGAAATATACTTAGACTTTCACAAAAATATAATCCTTAATTAATATCATCTTAATATATAATAATATCATTTTCCCTCTATTAAATGTCAGTGGTGATTATATAAATTTTCATATTAAATGCACGCAACCAAAGTCAAAAACAAATAAGTTTTTAAATTAAAGTTTGAATAAAATGATGATAATCAAGAACGAAATTGTATGCCATAAAGGACAAGTTTGAAGTTGAATTCTATCATCAACATAATAAGTTGAATTATATCTGCATTCACTATTTTTAACAAAGAAAAAAGTCAGTTGTTGTTATTATGTTAATAATTTTGATTATGACATAAGTCTACTGCTTTTTCATTTTCTTTTAATAAAAAATAAAACGATAATATATACTGTTGTGATGGATTAATCGAGCAATCAAAGAAATAACAGAAAACGTAAATAAGTGACACAGAATTTACGTTGTTCACCAACGTTGTGTTGGCTACGTCCACGGGCAGAGGAAGAACGATTTGATTAGAGGCTAGGTTTTCAGATTACAGAGTTACAGAATAACCTGCGAACAGGTCTATTTATAATACTAACAGACTAATCTAACTTGGGCTCAGCCCATCACATATCTGCAGGCCCAAATCCGAGTTCCATTAGTCGATTCAAGGCACTTATTTAACAAATCTCCACCTTGACTTGAATCCTCCAAACAGACGCATCATTTCGATTGCCAGACTTTTTCCTCCACCTCAGAATTGCCCCAAAGGGCAACTTAACAGCTTGTGATATTTAGCAAGTTCAAACAATGTTGAAACTTGCTATGAGGAACCGGCTTGGTAAACATATCAGCGGGATTATCAGCAGTACCAACTTTCACCACTTTGATCCTCTTCTCACTTCTCAGGAAATGATAACTCACATCAATATGCTTTGTCCTCTCATGATGAACTTGATCCTTGGCTAAACAGATTGCACTCAAACTGTCACAATAAACGACAGTTTGATCATGATGTAGACCAAGGTCACTAACTAGCCCTTTCAGCCATATTCCTTCTTTTGCAGCTTCTGTCAACGCTACATACTCTGCCTCAGTTGTAGACAAAGTAACTGCAGCTTGCAATGTTGCTTTCCAACTAACAACAGAACCACCAAGAGTGAACACATAATCAGTCATCGACCTCCTGCTGTCAACATCTCCAGCATAATCAGAATCAGAATAGCCAGCCACAGAACACTGTGAATCTCCACCATAAATGAGGCCAACATCAGACGTGCCTCTAAGGTATCGAAAAATTCTCTTCACCGCTTGCCAATGTTCCTTTCCCGGTTGCCCCATGAACCTACTAACAATACTGACAGCATGTGCAATATCAGGCCTAGTGCAGACCATAGCATACATCAAGCTTCCAACTGCACTAGAATATGGGACTCGAGACATGTACTCCTTCTCAGTTTCAGATTGCGGCGCATAAGCAGAAGATAAATGAATATTTGCAGCACTCGGAGTATCAATAGGCTTTGCTGTAGACATGCCAAATCTTGACAGCACCTTCTGAATATAACCTTTCTGTGACAAGAAAAGTTTTTTCTGATTTCTATCTCGATAGATCTCCATCCCCAATATTTTCTGAGCAGCACCCAAATCCTTCATTTCAAATTCTGCACTGAGAAGATCTTTCAACTTCTGAATATCAGACTTAGATTTAGCAGCAATGAGCATATCATCGACGTACAGAACAAGATATATCATGGAACCATCATCTGTTTTATTGTGATAAACACAATAATCATATGGACTCTTGTTGTATCCCAGATGAACCATATAACTGTCGAACCTCTTATACCACTGTCTAGGAGATTGCTTCAGCCCATATAACGACCTCTTTAACTTGCAAATGTACTCTTCTTTTCCTGGAACTCGAAAACCATCTGGCTGGGTCATGTAAATTTCTTTGTCCAGCTCACCATGTAAAAACGCTGTCTTCACATCAAGTTGCTCAAGTTCTAGATCCTGATGTGCAACTATTGCTAGTAACACTCTGATGGAAGTATGTCTGACCACTGGTGAAAAAATCTCATCATAGTCTACTCCCTCTATCTGTGTGAACCCTCTTGCAACAAGTCGAGCTTTATATTTAACACCTTCAGCTGGTGTTATTCCTTCCTTTTTCTTGAAAACCCACTTACAAGTAACAATCTTCCTCTCTTTAGGCCGTTTGACCAAATCCCAAGTCTGATTTTTCTCAAGTGACTCCATCTCCTCTCCCATTGCAGTAAGCCATTTAATAGACTCATTGCCAGATACAGCTTCTTTATAAGTGGATGGTTCATGAATGTCCACCTCTTCGGCAACTTGAAGTGCATAAGCCACCATATCTTCAAAACCATACCTCACAGGAGGTTTGATGCCAATCCTTCTAGCTCTATCTAAAGCTATACTTGGTTGACGAGCTACTGGATGAACATCTGAACTAGATGACTCTGGTTGAGTGTGTTGATCTTCTCCACCTTGGTGCTGTAATTTACTCTCATCTAGAGTATCTTGCAGCTCCACCTGTTTATCAACCCTACTATTTTCTTCTGCAACAGTGAGCTTCACAGGAGGGTTAAGCATAGAGTTCTCATCAAATATAACATTTCTACTTAATATAACTCTATTTTCTGAAGGAGACCAGATTCTATACCCCTTCACCCCGTCCCCAAAGCCAACAAATATACCCTTTCTCGCTCTTGGTTCTAATTTACCCTCACTAACATGATAATAAACTGTGCAACCAAAAACTTTTAGCAAAGAATAATCTGCAGGTTTACCTGACCATACCTCATACGGTGTTTTGCAATCGATGCCAGTGTGAGGCCCACGGTTGATCAGGTAACACGCCAAGCTAACAGCCTCAGCCCAAAATCTTCTAGATAATCCAGCATTAGAGAGCATGCACCTTGCTCTCTCCAGCAATGTTTGATTCATGCGCTCTGCCACACCATTCTGCTGGGGTGTATCTCTAATAGTATGATGACGAACTATTCCTTCATTTTTACAGAACTCATTAAACTCAGACGAACAGAATTCCAAACCGTTATCAGTTCGAAGTCTCTTAATTTTCTTTCCAGTTTGATTTTCTATCATAGTCTTCCACTGCTTGAAATTCTTGAAGACTTCACTCTTATGCTTCATCATAATTACCCAAGTCATTCTCGAGTAATCATCAATAATAGACATAAAGTACCTGTTACCTCCAAGAGACTCAACACGTGAAGGACCCCAACAATCAGAGTGGATATAATCAAGTGTTCCCTTAGTCTGATGGACACCCTTCTTTGGAAACTTATTTCGATGAAGCTTCCCAAACACACAATGTTCGCAGAAATTAAGGATCTGCATCTTGTGCCCAGACAGAAGATCTCTCTTAGATAGAATCTGCATCCCTTTTTCACTCATATGACCAAGCCTCATATGCCATAACTTAGTCATGTCCTGGTCTTGAATTTCAGACGATGCAACCGCAGCGGAATCAGTCACCGTAGAACCTCGCAGAAAATACAAGGTACCACGCTTCAAGCCTGTCAGAACCACCTTTGAATCTCGACAGATATGCATAACACCATCCTCACCTTTGAAACTGAAACCTTTGCTGTCGAGTAAACTCAACGAAATCAGATTCTTAGTCATCTGTGGGACATGCCTGACGTCATTCAAGGTGCAGAACGAACCATCATGTGTCCTGATCTTTATTGAGCCAATTCCGATTACTTTACAGACAGCACTGTTGGCCATGTTAACGCTGCCTCCATCTGTCTTTTCATAGGTCGAGAAATACTCCCTGTACGGACATATATGATACGATGCCCCAGAATCAAGAATCCACACATCCCTGCGATGTGACTGTTCATCTGCAACTAAGGCCAAATCCTCTTCAGACTTTGTATCAGTTTCTGCTACAGCAGCAGACCCACTAGGACCTTCTTTTCTGTCCGACTGCTTTTTCTTCTTAGGACAATCAGATTTCCAATGCCCCTTTTCTTTGCAATAGTTGCAAATATCATCAGGTTTTGGACCCTTTTTATTCTTTTTCTGTTTCGATTTTCCACTTCCCTTAACTGTTGCAGCCAGACCAGATGCTTGATTCTCTGTATTGGAACCAGACGCCTTATAACGATCTTCTCTGGTGTGAAGAGCGGATCTCACATCTTCCAGAGATAAACTATCTTTCCCAACAATAAACGAATCCACAAAATTCGCATATGATTCAGGCAAAGATACCAACAGAATTAAAGCAGCATCCTCATCTTCTACTTTAACATCAATATTACGCAGATCTAGCAAAATTTTATTTAATTTATCTAGATGGTCCCGAAGGGATGTACCTTCCTGCATGCGTAATCGGAACAGACGTTGCTTCAAAAGCAACTTGTTGGTCAGAGATTTCGTCATGTAGAGACTCTCTAATTTTAACCAGAGACCTGCCGCAGTATCTTCATCAGCGACCTCAATGATCACGTCGTCGGACAAACATAGCATGATTGTAGAATGAGCCTTCTCCTCCAGAGTACTCCATTCTTCATCGTCTACATCTTCCTTCTTCGTCTTTCCAGATAGCGGAGCCCATAAGCTCTGCTGTTTCAGAAGAGATCGCATCTTGATCTGCCACAAACCAAAACTGTTTCTCCCGGTGAATTTGTCAACCTTTACGTTAAACGCAGACATCTTCAATTCTTGCCGAAAAAAAATCCAAGTGCGGAAAACCTGATCGATTGATCTGGCTCTAGATACCAGTTTGTTGTGATGGATTAATCGAGCAATCAAAGAAATAACAGAAAACGTAAATAAGTGACACAGAATTTACGTGGTTCACCAACGTTGTGTTGGCTACGTCCACGGGCAGAGGAAGAACGATTTGATTAGAGGCTAGGTTTTCAGATTACAGAGTTACAGAATAACCTGCGAACAGGTCTATTTATAATACTAACAGACTAATCTAACTTGGGCTCAGCCCATCACATATCTGCAGGCCCAAATCCGAGTTCCATTAGTCGATTCAAGGCACTTATTTAACATATACCATTACAAAGAAACTAGATAAGTTGAACGTTGTGCAAAAGAAATTTAATAAAATACACATCAAGAGGGTAAAAGTCTATGAGTTATATCAAATTGTCACATTATTTACGAGACGGGTCGACCAACTTCTAATGAAATTTAAGGAGATCAAGAACATTCATTAGGATGCGTCAAATTTCGATTATTTATATGAGTACAATATTGAATAATTCAATTACTTTCTAAAATATTTTAATAGAGCAACATGGAAAATATTATAATGAATTTTTCTATATAATGAATTAATATTGTTTATCATATAAGTTGGACATTTTGAGTTTATATGGTAGCATATGTTCATTAAAATAATCTATAGCGTAAAATTAATATAGTTTTGCAAGAATGGGCCTTTAGATATTATCCTTAAAAGATAGGAATTTTAGCCCAAGTGGCCCATATAAAATGATCCAGTAAGGTATAGTTAACCATGTGAGATAAGATACTATGGACAGAACACTGAGACCCTAGCCGTCGGATTCAGCTCCCATTCTAGCCGCCGCACCGTCGCCGCCGCACCGTCGCCGCCGTGAAGTAAAACCAACGGCGTTGCAGTCTCTATTTGCCTATTTCTTCCTCCGGTGTCTCTGAGGTCCTCTCGTTTCCGCCGCCACGCCATTAACTCCGAAACTTGTAAGTTTCTAACGAAAGTTTTGTTTCGGTTATATTTTGTATCTCCACCTCTTTCCTTTTCTGTTATATATTCTGTATTTGGATTATTGTAGCTTGAAACAGCATCAAGTAAAATCAGTAATTTTCGTGTTTGGCCTTCAAATGGAATTAATTTGACGTACTTGTTATAATATTGAGACTGTTACGTTTCTAGGTTTTCAATTGCATCGTTTTCTTGTGTAATCACTTGATTAGAAATATGAGATATTGGAAATTGAAGAATCAGTGGTACATATCTGGGATGTTCAAGCTTAATGCCTGTCTATTTTTCTGTTTCTATTGCATCAGCCTTTTCTTTTGGTATATTAAGTCTGTAAGCCTGACCCATCTTCGTAATGCAAATTCTTCCTCTCATAATACTAAAATCTTGTCTTCTTTTAGGCGTCTTTCTGATAATTGTCAATTAACATGGCTTGTAATATGTTCATGTTTTTAATTGTTCTTGGTGCGGTAGAAGAATGAAACAATTCCTTTCTTTTCTTTTAAATTGGTACGGCAATAACCATTTTTGGTTGAAAATGAAAAATGTGAAGGATTTGGCACCCATTGTAAAACAACAACAATTTTGAAAGACCAAAGTTGTATGTAAGGACTAAAAATGTAATATTTATTAAAAGTAAGTGCTGGGCTGCAAAAGTATAATTTTTATGTGAAAGAAGAGAATAATTTTTTTTATAAAAATGTGTTTCCATTAGGGTTGTTGGATTGTATGTATATATCGCTCATTTAGTATCACTCTCTTACACCTCGAAACCGATTGAAATCTCAGCCGGCACAGCAAAAATGGAGCAGACCTTCATTATGATCAAGCCTGATGGTGTTCAAAGAGGCCTGCTTTGTCTTTTTCCTTTTTCAGTTCCATTTTTTCTATGAACCCTGATTTTCCCATGCTTTAAATTTTGTGGGTTCCGCATTTTTAGGCAAGTCAATGTTTCCAGTCGAGAAGAAATAGGGTTTTTGTCTTAATTTCAGAAAAGTAAAAATAAACTTCAAATTAATTTATATGGACTTGATTTTGATAGGAAACTGGTGAAAATGGCGTGGATCTGGTTGTATTTGAAAGAAAACCTTGATAAAGTTTAAGAAATTTCTGATCTTACTATTGTTGTGTGATTCAGGTTGGTGAAATCATTGGCAGATTTGAGAAGAAAGATTTCACTTTGAACGGAGGTAAATTATTTCGCTCAACTTAATAATCTTTGTTATTCTTTTGTTACAATGATCATGGTAATTAGTGCTTTAAAAATTGTGCCGTTATTGAAATTAATTGTTGATTCTTTGTCTTGTTTCTGATTCCGAAAGAAAACTGTGATTTTAATTTTATAATTACTCTTCTCCATTTCGAAAATCCATAGTAATTACTCATTAGTTACCCAACTTATCTGAGTATATGTTAATTGATATCAGCTCTGAACTATAATTATGTTAATTGATATCAGCTCTAAACCTACAAATTCTTGTATGACCAAATTTTATATGATTGTCCAGTAAACTACAAATAATTTATAATTTTTGTTCATTAAATACAAAATAAAAAACAAAAAAATTGAGAAGATATTGTGGATGTGATTTCTATTTTCAATAACTAAAAGAAATGAAAAATGAGAAGATGTCATTGTGAATGTGGTCTTCTGTTTACAATGATTAAAAATAAATAAAAATTAAGAAGATGCCATTGTGGATGTGGTCTTCTATTTTTTACAATTAAAAAAAATCAAAATTGAGAAGATGACATTGTGGTTGACGTCTTCAAATTTGAAGACGTCAACCACACTACTGTTTTATATTAGTTTCACAATTCCACTAGAATTGTATTAATTTGGTATTATTTTTGGATAATTGTATTAATCAGATAAAATACCCGAAATTTTTGTGTACGCATATTTAGAGCCGTTGGATGCTGTTAAAAATTAAACGGCTAGGATACCATTTCAGGAAAATAAAGAGACCATTAGAGAGAACGCACTCCAGTGTTCAGCACCCATTCTACGCCTTTATCTCTCCTACCGCCGCCGTCGTGAAGGAAAAAGAACGGCTTTGCAGTCTCTATTTTTTCCCTTTTCTTCCTCCGGTGTCTCTGAGGTTCCTCTCTTTTCTGCCGCCACGCCATAACTCCAAACTTGTAAGCTTCTAGCGAAAGTTTTGTTTCGGTTGTATTTTGTATCTCCATCTCTTTCCTTTTCTGTTTTATGTGCTGTATTTGGATTATTGTAGCTTGAAACAGCATCAAGTAAACTCAGTAATTTTCGTGTTTGGTCTTCAATGGAATTAATTTGACGTACTTGTTATAACATTGAGACTGTCACATTTCTAGGTTTTCAATTGCACCGTTTTCTTGTGTAATCGCTTGATTAGAAATATGAGATGTTGGAAATTGAAGAATCAGTGATATATATCTGGGATGTTCAAGCTTAATGCCTGCCCATTTTTCTGTTTCTATTGCATTAGCCTTTTCTTTTGGTATATTCAGTCTGTAAGCCTGACTCATCTTCGTAATGCAAATTCTTCCTCTCATAATGCAAACTCTTGTCTTTTTTTATGCGTTGTCAATTAATGTGGCTTGTAATATGTTTATGTTTGTTATTTGCTTTTGATGTGGTTGCAGAATGAAAGAATTCTGTTTTTTTTTCTTTTAAATTGTTCTTATTTTCAGGAAGGTTCAGAGTAGATGGCAATCCCATATAGTAACTGCTTTCAACTGTCAAAGATTTCTTCAAAATCTTGTCCTGTTCGCTCTCCTACGAGGTTAGGGAACCAGGCTTCTCCTGTATATGCTTGCCTTCAAAATTTGGATCCAGCTTTGCGTTTAGGAGCTAAGGTAACTTCATTTTAGATCTTTTTGTTTGGCAATTTGAATGTGCTTTTATAAAATTTGACCTGCCTTGAGATTGATTGCTTTATATATAGTGCACGATATTTATAATCAAGTAGCATATCAGTTCGAACACATGATTTGCATTAATAACTCAATAGGGTTTACATGTGTCATGTGTGACATCTCAGTTTCAAATGCACATGGTTTACAGTCTTCAAAATACTATTATGAACCATGAGACTCTAGAATAAACTAATCTATAACATAGCAGATCAAAATTGTTCATTCTTTTCTCTTAACTTGATTAGTATACACGGTTGTGGTTTTCCGTAACAGTGATTCTCTTTTCTTCATCAAACTTGGACACAAGTTGGGTATGGTGACACATCTTGAACTAATATTTCTTTTCACTAATTGAAGACATGATTCACAACATATTATAGATCCTGTGATACTATGAACAGTAAAAGAACTCTCACGAGTGCTCTTGACGAAATGGGATTTTGAAATAACAAAATTGATGATATACTCGAAAAAGTATATAGTTGTCATACCCTCAACTGCACAAGGACTTTTCATTGTTTGATCACTTGCAATGTGCTTATTGGTCTTTATCAACTATCAAGTGCTCTCTTTTCTCATGTTAAAGAGTATGGTATAGAATAATATTCTTCTAGTTTTCTAGTCCTTCATTTTTCCTCTTTTAATTAACATTATAACATGTTTGTCTATTGGTTTGATTCTTCAAGTTTCTTAATCATAGAAATTTTTAAATGATATATGGTTAAGTATATATTCATATTCTCTTGTAACCAAAATTTTATATATATATATATATATATTCATATTCTCTTGGTCTCTGACATGTCTTACCACACTTTTTTCTCATTAAAAAAGGCGTGAGTGTGTTCTGATATTATTATGCCCCCTCCTTGAGAACGTGATCAGCTAGCTGGTGTCATCAGCAAATTAAGTTCAAATATGTTTACATGCTGACCTAGGTTCACACATCTATGGATGTGTCACTTTGTCCAAAGAAAGGTTTTACTTTTTCCTGAACTGACAGTTTTCTTTTTTTTTAGGTAAACGCGATATCTACTGCTATGTCAGCTGCTGTGCCAGCTGCTGATTATTCAATGGATATTGAGCTTTCCAGTTTGACGGCTTTGTGTCCACTGGATGGTCGTTATTGGACTAAAGTGAAGGACTTGGCACCTTTTATGAGCGAATTTGGCCTAATCAAATTCCGCGTTCTAGTAGAGGTATTTTTAAAATTAAGGATATATCAATTTTTAAAATAAAGGAAAGTATTTTGGTTAGAGAACTTGCTTGTAAACAGTGACTGCATTAAATGATAAGTTTCAAACTTTATTTAAAGTACCAGTGGGCATGTGTTTCATGATGACTAAGCTTTGAATCTATGCAGCATTAAGTCCCTTTAAATCATTGTTTTGTCAGTTATCTTAACTAGAAGTAGTGATTATTGTAGCTGCTTTTTAAATGCCTATTTCTAAGTGCTTCAGATTTTTTGATTATTTTCATATTCAAATTATTTCCTCTCCTGCCCCTTCAACTTTGTATTCTATCCTTTAATAGATTAGGTGGTTGCTCAAGCTTTCTCAAATTCCTGAAGTCTTTGAGGTCCCAAGCTTCTCTAAAGAGGCAGAGTTGTATCTTGAAAACTTGATTGACGAATTTAACATGAATGATGCGTTGGAAGTAAAGAAAATTGAGAAAGTGACCAACCACGATGTGAAAGCTGTCGAATACTTCCTGAAGCAGAAATGCCAATCACAACCGGAGATATGTAAGGTACATATATCTATACGTATGACTTTTCATAATTTTAGTGGAAGTAATGCGCTATGATATGGCTTGGAGTAATAACCCAAAATTATGCGTTGATGATAGAATCTCTTTGAGAGTATCTTTCGTTGCCGGAACACCACTAGTCCTAAACTGTTATGTAACGTTATTTTAGAAGAGTTATTTTGGAAGATTTAGTTATTTACGTTTTATTATTTAGAGTCCTTATTTAATTAAGTTTCCTAGTAGGTTTAGGATTTGAGTTATTTCCTTTTTTTAGGAGTCTTTCATTATTTATAGGTATTAGGGTTTGTATTTTTCATTCATTCAGTTAAGAATCAAGAAAAAAATCGAGCTTAGGCTTGGGGCAAACTTCTGTTTGTTGGGCAAGAATTCATTCTTGTAGGACTTTCGAGTAATCGAAAGTATTCATTATTTTATTTATATTATTAGTTTATCAAATTTCGTTCTCAACATAAACCCTTTTTACGTGCTTTTTCCTTCACTATGAATGAAATTTTCATCATTTATTAACAATTATCCATTTCCATAGGTGCTTGAGTTTTTCCATTTTGCATGCACTTCTGAGGACATCAACAATTTGGCTCATGCATTGATGCTGAAAGAAGCTCTCAACAAAGTGATAATACCAGACATGGACAAATTGATTGCATCAATATGTAGTATGGCCACTGCAAATGCTGCGATTCCTATGCTTTCTCGAACTCATGGACAGGTAAATGGCTTTGGGCTGAAAATGGTGTTTCTTATTTTAATGCCTTCGTTTTCGGCCTGAGTTGCATTCATGTACCTTTATTTATTCATTTTCTATTTATCAAATTATTCTCGCAGCCTTGAAATAAGTTTATTTCTGAAGGGTGGTTGACATTTTAGTGACAACATGAATTTTGGCAATAAAAACTTCTGAATTGACTTCTGAATAATATATATTTGCAGCCAGCTTCACCCACAACATTAGGGAAGGAAATGGCAATATTTGCCTACAGGTTAAGTCGAGAACGAAACGAATTATCTAAAATTGAAATTTTAGGGAAGTTTGCGGGGGCTGTTGGAAACTACAATGCGCATATAGTTGCTTATCCTGATGTTAATTGGCCTCAAGTTGCAGAGGAGTTTGTGACATCTCTTGGAATAAGTTTTAATCCTTATGTGACTCAGGTATAAGTCAAAAAAACTTTTAAAGTTGGATTTTTTATACTTCAGAGTTGTTTTTGTATAACTAACCATGTATTCGTAGCCTCAATTAATTTATTATAATTCGTTTGCCTTCTTAAACAGATCGAACCTCATGACTACATGGCAAGGCTTTTCAATTCTATCATCCAATTCAACAACATTTTAATCGACTTTGACAGAGATGTATGGGGATACATTTCTTTGGGTCACTTCAAACAGGTGAGCAATTTTATATTGCTGGATGTCTTAAATATTGCTTCTTTTACTATGGGAAAAAAAATGATGTGTGTTCTTATATATAAGCAGATAACTAAAGCTGGTGAGATTGGGTCCTCAACAATGCCCCACAAAGTTAATCCAATTGACTTCGAAAATAGTGAAGGCAACTGTGGAATTGCAAATGGAGGCTTATCCCATTTAAGCACAAAGTTACCTATTTCCCGATGGCAGGTATACATACTATTTTCTTGTTCTCGGGAGTAATAAGATCGTAAAACATTATTAAGGCATCTAATATTTGTTGCTGATTTTAAGTTGCATTACTTATAAAATGAATGATAATACATCTCTTTACATTTTAACAAATTTGTTTTGTTTTGTTAACTACAGCGAGACTTGACTGATTCTACTGTTCTAAGGAACATGGGTGTAGGATTAGGACATTCTCTTCTTGCCTACAAAAGTGCATTACAAGGAATTGCAAAACTTCAGGTAAGAAAACTTTTTTTGGATCACCCGTATGAATATTCTTGCCGTCCAGTTTTTAAGAGCATTGGCAGTTAATAGTTCTATAAATATCTATCAATAATGATATGTTTAATATTCATGATGAGTCTATATGTAAGTATATTTTTATTTCTTTTTCCTGGTTCGAACTCGAACTGAGCAATTTGGTCAAGCTTAGCTCATTTATACCCTACTGTTATCTGACCTAGGAAGATTCTAAATGGATATAGAAAGAAACGTAATGTCTTGACTCTTGCAATTGTTTTGCTTGGCTTGCAATTTATTCTTAAAACCGAATGAACCCGTCTTTATAAGCATTAATATGTTTCGTTATGTTAATTACTATCTGTATTTACAGCCAACTATTTAACTAATTGAGGTGTAATTTTTAATGCGTGATTTGATCATCTCCATTTTATTAAATCAAATAGGTCAACGAAGCTTCCTTGTTTGCCGACTTGGACCAGTATTGGGAGGTGCTTGCCGAGCCAATTCAAACGGTATGTAGCTTCTCTGTTTGATGGTACTGCAGAAATATTTCCAGTTATTTCGAGAAATCATTTGCAAATAGTAAGAATTTGGTGAAAAATCTACTAATATTATTACTTCAAGCCCGGTTCGTTATTACATTAAACACAAGCCTAGATAGAAGAAATTTTGGAATCTTGTGCTGAAAACTAGTTCCTTTAACGATAAATTTTCTTGGTTTAACATCTTTTTCACCATTTTTTTATTCTATCTGTAAAGGTAATGAGAAGATATGGTGTTCCAGAGCCGTATGAGAAACTAAAGGAACTAACAAGAGGAAGAGCAGTGACTAGAGAAAGCATAAGAGATTTCATTGAAAAATTGGATATCCCAAATGAAGCAAAAACGGGTCTCTTAAATATGACTCCTCATTCTTATGTTGGGGCTGCTGTTGAGTTGTCCAAGAATGTCGACACAATTTTGAGTTTGGTGAACGGAGTTAAGGCGTTGTAAGTTCAGTTATCGACTTGAGGGGTTAATTTACTATATTGTGTGAAAACTGAGTAGGTTTTTAAAGGCACTGGCCTATTGTTAAGTGAAGAAAGCATATGCTACTAGATACGACGTAACTAGTTTCGTATTGGGTTGAGTTTTAAGTTTTTTGTATTTTGGGTATCATTAAAATCATGTACCTCTGTGAGGATGGCTCATACTGAGTCAAAACAAATCTTTTTGAAAAATTCACTTGATTTTGATTAGTATTTAATTATTTCTCCATTATGAGTCAAAGAAAGTCTTGAATCCCAGATATGAGCCAACACCAGCCATGCTTTAGAGGGCGTGTGGCTAAGCTTATTTAAAACATCTTATGTAGCAACTTATAAGATGTTTTAAGAGCTTATAAGATGTTTGGTCTTATTTAAAAAATAAACTCTCAAGTGTTTGGATAAAATAAGTTTATTGGGCTTATAAGATGTTTTTAAATATTATAAGAAAGAATTTGTGCAATTATAAAAATAAAAAATAAAAATCGGATAAGGATATTGTTAGAAATGAGGAAATTAGATAAGGTTGTTATGTTTTTAACAATATAAACAACATCAAAATTTAAGATTTTGAAATAAGTTGGGTTTGGCTAACTTATTTATTATTTGCTTATAAGACCCAAACATCTTATTTTTGGGTCTTATAAGATCTTATTTTAAAAAATTATCCAAACACTTGCATAGAGCTTATAAGTTCTCAAACATCTTATAAGATGTTTAAAAGAGCTTATAAGCTTAGCCAAACACCCTCTTAAGTCACTCTGAAGCCAGTGCCCAAATCCCAACTTACCATGGTTAATGTCTAATTGTTGTCTTGTATAGCTGTTTATTTTGATAAGGGATTGGTCCCTTCATTTATGCTGATTGTGCATCATTTTGATATATAACCAATATCTTCTTAAAAAAAAATTTTAAGAAATTTTTAGCACGAAATTTATTAGATAATTTGAACTAATTCAATGACTTAAACGGATTAGACCCATGCTCCTTTTAATGAAAAATTATGACTGCATTTGAGTTAATTAAATTTCCTACATATCAAAGTGATTTAGAATCAAATCAATTTGTAGTTTAGTATATTAAATTAGTGAAGACTGAAGTGTTAGTGAGAGAGTAAATTTTAATATAGTGATAACTAATGAATTAAAGATGATTCATACACATGTCTCATAATATCTGGTTTAGATCATCCGGGTCGTAGGATCATCGAATCGACCCGACTAACATTTGTGTAAAACCCAAGTCCATTACTATTTTAGTTTTATTGTTGTAATTTATTATATTAAAAGGTACTTTACACTATTTTTACTATAGTTATACTTTGAAGTTTTGAACAATCAAAATAGTAGAATAAGCGAATTTATAATTCAAATTCAGAAGAGGTATGTTATTTTTTTACCCCACAACATATAAATATATTATTACGGGCAATTTAATATAGTAAAATAAATTGTATTTGATGAATATGAATTTCGACTAAGGAATGAACTCTAGGAATATTAATGAGAACGAGATAAACTAAATTTAACAAATATTTATCTTCTTTTGTTGTTCTTCAATATTTGCTTCCTGTACAAACTACAAACTTTGGGATCCTAAACTACTAAATAAACTAACCACTAATTATAATTAAAACAACAATGTTGATTAATATACTATCATAACAATATATGCTGAAATTGAAATCCCTAACAAATAATTTAAATTTTACCACTTATAATCCATGGCCCACATTCATATCAGAAAAACAATTAACAAATGGACCTTTTGACCTTTTTGGTTAGTGAAGTTCTTCATAATCTTTATCGTGCCATCTTTCAAATTGTATATTATTTTGTTTACAATTCGATAATTAAGTTAATTGATTTAATCTAATTATCTCCACTAATCACGAATTGAAAATATTTGTTATATGTTAAAGAATGATTAAGACCGCATATGATTTTAAGATTTTTTTACTTACAATTGGAAGACCAAGCAATTTATTTCATACTCAGATTAGATTCGATCGCTAAAAGCTCAGTTCATTACTTTATAAATCAAATTTGAATAATTTTTTACGTTTTATTTATAAAAAATAATAAAAATATGTAAAAAACTCAACCTACTCGAGCTTGACTCATATTTGACTTGATTAAGGCTCATTTAACATTTAAACAAGTTCAAATATATTTTAAAGTTCGATTGTAAATCAAATAAACTTGAACAATAACTCTATCGATTCGACTCAACACATTTATACACTTGTTTTTTTTTTTTTGATGACAAGGGAACCCGCCGCCGCTATCGTTAGGTGCGCACTGGGTAAACCGCACACAAGAGAGGTAAACCAGCCTAGGTTGCCATAGCTGACAGGCTCACAATAGAGAAAACAAATATGCATTCCCTCATCAGGATTCGAACCCGTGACCTAAGCCACAACATTCAGATGCCCTTACCAACTCTACCAGGGGTTGCCCCCACATTTATACACTTGTTGCTATTGTTAATAGTTGAGTTTATATTTTATACTTAGGTCCGCATTTACAATATATAATCGGGCCCGTGAAATTTCAATAATTGGGCGGCCCAATGAGTACAAAGTTTATTATATTGAATTTTTCTTTCTTTATTATGTTGAACATGCCATGTGTATCGGTAACTGAACTGTGGAGCATTTCAAGAAACAGAACAAAAATTACGTGAAAGAGTAACAAACTGAGCTGACTGAGTGAGGATCAAATAATCAGCTCTTTTATATAGACTTGTTACTCATTTGCTCAGAGGGTTTTGTAGTTTGAAGAAGAGTGAGTAAATTCAGAAGCCATGTATGGAATGCTCACTCTCAGGAATTTGAGAAACAAAGGAGGGGCTTTCTCTTCTTTTAGTTGTTCAAGGTATGTCGAAGATGGTCATTTGATCGTTTTCGTTTGTGGGTTTTTGATTTTTTGATGAATTTTGTACGGAATTGAAGTTATCTGATTTAAATGATCGGTGTTTTCTTTTTCAATTTAGTTTTTATGTTGTCTAAAAAATGCAATAATATATTGCAGGAACTTTGCAATCGAATGGTTGTGACTATAATTTATCATCTATGACAGAAAGTGTGTGTGTGTGTGTTATGGAGAATATTACGAATCTATATATAAGCTTCAGAGGATTAATATGAACTTATTTATGAGTTTGTGACAAGAAAAATAGCAATATATTAGGTAAATGAGTGAATGATCCTAGTTCTTTGTCTACTCAACCACATGGCTCGTATAGTTTTTTTCGATGCTGTAAGTTTATTATCTGATTTGAATTGCAATTTATTTAAAAATTTCTTGATATTTTGTTTATATGCAGATTTGCTCACTCCTTACCTTTTGCCACCGTCAAAGCCGAGGAAATATCAGCTTCTCAGCCTGCTGAGGTGCTGAACTTAGGTACATAAAATCTTGAAGCAATTCGTATTAATTTGTGAATCAACTAAGAGTGTGTTTGGATCGAAGGATTTGAAATCTATAGATTTCAAATTCGTCAATAAATCCATGAGGTTCGTTTGGATGTATCCAAGTTATAATGGATTTCAAATCAATCGACATTCACTTTGAGCTATTTTCTCCATAACTACGGTGGATTTCAAATGACTCCATTTTAGGTGTCATTTCAAATCCTTCCTCCAAATCCTCTCCCCAAATCCAAATCACTCAATCCAAACACACCCTAAGTAAATTAATGCTGTAATGAAGTCACACGCGATAATACTTGGACTAAAAAGAAAATTTGGGCCTTCTATATACTCATTTCATATTGAATAATAAAACATCATGAGTTTGTTGGTTCTTGTACTTTGTAGTGCAGGGTAATTGGACAAAATCTTCTAATTGGAATACTATTGTTGATCCTTTAAATGGTGAATCATTTATTAAAGTTGCCGAAGTAGATGAGAAGGGTATACAGGTAATTTCACTAAGTGTTACGTGTAATTGCATTACTTTGTATATCACCTGGAATAAGCTTGTGAGTGAAAATATCTTCCCATTGGGAAAGTATATTGCATCGAAAATGTTTTAACAGTTCAAAGTTTTATGCAGCCTTTTGTGGAGAGCTTATCCCAGTGCCCCAAACATGGTTTGCACAACCCATTTAAAGCACCAGAAAGGTTACTTATCGATGTTCTCTTTGTTCGTTTCTTAAAAATCTTTGATACTCTGTTTGGATGAAAGGATTTGAATATAAGGAAAGGATTTCAAGCTATATTTCGAATTACTTCAAGGGTGTGTTTGGATTGAGATAGTTGGATTTGAAGAGTAGATTTGAGGAGTGGATTTCAAATGACTCTAAAATGTAGTCATTTGAAATTCACCATGGTGATGAAAAGGATAGTGAGCGTCGATGGATTTGAAATTCATTACAATTTGGATTCATCCAAATAAACTCAATAGATTTGTCGATGAATTTGAATCCATGACTTTGAAATCCTTCCACCAAACACACCACAATATTAGGTGGATCTGAAATAGGTGGTAAAGGATATGAAATCCTTCGTAATTTAGACCCCAGACCAGCTCAATGGCTTTGTCATTTCCTTGATTATCAAATCCTTCGATACAAACACAGCCTTGAACTTGGTTAAAGGCTTCACCTTTAATGTAGAGGGTACTTAATCATAATGATCATCCATTAATTTGATTAGTACTTTTAGTTTTTTCATTAGTTAACTTTTGAAAAGATGATATGTATTAGGTATCTCATGCTCGGTGACGTAACTACAAAAGCAGCTCACATGCTTTCCAAGCCTGAGGTAAACACATATTGAAGAATAATCTTGGGACGTTAACAAATTAAATGTTATTTTTCACACTGTTGTAAGGAATAATTATGGTGTTTTTTTTCTAGGTTTCTGATTTTTTCGCAAAGTTGATACAAAGAGTGGCCCCAAAGAGTTACCAGCAAGCTCATGGTGAAGTTTTTGTAACTCAGAAATTTCTGGAAAATTTCTGTGGTGATCAAGTAATATTTTACTTTTGGTTTTTACGTGTTCGATCTTAAAGTACCTAATCAAATAAAGTTGACTAAATTTTCTATATTCACACTAAAATATGCAAGTGACTCTTTTGTCTCAATTCGACGGGCAGGTTCGTTTCCTGGCTAGGTCATTTGGAGTGCCCGGAAATCATCTCGGTCAGCAGAGCCATGGCTTTAGGTGGCCATACGGCCCGGTAAGTCAATTTTTTGAAAATGAAATTATTTTCTCCGGGAAAATATGATAAAACCTCCGGATGTCTATAAAATATACGTTATTTTTTGGCGTGAGCAATCATGAAATCTTTTATATGAAGTGTAGATGAAAAATAATTGTTATTTTGTCCTTGTAATTTTTTTTTTAATTTCATTTCAGGTTGCAATTATTACTCCTTTCAATTTTCCGTTAGAAATTCCGGTGCTTCAGCTGATGGGTGCGCTTTATATGGGGAACAAGCCACTTCTTAAAGTTGATAGCAAGGTACATTAATCTCAAACCTCAGCTATATTGTTTACTTGAGTACTTTTACTTTTATGAGAAAACAAAATAGTACATTTTTTTTTTCTAATTTTAGTTGGTTTTTCCATGTTTTTTGATTTGATAGAAATATAATCTCATCAACCGTTGATGTTTTTTTATGTTTCTGATTTAAATAGGTTTGCATAGTTATGGAACAAATGCTTCGACTACTTCATGATTGCGGATTGCCCGTTGAGGACGTTGATTTCATAAATTCTGATGGAAAGACCATGAATAAAATTCTCTTGGAGGTTAGTTCTTTTTTTGTTAATTGCTGATATATATATTAAACCGACTTTCTTTTTAAATGAAAACATTACATTTTTAATCTTTTTCGATATTTCAATTCAAATAACTTGAAATATGTACTTTGAGAATTATACATACTTTAGAAAATAATATTCAATTGCTACCATTTTTTCCTTCTGAATGTCTTATAATTTTCACAAACTTAAGTAAATTCATGATAAATTTTTTCATGATATCGTATCAACAGGGAAAACCAAGTATGACTCTCTTCACTGGCAGTTCGAGAGTTGCAGAAAAATTGGCTGTTGACCTGAAGGGACGTATCAGACTTGAAGATGCCGGGTTTGACTGGAAAATTCTCGGGCCTGATGTACAAGAGGTTATAACATTTACATTTTCACAAATATTTGCATATTTTATTCACAAATCTTTTACTATTTTTGACCTAAGTTATGTTAATAATTTATTTGATGTTTTCGTTTAATAGGAGGATTATATTGCTTGGGTTTGTGATCAAGATGCATATGCTTGTAGTGGTCAAAAGTGCTCGGCACAATCGATGCTATTTATGCATGAGGTAAGATTGAAAAGGCTTGTGTTAATAATTCGTATTGAATGATAATTCAATGCATTTTCCTTTTGACTAGTTATTTACAACTAATGATTCCATTTTTTCGTTTCTTTTATTGAGCCTCAATAGCTCGTTTGATTTATTAAATTTGAAGAAAAACGGAAGAAAAATTACATTTTTCTTGTATGGTTACTAAAGAAAATAGGAAGCAAGAATAAAATCTTATAGAAAACTATAGTCACGAAAAGTGAGGAAAATTATAAATATCAATTCACTTAGATGTTACGTTTTCTCGAGTAGTGATAAAATGTAACGTTTAACCTTCCAATTATTTATGCTTCTGCAGAACTGGAGTAAAAGTTCGTTAATACAAAAATTGACCGGTCTTGCTGCTAGAAGGAAGCTTGACGATTTGACTATTGGCCCTGTTCTTACTGTAAGTTTCATTCAATTTATTCTTTTTCTTGAGGACATTGATTTTATTCAGCTAAAATGCGCATAATGATATAGTTCATTATCAAAATTTGCAAAATTTGTTCCCATTTTCTGGTGCTATTTTGAGATTTTATTTGTCTATTTAATTTATATTATTTTGGTGCAGGTTACAACAGAAACAATGCTTGATCACATGAAACAATTGCTCGAGATAAAAGGATCGAAGCTTCTTTTTGGCGGTGAAGCTTTACAAAACCATTCAATTCCCAATATATATGGTGCTATTAAACCTACTGCTGTTTTTGTTCCGCTTGAAGAAATAGTAAAGGACAATAATTACGATCTGGTAACAAGAGAGATCTTCGGTCCTTTCCAGGTAAAGGGCATAGCAATTTTTAGTTTGTTTGTTTACATGCAGATAAGCTTGTCAACGGGCGGGGATTGCCCAGACCCGGACCCGCTAAATAGAAAACGTACCCGACCTGGACCCAATGACACTGGGTAGTTTGGGTCCGGGTCGGGTTTTTACCCGCGGATATTTTACCCAAAAAATACCCGAGTTTTACCCGTTGAAGATACCCTCCTATACCCGAAGTATACTCGTGCACATTTACCCGACGCGGGCCTAACCCAAAACATACCCGGCCCATCGGGTCTAACTTTTTTTGGACCTGTCGGTATGCATTCAGGTCCGGGTAAAATATTTTTTTGTTGGTATTTCATGGGTCCGTTTTGGGTCTGGGTATTTCTCGCCCGTTGACGCCCCTACATGCAGATCCACAATGAAAATATACTACTGGTTATTTTATACTAAATCTTTATTATACATTTTTTTTTCAGATTGTAACGGAATACAAAAACGACCAACTTCCATTGGTATTGCACGTGCTTGAAAAAATGCACGCGCATTTAACAGCTGCAGTTGTTTCAAGTGATCCTTTGTTCCTACAAGTAAGGCGAAACTATAAATATATCTAAATTTTATTATTTTTTTCCTCTTCTGTTGTTACTTATTCTTACTAAGCATTCGCGTCGAAATTAAACACTAAAATTTATTAATAATGTTCACTTTGCATAAGACTTTCAAGTAGTATACATAAGTTATTTATATATACATTATATACAATATTGGTTGAGGTTTTCATAAGCATGGCTTTTGAAGCAATACATATATATTGTTAAGTTGTAAATCATTTTCCATTTGTTTATGTACTACTACCTTTGCAGGAGGTTATCGGTAATTCAGTTAACGGAACCACTTACGCTGGCTTAAGAGCAAGAACAACGGGTGCTCCACAAAATCACTGGTTAGTGAAAATATAAACATTAAATTTTTTTCGTTATAATCTATATATATATATATATATTGGTTAAAATACAATATAATTGGACATACAGACATAAATACTTTTTTTATGATCTTTTGGTTAGTAAAATAGAAATTTTTATTCTTTTTTTACGATCTTACATATATTTGGTTGAGATAAGATTTAATTGGTTAGTAAAAATAGAAATATTGCGTTATTTTATTATCATCATGGTTTTAAAATGACGAAATATTTACTTACAGGTTTGGTCCGGCTGGAGACCCGAGAGGGGCAGGAATAGGGACTCCAGAAGCCATAAAGCTCGTTTGGTCGTGCCACAGAGAAATCATATACGACATTGGTCCAATACCGAAGAATTGGAAATGCCCACAACCAACATAAGAATTGCGTTTCGTAGGCAATGTGTATATCGAGTAGATCAAATTTCGACTATGGGGATATTTATTTTTCTTCAATAATTTATCAAATAAATAGTATTTGTTCTTGCATCAAAGTGAGAATAAAAGAATTATTTTCATGGTTTTTGATTTCTTTCCCATTATAAATTCGTCCCAAACTCGATCAATACCAGGACTCGTCTCGTTTCGACGAGTCTTTGACAGTCCTACCAGGTCGAACTGATATATAATAATTTTAAACTTTTTTTTTTATCTATAATCTCACAAAAACATTCAAAACAAATAAAATATTTAATTAATATAAACACTAAAAACACGTCCAAAAGGATAATTATTCGTTGTTTAAATATAATTATTTCAAATAAGCACAAATATAAGTTGATAAAGTCATGTTTAAATTTTAAAATAAATACAAATATTAAATAAACATCCATCACAAAATTTCTACTCATAAAGTATTAATTTTTTTATATTTTAAATAATGAATATAAAATAATGTATATTATTAATAACCGAGTCCGATTTTTGGGATTGTGATGGGTATCATTCGAATTCGGACCCGATTGTGTCTCAATTTTTAATATCTGGATTCGGGCCCGATCCATCATTTTGGACTTGGTCCTCACTATTCCGGATCCATTGACCAATTCGATGGGTCGTCATACGGCCCAATAATCAATCGGAAGCCCAGCCCACTCACTTCTTCTAAGGCGCCAAATATACTCCACACACAATCCCTATCGACCATATACTCCACCACAGCCGCCGCTGAACAACGGAATATTGCTCAGTTCGCATAAACTCACTTTTTTCTCCACGCTAAACAATGTCTCTCCTGGAAATAATAACAAAAGCTTCATCCAAAATCCCAACCCTACCCGAACAGGAGTCCGATTACCCGGTTGTGCTCAATCCAGAACCTATTTTTTCAAAGCTAAAGCCCGAAAACGATGAATTTCAAGCTGAAAACCCTCTAACAAAGGTTACCGGTTGGGAAATATCCGAAACCGATAGCCAACTTATCGAATTAGGGCAAAAATTCTTCAAAAAATTGAGGAGAAAGCTGAAGAACACAAACTCGTTCGGCAGGGTTGAGTTTTTAGAAATGTTGACTTCCTATTTGGAGAAGATAGGCCAGAAAGTTGGGGTTTTGTTTCATTTTGATAAGCCAGAAGAAGTTAGGGTTTATAAGTTGTTAGAGAAATTGGGGGTTTTCATGGGTAGGGATGTCAGAGGGTTGGTTTTGGAGGGTTGTGTTAGTATTGAGGTTTGGGATGTGTTGGAGAGTTTGGTGAGTAATGGCCTTGTTGAACATTCATGTACGTCGAATTTGGTTCATAAGTTGATCGAGAAACGAAAATCGGACTTGATTGTTATGTGTGTGAAGCATTTATTGGATTTGCAGACTTATGACTTGATGTGCATTTTGAAGTACTTTTTGGTGCTTCCTGGTGATGGGTACAAGAGTTTGGTTACTGTGAGGAAGGATTGGGAGAGCCAAGCATTGTTAGCAATCGAAAAGGCTACTGATAAAGATATTAGTTTGAAAGAAAAGAATTTGGCGAAAGAAGCTTCTCTTTTGCTCATGTTGGCGCACGATGGGTTTTCAGTGTCTGAATTGTGCTTGCATTACTTGTTCGCGTCACAGAATCTTGATGAGGTAATTTTTTCAGCTTGTGTTAGTAAGTTGAATGGTGAGGAGATAAAATCTTTGATTCAATACCTAGGAAAGTGGCTAAGGAAGTATGAGAGGTTTCCTCAAGTCGGCCCATGTCCAAAGGCATCATCTATGCTAGGTTTGGAAGTTTGCGATTGGATACCAACTCTAGACAATGTGGTGAAATGTCTTGGATTGGTTGTGGATGAACATTTCTCTTCTTTAGTTTTGCATTCCGAGTTTCATGAATTGAGGTCTTTAGAGGGAGTTGTTAGTTCTTTAGCTGCTGAGGCAAGGATATGTGGTACTTTGGCAAATTTGACTGAAAGGTTGAGGATTGACAACCAGGGTATGGATTTAACTATTTATTTCAGTTATTTGTCATAAATCCTGCTTTAAATTTTGAGCTTGTGCAGTAAGTGCTTTGAAATGTTTATTTGTTGTTTCATGTGCACTAATTGTCAATATGTTTGCACGCATACCTTAGTGTTCATGTTATACTATAGCAGCTCATACGTGTATTTGAGTTATCACCGACTTACTCTATTGGATAAGGCCTAGTGCAATCTTAGTCCAGTTATTACAAACTTACAAAGTAGTCTTATAGCATAAACATTTTGCATTTGTAGTGCCAACCATTAAAAAGGGGTGGAAATTGTCAGTTTGGTGATACGCCTTGAACTTGACAATAATAAAACCAAATAGCAAAAAAAGATGCATCATGTGGGACTAACTTTGAGAAGTATGTAAATGGGACTAGAATTGCAACATGCTCTATTCTACGGGACTAATATTGCAAGTTTGCATAGTAGTTATCTCTTACATTTTACTTCTTGTGTGAAAAATATACCACTTTCAAGGAGACATGCTGAGAATCAAAATTCAAAGGAAACCACCAGTTTCTTATAAATCCATGTATAAATCACTAGTATCTTCTTAATGATTTCTGTGCATAGCAGTCAGTAGAAAAGCAAAAGCAATACTTTACTGAAGCTAAGTTGTGTACAGGTAGATTGTGATTGAGTCGTGATATTGATTTCAGTATGCAGGAAGCTTTTCGTTTTGGTAATTTGGTTTTTAAGAAAATGCTAGCTTAGATAGAAGATAAAGAATTATATCATGTTGTGCTATTAATAATGTTGAATTCTGCAAGAACAAGAATTTTATACGCATGCTAGACTGTGGTTAAATATCTTTTTGACTAAGGTTGTATTTGTATTTGCTCCTAAGATCGACATAGTATATATCTTTTATGTCGAATCTTGTCTAAACACGGTACCTATATATATATTTCTTTCTTAAAGTTGTCTAGTTTTCTAATAACGGGCCATATGAATCATGTTTTGCAGCCTATCACCATGATGCTTTGGGAAATTTTGCTTTCTAAATAGTCCCTCACATGTCTACTATATGATCTGAGGGACTTATCTTGCAAAAATTGTTGCTTTTTGACCGGAGAGAGATGGTTGTTGCACTTTGTTGTTAGCTCCGATTTTGTTCGCCAGAAATTTATCGAGGTTTTGGAGTTGAGAATACAATGAATTTTTTTTTTTCTGAAATGTATCATTGCTTAGTTATAACAAAGATTATTATTATGTATTTGAGTTTTCTTCCTCATATTATGGTTTCTTTCAACTTTTTGTTGGTTGTTTTACTTGTTTCAGATTGACTTCTGCTGTTGCAGTCATAATGCTTGCATAGTTTGAATGTAGAATTGAAGTTATCAAGATTAACACAACTATTTACAAAATGACTATTATCATCTTATCAAGATAATACTTTCTGACAGAAATTTTGTATCTGAAAAATTGCAAAAATATTTTTCTATCTTAAAAACTTGCTTTATAAACATTTTATTGCAAAAAATTCGAAACTTAGGATTATCAATTTTTTGACCAAAAAAAATATGAAAAATGAATATTAGAGTGCCATTCAATTGGCCCTAATTTCTAGCTTCATTTTATTTGTTTCCTAATTCTCTCTTGTGAATTTATGTTATTATGTATGTTATAATTTTTTCCTTCGCCTACAAATAATGCGGAGCGGATCTTCTATTCCACAATGGTGTACCATAATCATGTCACATCATTGTAGGATTGACAACTGTATATTTATTTCAATTATTATTTATATTTTATTTTTTTAAAAGTGGGTGGAATTCGGTCATTTAAGTTAAGTTCTCGTTAAGTTTTCATGGATGCCAAAAAAGTTATTTTAGAGACATCTTCACAATTACACCTCATAATATTATCGAAACTAATTTTAATTTTTAATTTAAAAATGTCATAACGGAAAAGAAATTAATTTTAGTTACTCCGTCTAATCGTACATGTGATGAAGTTAATTCTAATTACTAATAGTTCTATTCTCCATGCAAGAAAATACCACAAGAAATGCACTTTTATTTAACATCAAACATGGAAATATAACAACGAAATTATACACTTCAACTGCAAATTAACATAGGTTAATTTGATGAAACTAAAAACACACAAAACAACCCATCTTCACACTATTCAATAGCAACACTTCTAAGTACTATAGTTTCAACAGTAAGTCCCGGTCCAAACCCGAACAACACGCCCCACTCCAGCCCCATCCCGGTGGTGCACCGCCCTTCCTCCACCGATGATCTTCTAATCTCATCCAACACAAACAACACACACGCACTCGATATATTCCCATACTCACCAAGCACGTTCCACGAGTGATGAAGTTTCTCGGGCTTTAGGCCCAATTCAGATTCTATTCGGGCCAAAATCCTCGCCCCACCGGGATGTGTAGCCCAAAAAATCGAGTTCCAATCAGATATACCTAAAGGCTTAAAAGCCTTACTCAAACACTGTTCAATGTTAGTGGAAATTAGGTAAGGAACATCTTTACTAAGCTGGACCCTCAACCCAATCCCTTTCAAATGTGCTTTAAGTGCATCACCACTCTTTGGTACAACACATTGAGCTGCAGAAAATAGTTCAAACAATGGCTTCTCAACACCAATAATAGGATCAGAGCCCACAATAACAGAAGATGCACCATCACCAAACAAAGCCTCTTCGACAAGACTGTCGATATGATCCTCACTCGGGCCACGAAACGCAATGGGGCCCATTTCGGAGCATACAACGAGCACACGTGAGCCTTGATTATTCTCGGCTAAGTCCTTGGCTAGCCGGAGAGATGTGCCACCCCCGTTGCAGCCGGTTAGATATAGCATGAAACGGTTAACGGTTAGTGGTAAATCGAGTAGCTTGGCTAGTTGATAATCTGCACCAGGCATGTCCACACATCCACTAGTGCAAAAGATCAAGTGAGTGATTTTAGACTTGGGTTGGCCCCATTCTTGTATGGCCTTAAGGGCAGCTTCTTTTCCTAGTTTTGGGACCTCAATTATTGCAATGGATTGCCTTTTATCTAGTGTGGAAGGTGTATCATGTGTGCATAGTTTTGGATTCTCTTTCAATATTTCTTCGGTCAAGTACATGTGACGTTTCTTGATCATCGATTTTTCACCTGAAACATTATGATTATTATAATTATTTATATGTATATATATATATATATATATGTATGAAGGAAGATAAGTGTAGGACTTACATATGACTTTGAATTTTTGTTTTAAATCCGTCATGTGTTCACTATTTGTGACACGAAAATAGTAGTCTGGATATGTACTTTGATAGACCATGTTTGGTGGAACTGCGGTTCCAATGGCTAATATTGTTGCAGGTCCTTCAGCCCTTTGAGACCTTCGAATCTCTTCCAAATTAACCATTTTTATACTCTAAATTATAATCTTTTGTATTTTGGTAGCTAATGCAAATGTAAGTGTGTAAAGAATGATTGGTGATGGTGTGGAATACTGCAAGTTATGCTACATATATATATATATAGATATATTGGAGGGATATACTTTAGTTAAATGATTGGGTAGATTAAATTATGAATTGGTATTTAATTTTGTTTTAACATGAGAATTTGTGTTGGTAATTTTACAATAAATTAGATGGTTCATGTGTAATTTTTCCTAATTATAAAGTATCATAAATAATATATAAAAAAATTACACTATTAAATATTAATGATTCTATAAAAAACTACATCACCAGTTTTAATTTTTGTAACAATTATGCAGTCTAAAATACACAAAACAACTATTTTTTACTCTAGCTTAAAAGCTTTCCATAGGTTCAAATAAAAGTCATTCGAGCTTTAGAGACCCTACAACTCGTTGGATACCACTCACCAAAAGTTATGAAATATAGATATATTATTATACATTTATAAATCACGAGTGAAGTGTACTATATTTGCGAAATTGCAAGTTATATGCTCCATATATTTAAATATTGGAGCGTGAAACTTTAATTACAAAGGTTTAAAATCGGTTTCTATACAAGCTTTAGTTAAATGGTTGATTAGATTTAATTATGAATTGTTATTTTTCATTATGAATTATTGTCCACTTACCATATATGTATATATATGTGGTGAGTGGAGAATAATTTGAGTTAATGGAGTGGATACAAATCACCAAATATATATATATATATTACATTTATAAATTTGTGAGTGGCATGGTGATATATATAATCTATATATGCATATCCATATAAAATATTTTAATTTTATGGAATGCATTTTACTCATTTGGTAATTTTATGTCATACTGATCTAAAACGCTTGGTGTAAAAATATGTGGCTGTAACCAGCAGCTATTTTAAAAATATGTGGTTAATAATATATCAGATTTGTTAAATTTGGGGTGTGATAGATTTTTCCACTATTCACCATCTAAATGAAAACTATTTCGTTTTTAAATATGTGATGTATAATAATATGTAATGTATAATATATTTGTTCATTATTACATAAATGTATGTTAATTTAGATGATGTACAAGTTAATGTACCATTCTCTCCAGGGACAGAATATTCGAACGATTCAATTACTTTAATATTAGAAAAAAGAGGTTCAGATATATTTAATATTCTTTTTTTTTTTTGAATGGGTCACCAATAATTCGTGTTGTGCTAGTGTTTTTATAACTAACAGTTTATAGAAAAAATGAGTTCGAGTTGAATGTATTATTATTTAAATTTGTTTGAGTTACATTTGAATTTTAAAAATTATGTTAGATTGCTATTGATGCGAGCTCAAATGAATTTAATCGAAACGAATATGAGTCGAGCTCGACTAGTTTGATTATTTTTTTATTAATCGAATCGTGGTCGAGTGGAATTTCAAAATCTATAAATTACAAAAAAAACTATTTAAATTCAATTTGGTAAATTAATAAATCGAACTCGAATATGCTTTTAATAATCGAGTTTGAGTCACTGTCAATTACTTATTCAAGTCAAGTATCTTATCTAATATCACAAATCTGCAAGTATACTAGTCAATCGTGATCCATTATAATGATTTGCGTACATTATTGACTTTTTTTTCCCATAACACTTGATACAATTAATCATGATAATTGATAGCAATAGCTTATAAGCTACTCAATTTTGTAGGGGTTCATTTTCCTTGATTATCTTTATCCTAAAAGGATGACAATGATGTGTTAATGTTAACTTGAACATAAATATTTGTATTTTTATTCGATTAAACATTATTATATCTACCCAATAGGAATATAATGAATAATTATTTCTTAGTTTGAGACACTTTCACTAGAAATAGTTTGGCAAATTGTTTAGAGAAGTCAAAGAGATTCCATTAAACAGGATATATTAAATCTAACATGGACGTTATAAATTCCATATAAATATCTTTTTATTACTCATTTCTAAGTACATCAAAGTAATGTAATTAAATACATTAATGTCTCAGCAGATATTATATTTATTTTTGTAACCGACAAAGACCATTTATAATAACATATAATATAATTAATTAATTCCAAGTCTACTCATGAAACATCAATTCTATTTGGATTATCACATGTTACGATCTACATGTATCGTATAGTATAATTTTAACAATCGTCATAACTTATAATAATTGTGACAAAAAATTTAATTTCATAAAATCAATAATAAAAAAAACATCATAAAATTTAGATTTTTAGGACAGCATTTCCCCATACCACCTCATTGAAAATAAAATCACATTTCTTTATCTTCAATTTTTTTTTACACATGAAGTCGGCAAAAGATAGCTGTTTAGGAATAATTGAGGTATTAAATAAAAGAAAATATTGATCATCGAATCTGGCAAGGGGAAAATAACTACAAGAGAGGACAAAAAATGTGACATAAACAGACCATTAAGCAAAAGAAAGAAAACCCGACAAAGATCCATTCAAAGATATATTAAAGGTGATTGGAATGGTCATATATACACATATATATAATATATATGTATATTTGGCTTAATAAATTATTGTTGTCTTAAACACTGTGCCCATAGCGAAGGTATAATTTATAAATAATTAGAAATATAGTATAGTTTATACATATATAAATAATTACAAAATAATCTCTAAAGCTAATTGAAAGATATATTTTTTCCAATTGTTTTTGGAGTCCGGACACGAGTTTTATTTGGCATACTTTAGTTTGAATCTATTTTTTCGGGAAAATTTAAATAAATAATCTAATTTTTAAATTTATTTCGAAAAATGGTACAAATTTTGGGATGTATCAAGAAATAGCCCTATGCGGACTCTCCCAAGGCGCATTGGGTAAAGACAAAAAGCCACGCCTTCCATCCAGCATCAATCACTTTTTCTTATGTTTTTTTATTATTTAAATTTAATCAATTTGTGATATTCGATCTTATTTTTTTCAATTTCTATATTATGTTGGATCTATATTTCAACATGAAAAATATAGTTTGACATATAAAGTTTTCAACCACACAAAAATAAATATATTTTGATGTCAGTATAAAAAGATATGACCAAAATAAAACACTTCGGTAAATCATTTTTCTAAACTATAACTACTTTTCCTTATTTCAAACTTATTTTTCACCATTTTTTATATTATTCTGGGTCTCGAGTTGAAACATAAAAATTTTAGTTTGATAAACAAACTTTTCAACACTACAAAATTTGTTTTATTTCGATACCTGGATGAAGAAATACAACCAAAATAAAACACTACATAAAAAAAATAGAGTTTTCCTTATTTCAATACCGTTTTCCCTTTTCTATGCTCTTTTGATCCTCGAGTTCAACATAAAAAATATAGCTTTAGAAATAAGGTATTCAACGACATAAAAATTGATTTATTCCGATATTCGAAAAAGAAAATACGACCAATATAAAACAATACAGTAGAAAAATATATTTCGCTCCCTTATTTCTAACTCTTTTTTCTCATTTTTCTATGTTGTTCTAGGCATCGAGTCCAACACAAAAAATATAGTTCGACATATAAATTTCTCATTCACATAAAAATTGGTCTATTTCGATGCTCGATGAAGAAATACGATCAAATGAAACTCAATATGTCAAACTTTATATGCCAAATTAAACTATGTTTTTTTCATCGTACTTTTTCACCGGTTATTTAAATAGACCAATTTTTATATGAATGAGAAATTTATATGTCGAACTATATTTTTCTTGTTGGACTCGATGCCTAGAACAACATAGAAAAATGAGAAAAAAGAGTTAGAAATAAGGAGATGAAAATATTTTTCTACTATACTATTTTATATTGGTCGTATTTTCTTATTCGAATATCGAAATAAATTAATTCTTATGACGCTGAATACTTTATTTGTAAAGCTATATTTTTTATGTTGAACTCGAGGATCAAAAGAGCATAGAAAAGGGATAACGGTATTGAAATGAGGAAAACTCTATTTTTTTATGTTGTGTTTTATTTTGGTTGTATTTCTTCATCCAGGTATCGAAATAAAACAAATTTTGTAGTGTTGAAAAGTTTGTTTATCAAACTAAAATTTTTATGTTCAACTCGAGACCCAGAATAATATAAAAAATGGTGAAAAATAAGTTTGAAATAAGGAAAAGTAGTTATAATTTAAAAAAATAATTTACCGAAGTGTTTTATTTTGGTCATATCTTTTTATACTGACATCAAAATATATTTATTTTTGTGTGGTTGAAAACTTTATATGTCAAACTATATTTTTCATGTTGAAATTTAGATCCAATATAATATAGAAATTGAAAAAAATAAGATCGAATATCACAAATTAATTAAATTTAAATAATAAAAAAACATAAGAAAAAGTGATTTGATGCTGGATGTAAGGCGTGGCTGTTTGTCTTTTACCCAATGCGCCTTGGGCGAGTCCGCATAGGGCTATTTCTTGATACATCCCAAAATGTGTACCATTTTTTGAAATAAATTTAAAAATTAGATTATTTATTTAAATTTTCCATTTTTTCGTTATTCATTAAAACTAAAATTTTTAAATACCACAAAGTAATATGATTAAATTATATTATTAAATATTGCATACTAGACTTACTAGTCTTATATAGATATCATAGTCCTTAATTATGTAATTTTTGTAATATTATATGCTACTTCAATAATAGTAACAATTACCCATACGAACTCTGATTTATTATGTAATTACCAAAACCTTCTTTTACTCATTGAAAATTACCAAACACACAGTCTCATGTTAAAGATATGTTAAATTACATCTTTTAAATCATGTCTGTCAGTTAAAAAAAGCGTTATATGGGAATAAAAATCGATGCCACTCTCTCAGTTATACATTTTTTATATAATAAATATATATTATTTAGTTCATGTTTGGTCCGACCCATTTTTATGTAGTCTCAAACCTCTTTACATTTAATATATATAAATGTACTCCTTCTTATAATTATTCATTTTGAAATATATAAAATTTCATCACATTACCTACTATAAATTCTATCAATTCTAACCAATGTTAATTGTTAATTCCTTATTTTATGATCTTTCGATGTAACAACCAGCTCATTCACTAAAGAATCTCATTTTAGGAGAAACAAATTATTCCTCGTCCAATCTGGAAAGGTGAAAATGACTAAGAGGGCATATAGTATTAGACTTGACTATAATCAAAATAAACAAAAAGTATACCAGAGTGGGTAAGTGATATATATATATATATATATATTTGGTGAGTGGTATCCATTTCATAACTTTAAATATCGTCAATAATATATATATATATATATATATATATATATTAGGCCCTAAATACGTGATTTGCTGAGCGATTTATATATAATATTGTGAATGTGTATTTACCCACTTTTCACAAACCAAATACTTTAATTATTAGCAAGCCTATTGGATGGTTGAGCAAAATAAAATAATAAACGTGGGAGCATATGTTGGAGGCCACCAAATACTTCAATAAACTAACGAGATTATTAACTTAAATTACTAACTCAACTTTTTTCGTTGTTCTTATGTTGCTTAAACTAATCCAATTGTATGTCTCACAAAATTAATTAAACAATGATAAACTAATGACGCCGTATGTCTAATTAAGAATATTCAAAACAAAATTAAATACCAATTCATAATTTAATCTACCCAATCATTTAACTAAAGTTTATCCCTCCAATATATATCTATATATATATGTAGCATACCTTGCAGTATTCCACACCATCACCAATATTTCTTTACACACTTTCATTTATATTAGCTACAAAATACCATAGATTATAATTTGGGTTATAAAAATGGTTAACTTAGAAGAGATTCGTAGGTCTCAAAGGGCTGAAGGACCTGCAACAATATTAGGCATCGGAACCGCAGTTCCACCAAACGTGGTCAATCAAAGTACATATCCAGACTACTATTTTCGTGTCACGAATAGTGAACACATGACAGATTTAAAACAAAAATTCAAAGTCATATGTAAGTACTACACTTATCTTCCATGATTCATATATATATATATATGTGATATATATACATATATGTTAGAGCCCATTATTGTATAGTCCGGGAAAAGGTTGCTCTGGAGCATGTACTTGTTAAATATATTCCCACTGCTGGTCAGGTTGCTGATATATTTACCAAGGCTTTGTCCGTTAACAAGTTTCTTCAGTTACGCTCCAATCTTTGCGTCGGTCCCACTGCTCAGATTGCGGGGAGTGTTAGAGTATACGTATACATTCCATTATTGTATAGTCCGGGCCCGTCTTTCATGTATTCTGTATTTATATACATACGACTATTGAAATCATTCGATAGTAGACGAACTTACAATTCTATCAATATATTTTCAGGTGAAAAATCGATGATCAAGAAACGACACATGTACTTTACCGAAGAAATATTGAAAGAGAACCCAAAACTATGCACACATGATACACCCTCAACACTAGATAAAAGGCAATCCATTGCAATAGTTGAGGTCCCAAAACTAGGAAAAGAAGCTGCCCTTAAGGCAATACAAGAATGGGGCCAACCCAAAGATAAAATCACTCACTTGATCTTTTGCACTAGTGGATGTGTAGACATGCCTGGTGCAGATTATCAGCTAGCCAAGCTCCTCGATTTACCACTAACCGTTAACCGTTTCATGCTATATCTAACCGGCTGCAACGGTGGAGGCACATCTCTCCGGCTAGCCAAGGACTTAGCCGAGAATAATCAAGGCTCACGTGTGCTCGTTGTATGCTCCGAAATGGGCCCCATTGCGTTTCGTGGCCCTAGTGAGGATCATATCGACAGTCTTGTCGAAGAGGCTTTGTTTGGTGATGGTGCATCTTCTGTTATTGTGGGCTCTGATCCTATTATTGGTGTTGAAAAGCCATTGTTTGAACTATTTTCTGCAGCTCAATGTGTTGTGCCTAAGAGTGGTGATGCACTAAAAGCACATTTGAAAGGGATTGGGTTGAGGGTGCAGCTTAGTAAAGATGTTCCTTACCTAATTTCCACTAACATTGAACAGTGTTTGAGTAAGGCTTTTAAGCCTTTAGGTATATCTGATTGGAACTCGATTTTTTGGGCTACACATCCCGGTGGGGCGAGGATTTTGGCCCGAATAGAATCTGAATTGGGCCTAAAGCCCGATAAACTTCATCACTCGTGGAACGTGCTTGGTGAGTATGGGAATATATCGAGTGCGTGTGTGTTGTTTGTGTTGGATGAGATTAGAAGATCGTCGGTGGAGGAGGGGCGGGGAACCACCGGGATGGGGCTGGAGTGGGGCGTGTTGTTCGGGTTTGGACCGGGACTTACTGTCGAGACTATTGTCCTTCGAAGTGTTGCTATTAAATAGTGTGAAGATGGGTTCTTTGTGTGTTTTTAGTTTCATCAAATTAACCTATGTTAATTTGGAGTTGAAGTGTATAATTTCGTTGTTACATATTTCCATGTTTGATGTTAAATAAAAGTGCATTTCTTGTGGGTATTTTCTTGCATGGAGAATAGAACCAATAGTAATTATCTTACACTTAAAAGTAAGGAGTCTTTGGTTAATTACTTCAAATCTTTTCGGGCTCAATTGGATGACTAGTCATACCCCAAAAAAGCATTTCAGAGTAAAAAACTATGAAAAATTCATTTGTTTTGCATGTGTTAAAAAAATCTTACGGAAACAGTATCTCAAAATTACAAATAATTTGAAAAAATTCTTTGCGACAAATGAATTTTACTATTAATGATTTGGCAGTTAATACAATCAATTAAAAGGGTTTTTTTACGACTATCTTTATTCTAATGCAAAATAATGCAACGTTTAAAATAAGATCCATTGTGACTATTTTCTGACATCTAAATCAACGAGTTAGACTAAATACATTTAATAAAAATTATATTAAAAATATCAACTCAAACTAATTTCTCACAACAAAAAAAATATCACATCAACCACAATCATTACCTATTTATCTTCTTGTTCCAAAACACTTCATAATCACCACAACGTATTTCAACCATAATCGAGGTTGGAATGCGAATTTTAAAAATTTTCACTCAATATTGTGAGGAAAGATTGAACTAAGCTTCTCGATATTTTGATTCAGATTGTGCCGATAAAAATCACATATGTTCATGAGCCTTGATGCACAACCCAACTACTACCCGGTGACACCTTAATCCCTCTATCCTCCATTTCTCTCCTCAGCCTATCCGCCTCTTCATACCGCCCTTTATTACCGTAAATTCTCATCAACAACAAATAATTAGCGCCATTTTCTGGTTCGATTTCAAGTAAAGCCCTCACAGCAATCTCCGCTAAATCAACTTCACCATACGTTCGACAAGCTCCAAGCAACGCTCCCCACGCTTTAGCAGTCGCTTTTACAGACATCCCTTTTAAAACTTCATATGCCTCATACAATTTCCCATTCCTACTTAGAACATCAACTAAACAAGAATAATGATCACTGTTTGGTTCCACATTATAACGATTATGCATTTGCGAAAAATACATTCTTGCTTCGTTAGCCAATCCCGCATGGCTACAAGCCTTGAGTAATGCTAGAAAGGTTATCTCATCTGGCTTGACGTTTTCTACTTGCATTCGTTCAAATGTCTCGAATGCCTCTTTTGCATGCCCGTGTAATGCATATGCTGATATGAGGCTGCTCCATGTAACTACATCTTTTTCTTTAATGCTCGCGAATATAAAACGTGCTTTGAGAAGGCACCCACAACGGCCATATGCCTCGACTAGGCCACTCCGAAAGTGATAGTGTATATCTATATCTTTCTTCATTGAATAACCATGTATCTCTTTGATCAAAGGCAATGCTGCAATCCCCACACAAGCGCGTAATAATCCCAATATTGTAATCAAATTTGGCTCTATATTCATCGCTTGCATTTTCCTGTAAAAACCGATAACGTCGTAAAACCCATTTTCCGTCTCCACGAACCCCTTCATGATTGTGTTAAACGTAGACACATTGGGTGCGAAATTCATCTCGTTGAACAGCTTCAACGCATTCCCCATATCTTTAGAGTAGGTATACGAAGAAATCATTGAATTCCAAACGACGACATTTCTCACAGGAATTTCGTCGAACAGTTGACGGGCAGAGTGGACGGAGACGCATTTCCCGTACAAGTCGATGAGACCGCAGGCGACAAATGGGTCTGCCATGAAAGATGACTTTATGGCGAGTGCATGAATTGAGGTGCCAAACTGTGGGCAGCAAAGGAATGTAGATGATTTAAGGGCAAGGGGTAAAATGAAAGGGTCTAAGGAATGTGAGAGAGAAGAATGGATATGTTGAAAAAGAGATAGGGCTTGGTGATGATGCCCATTGTTGACAAGAGGTGTTAGTTGTTTTGTGTAAGAAAGCAAACGAAGGTGTTTTGAAGAATAGGATGATCCCATGTTTGATTTAGGAAAAGCTCAAATCTTTCTTGTGGGGTTTTAATCAATAATATAAGATTTATATTCTAAATTTTGTTATATTTTATACTAAATGTTAATTCACACGTCACCTGCTAAGAGATATTCAATATGTGTAAATATTTTAAAACGTGTCTAAATATATGTAATAAAAAATATAATAAAGATTTAAAATAAAAAATATTTTTGTAATCTCTATAAATAGTTCATCATCAATAATATAATATTCACGGGTTTATATTATTGAACAAATATATTCAGAGAGAAAAGTATGAGTTTCAAGATTTATTTATAATTTGTGTATGATGTGCCTAAACCGCAAGCGCACGGCTTCGGTGCAGTACAAAAGATATCGTTCCCACGAAGACCGAACAATCAAGCACTAGCCTATCAATTATCAGTAATCTAAGCCTAATAAAAATACGAGATAGTTGTAAAGAAAATTAAACCAAAAGCAAGTAAATTGATTCGAGTTATATATGATTGGAAATTCCGGAATTAGGGTTCACCACGATAAATATTATCGACTCAATTATATTACCGATGAAGTTACGACCGCTACTTATGAAGGACACTATCCTATTGTACTCGCTACCTTCTGTCGAAGCATAACAATATACCCAAGCTAATTAATCAACTACTTTCGTGATGATTAGACTAAACTCAGATTCATTAATCTCTATGATAGTGTATCGATTCCTCAAAAGACCTAAAACTACTTTCGTGATTTAGGATCCTAGGTTTGAATTCTAGGGTTCTGATATAGACGTCACCTTTCAGAATTTTCACCTAATATCTATGATCATGCAAATATGTGGCCAGCAAATTCACAAGCATTAATAATCAAGAATGCAAATCATAAGCATACGCGATGTAAAATCAACGATTCTATAATTTATATCGATAACATATTATCGGGCTATTTCCGGTTCCAGAATAATATGAATTACTCCATAGATGCGAAGAAACAATCAACAATCAATAATGTAAACATCATAAACGACAAGAATTCAAAGAGATTAAAGAAGATAATTTCGATAAAACCCGTTGTCGAATAAACTGTTTACAATAATCCTTGAATCTCGTCTCTCGATCTCCAATCTTTTCAACTCAATTCAAGAAAATAAAGTTCGAACCCTAAAACAATGTTCGGAGGGGGTATTTATACCTAATCTAGAACATAAAATCGAAGTTGGGCTGAATATGGGCTTTCCGCGTTTAGACCGTAATTAGTGCGCGCTTGTACGCGAGATTGAACGGCGCTTGTACGCCGTTTTGTTCGGCGCCTGTACGCCGTTTTGGGCGGCGCTTGTACGCCGTGTAAAGTGGCGCTCGTACGCCGCGTTATTAGGCGTACGTACGCGAATCACTCCAAAATCTCTGTCTTCGTTAATTGTACGCGATTTAACACGGCGTACGTACGCCGTGTGTTCTGTCGTTCGTACGCCGATTACAAAGGCGCCTGTGCGCCGTGTAAAATGCAAATTTTCAATCAACTTGTAGTCGAGTTTAGCTTACACTTGGTATTTTCCTTTCACAACATAGAAAATCCCTACGCACTCAAAAGTGACATTAAACGCATTTGCGGGATAAAAATATGATGAAAGTATATAATAAACGTGTCGAATGAATGATGAAAATTGCGTAAAAATGAGGTTTATCAACCCCCCCAAACTTGCTTTTGTTCGTCCTCGAACAAACGGTAAAATAAAGAAACAAGAATAAAAACTAAAGATAAACTCATTTTCGTAGAGTACACGATTGCACTTAGCATGTGCAACAAGCCTTTAAACCTTTTCGTTACCCAAAAAGGACGAGTTATAGTCTCGTGAGGGTTTGCAGATGATGTACCCACAAAATCACAAAATCAATGAATCTTTGCTAAATCGAAATATGATACAATCGTACAAAAATCGGCGTGAACTAATGACCCGACATTTTTTAGAAAAAGATCATGCATTCGCTTAGTCATTGGTTACATCACACCACAGAGTTAAACAAGCTTCTAGAAAGCACTGAATAAAGTCATCTTTAAGCATTATAGTCGAGTGGCGTTTCTAACAAAAATTCGAGTGGCGCCCATCCCTACCAACTGGTCTAACAGATATTAGGGTCTAACTGGTTCACAATATTGAGCTTTTAGCATAAGTCAACTGTACAAACGAGCTCATACTTGTCAGGATTGTGCAATGTTCGTTCCCTTAGACTTTCTATGACACCCGTTATCGAGCTTTGGGTCAACGACTCCCAAGCTAGATAGCCATAGGGCGTTAAGTTTTAAGATACTCCTTCGGACTTAATCACTCAAGTGTCAAAGGTCACAGAACGAACTAATCCATGCAGTAGTGATTCTATATGTATCAAATTTTTTTTTTTTTTTTTTTCGTATTGTGCCAGAAGACGGTGTTCTAAGTTAGTAGACTTGGAGGCCACTACCTATGTGTTTCGAAAACGGGTGATCCACTCAACTCCTATGCCTTGGACTACTACGTATTAGTGACAAGCCAGAAAATTGTAACTAAGCAGATGATATCGCCGACAGAAAAGATCATGCGTTATGTGTATTAAACAGTCAGGTTTTCATATCACTGAGTCAATCGTTGTAAGACGATCACAAAGATAAAGCTATAATCCATAGTGAAATCCATAGTAAAAGTGTTATGTCTCCGTAGTCAACCCCCAAACTTAAATCGCACATTGTCCCTAATGTGATAAACGTGTGTATGTATGCATGCATAAACGTAAAAAGGGACATAACCTTGGCGAGAGTCGAGACAATCGTTCTGATTTTGCTAGGTATTGTATCGAGAAGACCCAATGTCGATTTCGTGCTGCAATCTTCGTAGTTGAGTGTGAGTTGTTTGATGCCCGGAGCTGTTAAGAAGGAAATACGAGTGATGGTGAGAGGGGGCCGAGGGTTTTGAGAGAAAATTATGGTTTGAAAGTGTAAAGTAGTAGAAGAAGAAAGAATGTTTCAAAAACTGTAAACCCGACTCGGCGTACAGGCGCCATTTTACGTGGCGTACGTACGCATCGTATTTCGGCGTACGTACGCCGCTTATTTTCGCGCACGTACGCGAAGGCTTTAAGAATCTCTGCCTCGGTTGTTTGTACGCCGTTTTACACGGCGTACAAACGCTGTATAAAACTCGATTTTTTTTTTAAAGACTATAAGTAAAAACTTGAAACGAAACGAAACAAAAGGAAAGAAAAACAAAAAGAAAACAAAAACAAAAATAAAGGATACATTTGGGTTGCCTCCCAAAAAGCGCTTGTTTTACGTCTTTAGCTCGACGTTACCACGCTTAATTTAGTGTAAATCCCGGATTGGACCTGACGACTTGGCAATTCTCCAATCGAATTTAGGATCTCGATTTCTAGGTAATGAAAAATCAGGCACCGGTTGAACGGAAGAATTAAATCGCCCTTTTTGAAATTTTTGGCGAAGGATTTTTTTATCATGCAATACTTCAGCACCTTCATTGTTAACCCCTGCACTCTCATTCACATCAAAACTTGATTTATCTAGTTCGTGAAGTCGAAACTTCCTCTCCTTTCCAGCAAAATTTGATGCCAATGGTGGATTTCCCTTAAACAGTTGAGCAATATCAGTGATAATCGTATCTTCCTCCTCGATTGAGCCATCACTCACCAGTAGTGCTTCTAACGGATCTTTATAGTGGTTCTTAACAAGCTTGTCCTTGGTTATAGCTTCGTCAATCCTGTAACAAGAGTTCTCGATAGAGCTGTTAGCAACAGATTTATACAGTTTAAATTCAACTCTCTCATCCCCAATATTCAAGGAAAGCATTCCATTCTTAACATCAATAATAGCCCCTGCTGTAGCTAGGAATGGCCTACCAAGAAAAATGGGAATTTGAGAGTCTTCATCCATATCGAGAACGACGAAGTCTGTAGGAATAAAGAATTTTCCTACTCTAATCGGTACATCTTCTAGCATACCTACCGGATACTTCACGGATCTATCAGCTAATTGCAGAGTAATCGTGGTAGGTTTTAACTGACCCAATTCTAATTTACGTGAAACAGAAAGTGGCATAAGACTAACGCTAGCACCAAGGTCACACAATGCATGATCAAAACTAACGTTACCTATTACGCATGGAATCGAAAAACTACCGGGGTCTTTAAGCTTAGGAGTTAATTTATTTTGAATTAATGTGCTACACTCCTCAGTTAAAGCCATGGTTTCATAGTCCTCTAGTTTCCGTTTGTTAGAAAGAATTTCTTTCAAAAACTTAGCATAAGAAGGCATTTGTGCAAGTGCATCAGTGAATGGAATATTAATGTAAAGTTTTTTCAAAACTTCTAAAAATTTTCCAAACTGTTTATCTAATTTCGCCTTAGCTAATCTTTGAGGGAAAGGCACGGGTGGTTCATATGGCGGTGGAGGTACATATATTGGTTCGTTTTCGCTTTCATCGGTTGTTTTGTCAATAGAGTTGTCGGGATGAGATGATTTTTTCTTTTCGACCTTCTCAGTTGACTCAATTTCACTAATCCTAGTAGACATTTTTGGACCCTCATAATTAGTTTCATTCCTTAAAGCAATGGCATTACAATGTTCCTTTGGATTTGTCTCAGGTCGTCCGAGAAAGGAACCAGAATTCCTACTTGAGTTACTAGCTTGTTGTGCAATTTGAGTTTCTAGCATCTTATTGTGAGTTGCTAAAGAGTCGACCTTAGTTGCTAGTTGCTTAATTGCATCATTCACTATCTCGTTTTGTTTGGTCTGGGCTACTACGAAACTCTCAAGAAGGGATTCTAAGTTCGATTTCTGTGGTGGAACAGGATTGTAAGGCTTCTGTTGGAATCCAGGTGGCTGCCTAAAGTTAGGATGTGGAGCTGCGTTTTGGCTTGGGTTATACGAAAAATTAGGGTGATTCCTCCAACCAGGATTAAAAGTGTTCGAAAATGGGTCGTTCTTTTGGTTGAAGTTATTCACATAATTAGCTTGCTCTATAGAGGGATCGGTTGGTATACTCGCAAATTGACACTCTAATGCAACATGACAAATCGTACCACATATTTCACACATAGGGGGTGGGGTAGTGACAGAGTTAACATGCATATTCATGGAATCCAACTTTTTAGACATAGCCTCTACTTGTGCAGAAAGTAAAGTAATGGCATCAATATCATACTTACCTGGTGTCTTCTGTGGAATCGATCTTTCGCTTGACCACTGGTAGTGGTTCAATGCCATGTCTTCGATTAAGTCGTAGGCTTCATCGATACCCTTATTCATCAGCGCTCCTCCAGCTGCTGCATCAACAGACATCCTCGTAGTGTAAATCAGCCCATTATAAAATGTATGAACTATGAGCCATTTCTCCAGCCCGTGATGTGGGCACAGTCGGAGAAGATCCTTGAATCGTTCCCAAGCTTCATATAACGATTCACCTTCTCTCTGAGCAAAAGTCGTAATTTGATTCCTCAGTTGTGCAGTCTTGCTCGGGGGAAAGTATCTCGCTAGAAAGCATTGTATGAGCTGATCCCATGTTCTGATTGAGCCCGATGGTAAAGAATGTAGCCAAGCTCTCGCCTTGTCTCTCAGTGAAAATGGAAATAATCTCAGCCTGATAGCATCTTGAGAAACCCCGTTCATTTTTAGAGTGTCACAGTACTCTAAAAACATTGACAAGTGTAAGTTTGGCTCTTCAGTAGGTGCACCCCCAAACTGATTCTGCTGAACCATTTGCAGAAGGGATGGCTTGAGCTCGAAATTGTTGGCCTCTACAGTAGGCCTGGCGATGCTGGAGTGAAGTGTCTGCGCATTCGGCGCTGCAAAATCCTTAAGACATCTCGCATTTGCGTTCGGATTCACATTTGCAGCTGGGTTTGCATTCGCGTTAACGTTTGCATTAACATTCGCGTTCATATTATCTTCAGCCATTGTCACTTGATTCTGTTGAGCTTGTTTCAGTTTTTGTAGCTTTCTCCTAGCACGAAAAGTCTTCTCGATTTCCGGATCAGGTTCGAAATCGATCTTACTTCGCATACAAGAGAAGTCAAAATCCTGAAATTAGAACAAAAAACGAAAATTAAAAATAAAAATAAAATAAAAATGGCTTAGTCTCACTAAAATATGATATAAACTAATATTGACTATTCAAGTCCCCGGCAACGGCGCCAAAAACTTGATGTGCCTAAACCGCAAGCGCACGGCTTCGGTGCAGTACAAAAGATATCGTTCCCACGAAGACCGAACAATCAAGCACTAGCCTATCAATTATCAGTAATCTAAGCCTAATAAAAATACGAGATAGTTGTAAAGAAAATTAAACCAAAAGCAAGTAAATTGATTCGAGTTATATATGATTGGAAATTCCGGAATTAGGGTTCACCACGATAAATATTATCGACTCAATTATATTACCGATGAAGTTACGACCGCTACTTATGAAGGACACTATCCTATTGTACTCGCTACCTTCTGTCGAAGCATAACAATATACCCAAGCTAATTAATCAACTACTTTCGTGATGATTAGACTAAACTCAGATTCATTAATCTCTATGATAGTGTATCGATTCCTCAAAAGACCTAAAACTACTTTCGTGATTTAGGATCCTAGGTTTGAATTCTAGGGTTCTGATATAGACGTCACCTTTCAGAATTTTCACCTAATATCTATGATCATGCAAATATGTGGCCAGCAAATTCACAAGCATTAATAATCAAGAATGCAAATCATAAGCATACGCGATGTAAAATCAACGATTCTATAATTTATATCGATAACATATTATCGGGCTATTCCCAGTTCCAGAATAATATGAATTACTCCATAGATGCGAAGAAACAATCAACAATCAATAATGTAAACATCATAAACGACAAGAATTCAAAGAGATTAAAGAAGATAATTTCGATAAAACCCGTTGTCGAATAAACTGTTTACAATAATCCTTGAATCTCGTCTCTCGATCTCCAATCTTTTCAACTCAATTCAAGAAAATAAAGTTCGAACCCTAAAACAATGTTCGGAGGGGGTATTTATACCTAATCTAGAACATAAAATCGAAGTTGGGCTGAATATGGGCTTTCCGCGTTTAGACCGTAATTAGTGCGCGCTTGTATGCGAGATTGAACGGCGCTTGTACGCCGTTTTGTTCGGCGCCTGTACGCCGTTTTGGGCGGCGCTTGTACGCCGTGTAAAGTGGCGCTCGTACGCCGCGTTATTCGGCGTACGTACGCGAATCACTCCAAAATCTCTGCCTTCGTTAATTGTACGCGATTTAACACGGCGTACGTACGCCGTGTGTTATGTCGTTCGTACGCCGATTACAAAGGCGCCTGTGCGCCGTGTAAAATGCAAATTTTCAATCAACTTGTAGTCGAGTTTAGCTTACACTTGGTATTTTCCTTTCACAACATAGAAAATCCCTACGCACTCAAAAGTGACATTAAACGCATTTGCGGGATAAAAATATGATGAAAGTATATAATAAACGTGTCGAATGAATGATGAAAATTGCGTAAAAATGAGGTTTATCAGTGTATATATATATATAACTACTTTCTGTTATGGTTTTAGGCGGGAAAAGAAATAGTAAATAGAAATAAAAATTACTTAAAAACTTGATCTCAAAAAAACAAACAAGAAAAATAACTTATGCTAAAATAAACATATATATTAATTTTATAGTAATACAAATATCTATAATGCTATAAAAATATTATTATATATATGTAAGTAAATCAGCCATCACATTAATATTATCACTGGTTCAAACTCAGAGTAAATAGAAAGCTGCAATTCACGGAGCTCAACTCAGTCATATATGTTCCACTCAAAGATGTCAAATATAAGATATTGCAATTTAAAATTCTTTTTATTCTAAAATTTATATCAAATTTAATTATTTAAAAAAAAATTATGGCGTGGGAATAAATAACACGTGGGGATGAGCTCAGTAACTTTAAACTACTAGTATTATCAAATATCAATTGAAATATGTCACAACTAATCAAAGAATGTGTATTATTCATATACAAAGTATGTATCAACAACAATCATTTTCATCTCAAATCATCGAAAACCCTGAATGGTATACCATTATTCCATCGACATTCCAATTGCGAATGTATCTCATTTTCTCCGTTGATGGAAACAAAAACTCTACCGCCTCGCGTTTCTCCGCCCTTGCAGCATGCTCTATAGCTTTTAAACCATTCTAAATAACACGAAATTTATCAGTTACGTGAACGAAAAAACACACACAAAAAATAAAGGAAAAAAAAAAAAAAAATAGAACAAAAATAATAATCGACCCTGCAAACTGCGTTTGGATTCGCCCCGGCCTCGAGCAAAAGCTTTATGACCTGTAGTTCACCTGATTCTGCAGCATATGCTAACGGACTTTTGTCCAACCCATCCGCATTTGGATCAACTCCTGCCTGAATTAGACAATTTGTTATTTATAACTAGGGTTGTCGATTGATCAGACCCGGACCCATTTTACAGAAAATTTACCCGACCCAACCCAACCCATAGGGTCTAAGATCCGGACTGACGCCAATGACATTAGGTAGTTCAATTTGGGTCCAATTTTTACCCGAGTATTTTACTCGAAAAATACCCGAATTTTGCCCGTTGAAAACAAGTGAACAATATCCGAAGTAAAAGTTTACCCACGGGGCCTTTATTCGACTGACCCAGCCAGTCGGGTCTAACTTTTTCTTTTGACCCACCGGGTTCTGGTCGGATCCGGGTAAAACTTTTTTGTAGGTATTTTGTGGGTCCGGATTTGAGTACGAGTAAAAACAGATTGTTGATTACCTTGAGCAACAACTCCAAGCACTCTGGTGACCGTTGCTTAATCACGGACACCATGGCATTACAATTTGGCTGCAAATAACAGAATTATTATTTTGGTGATTAATTATTAATCCCTTTGAGATAATTTGAAGTGTTAAATTAATCGAAAATTCAAAACCTCAGCGCCATTATCTAACAGAAGCTGGATAGATTCAACGTGTGCATTTATTGCCGCCATTTCTATTGCTGTTTTACCCTTGGTTACTGCATTTACATTTGCACCATTCGATAGCAAAAGCTGTATAAAGTCTGTATTTTCTGTGATGAACGAATTAAACGAGCTTTAGATTCAACAGTAATAATAACTTTTCTTGATATATATATAATACATTATATATATATATATATATTACTTTGTATGACAGCAAAATGCAACGCAGTGGTCATCTCCTGGTTACATGCATTTATATTTGTTAGAATTAAGTAAACGCGTGCTTATTTGTTGAAGTCGTGTTTTCTTTATATAGCAAGCTTGGTAGTTATTCTTGTTAGATGAGTTAGTTATCGTTAGGATTTCTTAACTGTTTTTCTTCTTTCCTCTATATATAGAGTCTTCTTATAGCTTCAGGTTTGTACTCTTCAATTTCAATCAATCAATGAGATATATCTTTTTCTACTTCTCTTAACATGGTATCAAGAGCCAACCAATTGAATTGATTTTTTCATCTTCTGTCGATCTCCATATCTGCAGCTTTATTCAAGTTTTCTGCAGATTTTTTAAAGGATCTTCATATCTGCTACGTTTTCTGCAGATTTTTTTTAGAAAAAATCTTTATACCTTCATATATCTCCAAGAATCATGACAACGGAACAAGATATCCCTTCAGCCGTCGTTCCCAATTCAGTTCCTGCTACTTCTATCGCCAACCTTGATATAAATGATCCATTGTATGTACATCCGTCAGACACCCCTAGCCTCCATTTGGTGCCTCACGAGTTGAAAGGATCAGAGAATTATGGCATTTGGTGTAAAGCCATGAAAATCGCCCTGAATTCAAAAGGCAAAATTGGTTTTATCACAGGCCAATGCAAGAAACCACCTATCGACTCTCCGTTATTAATGCAATGGGAAAAATGCAACTCTTTGGTTCTCTCCTGGATTTTAAAATGCGTAAGCAGGGAGATCTACAACGGACTTGTTTATTGCGAAACCGCTTGTGACGCCTGGGGTGACCTAGAAGAGCAATTTAGCAAGACAAACCGGGCAAGAATATTTGCCTTATTCCGAGACATTAATTCACATACACAGGGAAGAATCTCAAAGGGCCATTCATAACCCGGTTGCTGCACCGCCTTCTGATTCTCCTATTAGTTTTTTCTCTTCCAATGATGAGACAAAACCAAAAATTATATGTGAGCATTGTGGCTATACTGGTCACATTAAAGATCGTTGTTACAAAATCATTGGCTATCCACCAAATCGTGGACGGGGGCGAGGTCGTTCTGGAGGGAATCGAGGACGAGGAAGAACATATAATTCTAATCATGCACAAAATCAACAGCTGAACAATCAAGATCAGCAGCAAACTCAAATTCAAAACCCTACTTTCAATGATGTTGCCACTCCATCTTCCAACAACCTCATGGCATCTTCGTCTCTCTTTACGCCACAACAATACCAGCAACTTTTACACATTATCCAAAATGAAAACAACAACGGTACAAGCACCACTCCCGGACAACACATAGCCAATGCTGTTGTTGGCAACAGAAACAATAGTGCACAACCTGCACAGTCTGGTATTGCTAATACTATTATCAGTTTAAGTACTTCAACTTATAGTCATGAATGGATTCTGGATAGTGGTGCTAATCACCACATGACCTATAATTATAATTTTTTTGATCGATCCATTACTCACACACCTACACATACTTCGGTTAAACTACCAACAGGTACTATATGTGAGGTTACTAAAACAGGAACCATTACCTTATCCAATGGTTTGATTCTACATAATGTTCTCTATGTGCCTCAATTTCAATTTAATCTTTTATCTGTTGCTAAACTTACACAAGACAATCATTGCATTGTCAATTTTTATCCACATTTTTGCTTATTTCAGGACTTGTGGACTGGGAAGATAAGGGGGGTTGGTAAAGCCAGAAATGGACTCTATTTTCTTCAACCTGCCTATGACCATGCTAGTTTAGCTGAGCTTTCTAATTCTTTGTTTCATAATGACAAGATTCTGTCTTCTTTTTCTGATCAACATTGTAATAAAAACAATTGTAATTCTTCTGCTGCTATCAATAAAGATCAGAATGTTAGTTCTTTTCCTTTTAGTTGTTTCACATCTACAGATTCTAATCTTTGGCACTTGAGAATGGGGCATATTTCATTTGGAAGATTAAAGCTGTTACCTCATATAGGCTCTTCACTTAAAGCTGATAACTTAATCTGTTCCATATGTCCCATGGCCAAACAAAGTAGGAATTCCTTTCCTCTAAGTATCCATAAGACCAAAAGAATCTTTGAACTCATCCACATGGATATATGGGGACCATACAAAACTGCCACTCACTCCAATGATAGGTATTTTCTTACCATAGTAGATGACTTTTCAAGGGCTACTTGGGGTTTTCTCATGAAACTAAAGTCTGATATACTCCCTATTTTGCAGAAGTTTTTCTCTTATGTTGAAACACAATTTGAGACTAAAATTCAAACCATAAGATCTGATAGGGCTTGGGACTTTTTTAAAACTTCATGTAGTTCCTTCTTTCAGTCCAAAGGTGTTGTACACCAAAGCTCCATAGCATATACACCTCAACAGAATGGCTTAGTAGAGAGAAAGCATATGCACATTCTAGATGTAGCTAGAGCCTTGATGTTCCAATCTCATGTTCCCCTCCATTTTTGGGGTGATTGTGTTGAGACTGCCATTTACTTAATAAATAGGACTCCAACTCCTCTTTTACATGGAAAGACTCCTTATGACATTCTTTTTGGCAGAAGTCCTAGCATTGCTCATTTGAGAATTTTTGGTTGCTTATGTTATGCCAAAATCATACCTAATATTGACAAGTTCACTGCTAGATCAAAGGTGTGCATTTTTTTAGGATATTCATCCACTCAAAAGGGATATAAACTCCTTGATATGCACACTAATACTTTTCTCATATCTAGGGATGTTATATTTCATGAAAATATTTTCCCCTTTAGCATTGTTAATGATGTTTCTTCTGATGCTGATATGGTACGTGATACACAAGTTTTTTATGATGACTTGGTTTTGCCATATAACCCTACTGCTCCCACTATTGATCATTGTAATGAATCTGATTCTTCTTCTGATAATAGCACTCAGTCTGATATAAGCATTTCAGCTGATGACACAACACAATTAAGGAGATCTCACAGAGCTATTCACAAGCCAGCTTGGACTCAGGATTATGTTTGTTTTTCAGACACTAATACAGTGAATTATCCTTTATCTGCTTATGTTTCTTATTCACATTTATCACCTTCATATAAAAATTTCATTTGTTCTTTATCTACTGTCCAAGAACCTCAATCTTATTCTGAAGCAGTTAAGGATCACAGATGGAGAGCTGCCATGACAGATGAGATTACAGCCTTAATCAAGAATAATACATGGTCTATTGTTGACCTTCCTGCTCACAAAAAACCCATAGGCTGTAAATGGGTGTATAAAGTGAAATTGAAGTCTAATGGGGCTGTTGAGAGGTTCAAAGCCAGATTGGTGGCCAAGGGTTATACACAAAAAGAAGGCTTGGACTATCATGAAACTTTCAGTCCAGTCATTAAGATTGTCACAGTGAGAATTGTGCTAGCCTTGGCTTCTATTCAATCATGGCCTCTCTATCAACTTGATGTCACCAATGCATTCTTGCAAGGTGACTTATCAGAAGAGGTGTACATGAAGATTCCTGAAGGATTTGGTAATCAGGGGGAGAATTCCACAAAAGTTTGCAGATTACATAAATCCTTATATGGATTAAAACAAGCATCCAGGCAATGGAATGCAAAGTTCACAGATGCCCTTTTAAATTTTGGTTACAAACAATCTAAGCATGATTATTCTCTTTTTACCAAACATGTTGATGCTAATATTGTTGTCCTCTTGTTATATGTAGATGATATTATTATTACAGGAAACAACATGGAAATGATTCAACAGCTCAAACAGTATCTTCATGACAGTTTCTGCATCAAGGACCTTGGGGAGCTCAAGTTTTTCCTTGGCATTGAAATAGCCAGATCAAAGGATGGCATATGTATGCACCAAAGAAAGTATATATTGGATCTGTTAAGTGAGACTGGACTCACAGCCTGCAAGCCAGCTGAAACTCCTATAGAGCAGAACTTAAAACTAACAAGCAGAGATTATGATCAAGAAGTAAAGTCAGATATGGATGATCCACTTGTGAAGGATGCAAATGAATATCAAAGATTGATAGGGAAGCTTATATATCTTGGTATGACAAGACCAGATATTAGTTATGCTGTACATCTTCTCTCACAATTTATGCATTGTCCTAAGGAATCACATATGCAAGCTGCTATAAGGGTGTTAAGGTATCTGAAAGGGACAGCAGGACTTGGAATATTCATGCCTAGCAAAAGCAAAATTGAATTGACAGGATACTGTGATGCAGATTGGGCATCTTGTGTGATGACCAGAAAGTCTTTATCATGATTTCTTATACAAATTGGAGAATGCTTGGTTTCATGGAAAACAAAGAAACAACAGACTGTCTCTAGATCTTCATGTGAGGCAGAATATAGATCCATTGCTAATACCTCTTGTGAAGTGATTTGGATCCTAGGAGTGCTCAAGGACTTGAATATAAACTTGAAGGAACCTGTGCAGATCATTAGTGATAGTAAAAGTGCTCTTAGCATTGCTTCTAATCCAGTTTTCCATGAAAGGACCAAACATATAGAGGTTGATTGCCATCTAATACGAGATTTGATTAATCAAAGAGTTGTCAACACAAAGTATATTCAAACGAAGGAGCAACCTGCGGATTTATTAACTAAAGGCTTGGGAAGAGATCAACACAAGTATTTGATATCCAAATTTGGGCTAATTGATATTTTTAAAGGCCAAGCTTGAGGGGGAGTGTTAGAATTAAGTAAACGCGTGCTTATTTGTTGAAGTCGTGTTTTCTTTATATAGCAAGCTTGGTAGTTATTCTTGTTAGATGAGTTAGTTATCGTTAGGATTTCTTAACTGTTTTTCTTCTTTCCTCTATATATAGAGTCTTCTTATAGCTTCAGGTTTGTACTCTTCAATTTCAATCAATCAATGAGATATATCTTTTTCTACTTCTCTTAACAATATTAGCACCCCGGCTGATGAGATACTCTACGAGTTCCTTATGTCCTTGATGAACGGCGATCATCAGAGCCCTGTTCCCTGAGACAAATATATATATATATATATATGTATATATATAATATTTTTCAAATTTGAAAATAAAGAAATTAACTGCATGTGTAAATTTATGATCTCAATCAAGAATATATAAAGAGATGTAAATATGTGATTTACCATTTTCAGATTCGATATTGATATCTAATCCCACGTTCTCAATCAAGAACTTGCAGATTTCAAGCCTCCCTTTTTTAGCAGCAAAATGTATAGCTGTACTACCCCGAGAACTCTTAGCTCTTTCACATCTTAGGCGTAATTCCTCCTTATCAGGGGTCTTTTCTTCTAAACCTGTTATTATTCAAAGTACATCGTGTGTTATTATGAAGTAATCGAAAAACAGAGCATAAAAGAAGAGGTATTTACTCTGAAAAAACTCGAGGCCTCCCAGATCAGCAGCCGTTAAAATCTGAAACTCTGTGATTGGAAAATTGATCAGTTCAAAACATGAAGAAATGGGTATTCAAGATTGAGTGAGAAATGAAAACGAACCATCGAGTGTAGGAGAATCCATGGCGGAATTCTGAGAAGAATTTGTGTAGAAGACGACGAGTGGATTTCTGTTATGGTTTTGGGCGGGAAAAGAAAACAAAGAAATAACAAATAGAAACAGAAATTTTATTTATTTTGATAAGCGAGGTCTATCTGTAAGTTTCCTATTTATTTTGAAGTAATATATAAAAAATCAATCATCAATTACACAATATTATATGCATTAATTTTAAAAAGCAAATTGCTAGTATTATTTGGGCTCGATTCAACATTTCAGTCTTGATATATTGTGACAGACAATTTATTAATATTTTTTGTATAAATATTTTAATAATTTTTAACATGATAATTACCTAAACATCTTTTTAGATTTATAAGAGTATTTTGAAATCCGAAGACTAAAATTAAAATTATAGCTATTATGAATTATCAATTACAAAGTTCGGAATAAATCTATACAAAATTACAAGTAGTTGTTTATCAAGAAGATTAATAATAATGAATTCTATAAAACTAACTCTAAGTGGTGGGTGTTTTCTAATTGAAAAGTTGGTAAAATAAATTATACAATTTAGAAACAGTGTCATGAATTTGTTGGATAAAAAAAATTAGTTTACCCGAGATTTAGTGATTTTATCTATTAATGATAAAAAAGGGCAAAATACAAATAACCCCAAGTGAAATATTTTATTGGCTGAAAACCCATTGTGAAAAAAATGTAACCTATAAACCTCCTGTGAAATTTTCAAATTGCATGAAATCTCATGTGAAAAAAATATAGCCTAAAAATCCCCTGTAAAATTTTCAAATTGCATGAAACCCTTTGTAAAAAAAAATATAGCCTAAAAACCCCTTATAAAATTTTTAAATTTACAAATTAATTAATAGTATTAATAATCAAGTTTTATGATATTAATTAAACTTTATCCAACAATTAATTTTCAATGTAGTTATATTTCATAGTGGTAAACTTTTTTCAATGTTTCAAAAATTAATTTAGGTTATATTTTATTCACAGGAGGTTTCATGCAATTTGAAAATTTTACAGGGGTTTTTAGGCTATATTTTTTTTCACAGAGGGTTTCATGGAACTTGAAAATTTCACAGGGGGTTTTTAGGCTATATTTTTTTCACAGAGGGTTTTCAGCCAATAAAATATTTCACGTGGGGGTTATTTATATTTTGCCCGACAAAAAAAAACATTTATACTAATTATAATGTACTCTGTTTCCTCAATTAATTATATCCTTAATTAAAACAAAATTGTATCCTACAGCCTAAGTTGTTATATATAGTTTTAACTCTAGATTTAATAATATTGTCAACCATTAAAATTTTATTTGGCAACCATTAAATTTAAAGGTCAACTAATTTCTTGTTTCGAACTTTTAAATTTAAACTTTTTCTATAAAATGTTAAACTCTATAATTTGATAGAAAATTGGGTGCCTTTTTATTGAGTTACTGGTCTATAAGAAAGTGATGAGTTTAATATGTACTAAATTATACAAATTTCCGATACAGTAGTTGAGGAATGAAGGGTCATAGTTTTAATTTTAAACATGATTAAAGATTTTTTTAAGTAAAAGCAATATTGTTATTTCACAATTGGTAGAAACACTCAACATTATCCATACTTTATAATAGTATAGAGTATAGATGTTAGGTCGTATTTTGTACATACTTTTCATGATCTTTATTAGGATATTTGGCATATTTGAGCTTCGTATTTGATGGGTTTATGTTGATATTGAATTAATAGGTGATGATACAAGGAATGAATGCAAAGAAGGATAATTGAGGTGAAAAAGGAACAAAAACCGATTAGGGACAAAAATCTAACTGTCGAACATTTTGAAGACTTAAGCGTGCCCACGGTTAATTAGCCAAAGGCTTCGGCTCGGGACAAAACAGCTGGACGCTGTGAAGATCTTTTGTGCTGAAATTTAGATCCTGTTTTGATACTTTCTCTTTCCTGTATTGTTGGGATTTATACCATTGCTTTTGTTTTAGATTTTATTTCCATATCTTGGAGATTTTATTTTGTTTTAGTTTGTTAAGTTTGTTAGAATCCTAATTAGTTACCTTTTTGGATTAGGATTCCTTTATACTATTTATATGTGGAATTTTATTCCACAAGACACCTTTTACATTAATTTTAATTCCAGTACACGTTTTTTTCCTTACATGAAGCTTTCGATTTTTATTAATTCTTGCATACGTACGATTATGAGTTGCTAAACTCATACTTCTAGTCGAGGATTCATCAAGGGTTGATTCTAAATATTTGTGAGATCGAATTGTACTTAATTTCTTCGTGCATCGGGTATTTACTTTTTCTCTGATCTTTGTTGACAATATATTTCAATTGGTTAGATAACTTGATCAACTATTTAATCGTTGGAATCGTATTAAGCTATTTAGGGCCCAAATCCGTAATTGTTTGGTAAACCCTAATATTTGTAGCAATTAGCGACGTTGATTACGGACAAGTCTTCGATTAGTCGTTATGAGAATTAGTAACCTAGTCTAAATAAACCGAGCTTGTGTGTTTGTTGGCTAGAATTGGTGTTTTTCTTATTCGTGAATGCTATCAATAGGCTAAATCCTAAGAGCTTGTTTAGGGTTGTCTAATCGGTAAGAGGAGTAATCAAAGAACTTGTTTTGGTTACCGACAACTTAAGGAAAAACTAGGTTGCTAGGGCTTGTTAGTAACTATAGCTAATTTATCTGATAACGTTGAATTATTATTGCATCAATGATCAAATCATAGAATCAATACCGAGATAATCCGAAGACTAGAATATTCTCATCATATAAAATCCGAAATTAATTTACTTTATTTGCTTTATTTGTTTTATTTGCACCTTTTAAATTTCACGTTTTAAACTTCGTTTTTAGTTAAAAATCTCAAAACCCCCCTTTTTAATCGATATTAGTAATATAGGAATTGAATTTTACACCATTCCCTGTGGATCAACCCTACTTATCCTGATTACAAATCTTTTTAGAAGTAGGTTTTTATTTTTGTTGGATTCGACACCCACCAAATTTTGGCGCCGTTGCCGGGGAACGGTGTTATATATTTATTTTCGTTGTTGCTAATATTTTCGTTTTAGTTTTGTTTTGTTAGTTTTTGTATGCCTAAGACCTTTCGTGGAAGTGAATTCGAATACGATCCTGAGATCGAAAAACGAGCCCGCCGACTACGAAAAGAGACTAGGCAACGTCATTTTACTACCCCGTCGGTTTCATCGTCCAGGACCGAATCTGCGTTTTCTTTTGACGATTCAGAAGAGGAAAACGAATCAATGGACAACGCTGCTCATGCCGCACCTCCTAATGGTGCCAATGCCAATGCCAACGCCATTCCCGACGTTGTTGAAAGAACACTGAAAGACATGGCCATGCCAAATCCGAATCAACAACCTCTTTGCATACCCTATCCTAATCTTGAGGTAGATTTTGAATTAAAATCTGGACTGATTCACTTACTACCTACTTTTCGTGGTTTTGCAGGAGATGACCCGCACAAACATCTAAAGGAATTCCACTTGGTTTGCTCAACTATGAGGCCAAAGATGTGACAGAGGATCAAATTAAGTTGAGGGCTTTTCCGTTCTCGTTAGCCGAGAAAGCCAGAGATTGGTTATATTTTCTTCCTTCGGGTTCAATAGAAACATGGACTGAGATGGAAAAGCAATTCTTAGAGAGATTCTTCCCAGCATCTCGAGTTGCAATTGTAAGAAAAGAAATCTGTGGAATTCGTCAGTTTACGGGTGAGACATTATACGAGTATTGGGAACGTTTCAAACAATTGGTTGCTAGTTGCCCACAACATCAAATCCCAGACCAACTCCTTATACAGTACTTCTACGAGGGATTAATGGTAACGGATAGGAATCTGATAGACGCTGCTAGTGGGGGAGCATTGATTTACAAAACTTATACCGAAGCGAGAAATTTAATTTCGAATATGGCGTCTAATTCCCAACAGTTTAGTACTCGACAAGAACACCCAATAAAAGAAACGAATGAAGCTACTATAGCATCACTCAATCAACGCGTAAACGATATGACCGCCCTCATGCAAAAGATGGTTATGGGAAACACACAACAAGCCAATATGTGCGGTATTTGTTCCGGAATTGGACATGTGGCCGCGGTATGCCCCAATGCTCAAAGTCAGGGTTTCGAGCAAGCGAACGCAGCAGGATTTCAGGGGCAACGAAAATACGATCATTTCTCAAACACATATTGTCACACCCCGAACTTGATAAAAAAAAACATCTATATATGAAGCGAACTTAAACTTTTCAACACTAACTCGATTCCTTCGACGAAATACTACCTGGTAACAAAATAAATTATATCCCACAAACTAAAATGAAATACGTCAAAGTGGATCACCACTAACTTACATTATAAACATCCAAAATTATAAACAAAGAGTGCCAAAACAATGTACGTCATTGATCACTTACAACGCCTAAACTTTGATATCAATACAAAACTATAGGAATAAGTCGTCACGTCTAACTAATATCTACAAACTGATCCATATACATCTAACCCAAAAGTCACATGACGAACCAAAATATACTTGTCTAAACTAACCGACCATCTAGACTGTATCAGAGCACTTCTAACGCGCAGCTTACTCCCTCAAAGGTACGTCACCCATTACCTGAAGGAAATACATTTACAAAAATATAAGCAAAGGCTTAATGAGGTCGAGATGTGGGTGCCAGTGATTTTAAAATGAAGAGAGTTTAAAGTAAAAACACACGTATGTTATGAGTGACATGCAACTATTGAAATCAACGACTATAGATAAACAATCACAGGTACTGATTCATATAAATCCTTTGAGAAGTTCGATAACGAAGAAGACTCAATATCGGTTGCACCTCCTTATGACTCCTATCATCGATCAACTACCTTATCCACCAATTGCAAGCGGCCAACTTGCATAAAACTGGCATGCCCGGGAACATGCCTAAATCTACGACCCCATCGCCATGATACGCTCCGTCCATGCGCGGGAGGGGAATCGGCAACCATGATGTTGTGACCACCAATCCGGCGAGCCCGTTGCTGCCCGGCAGGGTCACAATCATCATGCCGTGGTTGGGCCCAAAAGAACAAGCAATATGTCCACAAGTCGCATGAATAAAATGAAATGTCATATCGTGAAATGAATGGAACAGAGTATTGTGTCGTGCATAGAAATATGATGTCTGATGCATATATTACAAACTTTAAGTAATAAACTATTGTAATGCATATGTGATTGACCACCTCCAGAATACATTTTACCAAACGGCCGTTACATAATTTCCTCCAGTTTTATTTTCAAAACTATATATATATATATATATATATATCGACACTCACCTTTGGAAATATGTGTCCCCTGCTCGTTCTCTTTTACCTGCGAATACTCTTCTTCGAATTCACTTTTATCGATAATGAAGTATCGATGGCCTTATATTCGCACCGTAGTCAAAACTAACTTCATCAATCGTTGCTGAAATGAACGCAGCCAAACAACCATTCAATAAAACTCAATTTAAAACGAACAAGATGGACAAAACACATATCCAACATCCTTAAACAAGGCACCAAGTATGTGGCTGCTGCAATTAAAAACACCATCAGTGCCCTTACCATATCTTCTATCTTTCCCCATCACAATTAATTTATACTAACAAATTTCATTTCCAGAAATTAAAGGTGAGATAGTCAAGTAAGATAGTTATCCCATCTAATTCCTTATTCAATACAATCTGTCCATTGATCACCGAAACTCGTCGAGGCTAAAAGTTACCCTTTAGACATCAATTCTTCAAGAGTATAAGCTAGAATTAAGGAAATCAAAACAAGAAAACATACTACCTATATATATATATATGTATATATATATGTTCTAATTAACTTCAATTCCTACACTATTATCTTTACCCACTCAAATCAAAGTCACAATTAAGAACAACAAAGCAATTATGCTTAGGAATTAAAGCTAGAGAAATAAAAAGCCCAATTTCTTTACCGTCTCTGCTCGTCGCCGCAACTCGAAGGGTTTTGTAATTTCAGAATTCCCTTTCTCCTTTGTTCTTAACCTTCACAATATCTTAGTCTTAACTCGTATGGTGCTTTTGCTATTTTTCTACTCCTTGTTAAATCTCTCAGCTATCCTACTGAACTTTTGGTTTTGTAGAAGAAGATAAAAGTTTGAAGGAAAGAAAGAGTAAATCACGTAAATGTTGAGGAGCTTGGAAGATAGTGTAGTGGGATGAGTCACTAGTTGAGGTGTCTTGTAAGGAGAAATTGGCTTGGCTTGATAGAATATATAATGCACTTTAGTCATGAATATCTAATTATTATAATTAATTACCAACATATCTATACATAATGCTCAAGTCATTATCTATTTAATTTCTTATTTTATTAACTTGAGTACATAATATGAACTCTAAACTAGCATATAGTAAATTTAGAGATTAAATTATTATGCTAGAAACTATAATTCTAAAAAAATAATAACTATCTACATTACTTAAATTATAAAATAACACTAATGTTATTTACTAAATTCCCGAGAAAAGTAATAAGAATTGAAGGGTGTCACACATATAATCCTGGATGGAGGGATCAACCTAACTTGAGTTATGCACCACGGCCACCTTATCAAAAACCTCAAGGACCTCCGTTCCCTCAACAAACCCAATCCTCGGGTATGTCCGCCGAAGATATGATTAACGCATTGACCGCAAATACTCAACAATTCCAACAGAGCGTACAACAGTTCCAACAAGGTTTGCAACAAGCCCAACAAGAGAATCAAAACCCTATTAAGAACTTGGAGAAACAAATGGGTCAAGTAGCCACCGCCGTAAATGAATTGGTGTCCCAAAGTTCAAGCAAACTGCCGTCCCAAGTCATAGTAAACCCAAGAGAGAATGCCAATGCAGTTACATTACGAAGTGGTAAACAATTGGAAGAAGCCGAACCGTTTCAAAAGTTAAGCGTGCCCACGCCTAATCTTCCAAACGCTTCTGCCGAAAATTCTTCAAAACGGTAAATTGAGAAAGAACTGGAAAAAGTAGATGAACCTGTTGTCGAGCAGAAACCTATAAAATTTGTGATTCAACCACCCTTCCCAGATCGATTTGCCAAGTCAAAGAAAGAGGAGCAAGAAAAAGAAATACTCGAAACATTCCGAAAAGTTGAGGTAAACATCCCACTTCTTGATGCCATTAAGCAAATACCTCGTTATGCTAAATTCCTTAAGAAATTGTGCACAACGAAGAGAAATATTATAGGCAACGAGAAGATACACGTAGGTGAGAACGTATCCGCAGTACTTCAAAAGAAATTACCACCTAAATGTAAGGATCCGGGTATGTTTACAATCCCTTGTAAAATAGGTAATGTTCGAATTGAAAAAGCTATGCTAGACTTAGGAGCCTCAATCAATGTTATGCCACGATCGATTTATGAGTCACTTAACATAGGAAAATTGAAAGAAATCGGTGTAGTTATTCAACTAGCCGATAGGTCTAATGCGTACCCCGATGGTGTCTTAGAAGATATTTTGGTACAAGTTGATAACTTAATATTTCCTGCTGATTTTTATGTGGTCGATATGGGTCATAATGATTTTGTTAGTTCCGCACCTATTTTACTTGGAAGGCCATTTTTGAAGACGTCTAGAACAAAGATTAATGTAGATGATGGTACTTTAACTATGGAATTCGATGGTGATATTATAAAGTTTAACATATATGATTCCATGAAATACCCTCCGGATGTTCATTCTGTTTTTGGTATAGACGTTGATGATTGTCTAGCGCAGGTTATGTTCGAATTAGAGAACGAAGATCCAATTCAAGTCGTGTTAACCACGGCTGACTCGAAGGAAAAGAGCTGGAATTCGAGCTCAACCAAGAATTAGAAGATGCTAAATCAGCCCTCGATTCCCTTCCTTCTTTACCTTTGAACGTTTCTCGTATTTCATTACCAATTTCTACTTCTAAACTTCTTCCTTCAATTGTGCAGGCACCTAATTTAGAACTTAAGAAGCTTCCCGAGCATCTTAAGTACTTATATCTAGGAGAAGGAGAGACTTTGCCAATGATCGTATCAAACAAATTAACTCCTTTACAAGAAGAACAATTAATACGATCATTGCGAGATTACAGGGAAGCAATCGGATGGACCATAGCTGACATTAAAGGGATTAGCCCTTCCATATGTATGCATCGCATATTGATGGAGGAAGGAGCTAAACCAAAGATCCAAGCCCAAAGACGACTTAATCCACCGATGATGGAAGTGGTAAAGAACGAGGTACAAAAGCTTCTCGACGCAGGTATAATCTATCCAATTTCCGATAGTGCTTGGGTAAGTCCCGTACAAGTTGTTCCTAAGAAAACGGGTATCACTGTGGTCGAAAATTCAGAGGGTGAGTTAGTCCCAACTCGTGTTCAAAACGGTTGGAGAGTTTGTATTGATTATCGAGGTTTAAATACTTCGACTCGTAAAGATCACTTCCCTCTCCCTTTTATTGATCAAATGTTAGAGCGTTTAGCCGGTCGTTCTTACTTTTGTTGTTTAGATGGATATTAAGGTTTTCACCAAATCCCGGTTGCACCGGAAGATCAAGAGAAAACGACATTCACTTGTCCTTTTGGCACATTCGCATATCGAAGGATGCCGTTTGGCCTATGCAATGCTCCGGCGACTTTCCAAAGGTGTATGGTTAGTATATTTTCTGACTACGTCGAAGACATCATTGAGGTATTTATGGATGATTTTACTGTACATGGTGATTCTTTCGATTCATGCTTAGCCAACCTTAGGAAAATTTTGGAACAATGTATTAAATCAAACCTTGTACTTAATTATGAAAAATGTCATTTTATGGTCGAACAAGGTAATATTTTAGGGCACATTGTATCATCTAGGGGATTAGAGGTTGATAAAGCAAAAATCGATGTTATTAAAACTTTTCCTTACCCCACGAATGTGCGGGAGATTCGTTCTTTTCTTGGACATGCAGGTTTCTATCGACGCTTCATTAAAGACTTTGCAAAGATTAGTAGACCCTTGTGCAACTTGCTGCATAAGGACGCCCCATTCGAGTTTAATGAAGAGTGTCGATGTGCTTTTAATACATTAAAGGACCTACTAACTTCTGCCCCCATTGTGAAACTGCCAAATTGGAATCTTCCGTTCGAGATAATGTGTGATGCAAGTAACTATGCCGTAGGGGCTGTTTTGGGTCAAAAAGTGGATAAATCCCCTCATGTTATATACTATGCTTCACGAACGTTGGATGATGCTCAATGCAATTATTCAACAACTGAAAAAGAACTTTTTGCCATTGTTTTTGCTTTAGAAAAATTTCGTTCCTATCTACTTGGCACTAAAGTTATTGTTTATTCTGATCTTGCAGCTCTTCGCTATTTGATGACAAAGAAAGAAGCGAAACCCCGACTTATACGATGGATCTTGTTGCTTCAAGAATTCGATTTAGAGATCAAAGATAAGAAAGGAAGCGAGAATCTTGTAGCCGATCACTTAAGCCGACTTATTAATAGCGAAGAAACGAACCCGTTGAAAGATGAGTTTCCTGACGAACACCTCTTTGCAATACAATCGACATATCCATGGTACGTTGACATCGTTAATTATTTGGTTACCAAAACTTTGCCCGACGACTTATCTCGAACTCAAAAGAACAAAATCAAAAGCGACTCTAAGTATTACGTATGGGACGAACCCTATTTGTGGAAACATTGTCCGAACCAAGTGATTCGTAGATGTGTTTCTGAGGCCGAGGTACCTTCTATCGTTTTTGTCATACTTATGCTTGTGGCGGACATTTTGGTTCAAAACGAACCGCTCAAAAGGTTCTTGAGAGTGGTTTGTTTTGGCCAAGTATATTTCATGATTCACATGTATTCTGCAAATCTTGTGAAAATTTTCAAAAAACGGGAAATTTCGGACACAGAGACCAAATGCCATTAAACCCTATTCATGTTTGTGAAATTTTTGATATATGGGGTATTGATTTTATGGGTCCTTTTCCCCCTTCTTTTGGGTACAATTATATATTACTTGCTGTGGATTATGTATCTAAGTGGGTGGAAGCTAAGGCTACTAAAACTGACTGTGCTAAAGATGTTGTGAATTTTGTAAGGTCTCAAATTTTTGTTAGGTTCGGCACACCAAGGGAATTATTAGTGATCGCGGTACTCATTTTTGTAACAAAGTGTTCGAAGCCCTTTTGAAGAAGTACAATGTCACGCATCGAATCTCTACCGCTTACCACCCACAAACAAACGGTCAAGCTGAGGTATCAAATCGAGAAATCAAGTCTATACTCGAGAAAACGATTAACCCAAATAGAAAAGATTGGAGTACACGACTTGATGATCCACTTTGGGCTTATCGTACGGCCTACAAAACACCTATAGGAATGTCTCCGTTTCGTTTAATATTTGGTAAACCATGTCATCTCCCCGTTGAGTTAGAACATAGAGCTTTCTGGCAATCAAGCAACTCAATATGAATATGGATGACGCGGGACACCATAGAAAGCTGCAACTCCAAGAATTAGAAGAAATTCGGAACGAAGCATACGAGAACGCTCGGATCTATAAGGATAAGACGAAAGCTTTACGTGATAGGACAACTTCGAAAAAGGATTTTGACATTGGACAAAAAGTCCTCTTTCATTCTCATTTAAAGCTATTTCCGGGTAAATTGCGTTCTCGTTGGATTGGACCTTTCATTGTTATTGATAAATTCCCTCATGGTGCAGTTGAGATTCAAAGTCCGACAACCGGTAAAATTTTCAAGGTGAATGGACATCGATTGAAACCTTTCTACGAAGGATTTCAAGCTCACGATGTCGAGACAACGATGTTAGAACCGCCAAGCTATGCTACATAACTTTGTAGCAACGTCTAGCCGAAGACGTTAAAGAATGGCGCTTCTTGGGAGGCAACCCATGCGTTATTTATTTCATGCTTTATGTTTTTCGTACTTTCTGTTTTGTTAAGACCGAACAGTTTCAAAAGTTAAGCATGCCCACGCTTAAAATGCAAAACCGTTCGGCCTGACCTGCTGTTTTTTTTTACGACGCGTTTCAGGAATTAAGCGTGCCCACGCCTAACTTCCGAAATCCTTCGGCCTTAACCCTCGTAATTTTACCGAAGCGTTTGACTATTTAAGCATGCCCATGCCTAAAAGTCTGAATCCTTCGGCAAATATCACTTTGGTTGATCGTTTGTTTTTATTTCCTTTGCTTACATAAAAATAAAAAAATTTCAATTTTTCCCACCAAAATCACGCAACTGTTCCCCCCATTTTCTAAAAAAACTAATTACACTTAATGATTAAAACCAAAACAAAAAAAAACCCCTAAAATTAAAAACCCTAATTTCTTCATCTTCATCGCGCCGCCCCTCACCGTTTCTCTTTCAATTCGCAGGTCTCCGATCAACCACCGCCGCCGTCTTCTTCGAACCACCTCCATGGGCGAAATAATGTCCTCACTCACCGGCGCAAGTCCTCAACCCCCAACACAACCACCATCGTCATCCTCGCCACCTACCCAGACCGCTCCGATCAATCCACCCACGGCGGAACCTGAGCCACAACCACCATCTGTTACTACTACTCCACCACCAGTCACCACCACCAAACCAAACAACCCTACCACTGAAAAAGACAACCCCTCGTCTTCGCCGCCCTCTGAACCCTCCACCGACGACGAAACCTCTGAACACACTGCCTCACCAACACCATCTCCTCCTCGACGACCAGCCCTACGTCGCTCTACGCGTACGTCTTGGCGTTCGAACCCTAACGCGCCGCCCACTTCGGCCGATTCACCTCTGAACCTCGACTCTTCGCCGGAACCACAACCGGAGCCACAGCCGCCACGGCGCCGACCCGTTTTTGACCCTAAGCCGACATCCAAAATGCGTCGTAGCCAATACCAAAAGCTTTTTCCTAATGGACCGCCGCCACCGATGGATTGGCGGATCAACCCATTTCCTGCTACGCCGCCACCACCACCTTCAACTAATCCTGAGCCGACTCTTACTCCACAGTCGCCTACAACCGCTGCTACTCTAGAAGCGACCCCTATCGCAGAGCCATCCACTTCACATCGCCGATCTCAACCCGCGACTCCTACTGATGCACCAGCTTCCAAACGTCGTCGCGTTCATACACCTCCACCACCGGTCGCCCCACAGACTTCACCTCCACAGGAAGCATCAAACCAGGCCCCTGGACCTAGTTCATCAAGACCCCCTGCTCCAAACCGAACTGCCCCATCCTCGGCTCAACAGCCTACTCAAAGACGCACCCGTCTCGGGCTGGGCACAAGTACCCTACCACATTCTGCAGCCCCCGGTGGTCACGTCTCCTTCCGCTCACCCGAGGATCGCCAAAGGTACAATGACATTTCGACACCTCCGATAGTGCCCTGTAAGTATATCCACTATGAAACTTTAGATACATTGAACGTACGAAATGAAATTTTGGGCTTGATTGAGGGTATAGGCTTATTGCCGTATTTTTCTGTACGATGTCCTGCCTATGTTGAACTCACGAGGGAATTTTACACTACTTTCCATTTTGAAAAGAAAACAGGCCTCACTTTGTCGACCCCCGGAGTTATCAAATTTCGTTTAATGGGCAAACACTTTTCTTTTTCTATCACTGAGTTTAACATAGCCCTCGGTTTTCTTACTGCTGATATTGCAAAAACACCTCAGTACTTGAATTCTGTGATTGATTACATCGATGATTTTGAGCCGTGCGGTCTTTGGAAAGTGTGGTCCAATTGCAAATTTTCCTATAACTCGAGCTCTTCCAAGAGTTGTCATTTGAAAGACCCCGTACTTAAACTTTTACAACGCTTCTTAGCTTTTAACTTTTCGGGTCGAAGAGATACCTCGGGTACCTTAACCAAGGCTGAATTTTTTATTTTGTGGTGTATGAAAATGAAAACCTTCATTAATTTTGGGTGCGTGGTTAGCCCAACAATTTCAAAACGTTTTAAATCGAACACGACCACTGATTTTAGGCTCTTTTATCACCCACCTTGCCATGTCACTTGATCTTTTGGATGTGCAGACAACAAACATGCGGGTAGCCTGCGAGATGGAACCCATGAACCTCGCATGCTTGTTGAGTATGGGCCTCGTCATACAACACCGTGATGGTTATACCTTTGCCGCTGCCGGTTCCCGAACACCAACAGCTGCGGCTTCACGACGAAATCGTGACCGAGCAGCTGCCCAAACACCCACGGCTGCCACTGATTCTGCTGCCCCCGAGACTCCATCTACGGCTGCACCTTCCATCGAAGACCGTCTTCAAGCCATCGAAGCCCACCTTGCCTCAATCAATGCCAAACTCGATCGACTACTCGCTCGCCCCGACATCACGACTGAGTGATGTCCAAAGGGAGTCCCCCTTCCTTGTGCTTTTATTTTTACGCATTTCCTCGTATCCTTTCGCTATTGCTTTTACATTGGAGACAATGCATACTTTAAGTGTGGGGGGGTGACTTCTCGTGCAATTGTGCTTCTTGTGTCTTTGTTTGATTTACTATTACTACGTGTAATTTTTTTCGTGTAACCTTTTTCGATTTTGCATTTGCTTCGGTACTTTAGAATATGGTGCTTGTGATTTCTGTGAACTTGTTGAATTTGAACAATATGGCCATGTTTTAATTGAACTTTCATGCCGTATGAGATTTTTGCTAGCATAACGATCAAATGAAAACGGTAGATTTTCACGTTTTAGTACGACTTATCCATGCCTTGTGAGACTTTGAGCCTTTTTGATTAAATGGATCATATATGACATCTTTCTTTCTTGTGTGATACTCGCGTGTTTTTGGAAATTCTAGAACTTGTTTTGAACCACGTCAAGATTACGAGAGTTTGTGCACAATTGAAGGTGATAAAGGCATATAGGATTCAGCCACTTTACCAAATAAACCGGGACGGATCTTCTATCCCATTTTTGTGTCACACAATAGTGTCACACTAATAAAAAATTGACAAGTGTCATTTGAAATAAGTTTTAGGAAACTAATTATTAGTAAATATTTTATTTAATTAATTAATAAAAAAGGAAATTAAATTTTAAGTTCCTAAAATAATGGGATTCTTCCTCCTTCCTCTCCAAATCTTTCACACGTTCGATTCTCACAATTCTGCAATCTTCCCTTTAACTTTTCGATTACATATGACAGTGATGTAATCTTCCACAGAGATGTCATCAATTTATAAGAGAATACAAACTGTCATATGAAAGGCCTTAGCATAATACCAACATAAATCTTACAAAATACTAGCATGAGAACACAATCATATACACCTACCATACAAATGTTCTTTTGCGAAACCATTTTTACTTTAATTTAAATAAGTAAGAAACTGAGCCACACATAATTAAACAATGGCAAGGAACCAATGAACTTTCAATGTCATAATCATAAGAAAACTGGCACACTTCTGGAACACATTTATTATTTCAAATTATGGTTAAAGCTACTAATTCCAATTATAATGTTCTTTTTGAACATTTACTCATTTTCGTGGACTAAATTCCATTCAACTCCTTAACACAAGTGTTCTACCAGGACCAAACACAAGCTGACATGCACAAGTGCCTTCAAGAGTTTCCATATTTTATTCAATTATACTCCATGAAAATACAATTAATCACACATTTACATGTCTACACATTTTCCAATAAATATTTCTTAAACCAAAGCGATATGGGAGATTAACCAAAACAAAAAGGAGAAGACTTGTGATTTGAATGGCTTTAGTTTTCAGAATACATCCCCATTTTACTACTCCCACCAATTACACATTAATAACGAGAGTAGCTAATCTAATTCCAAGCACAATGTTTGAGGTCAAACAAGGTGTAAAGTCTTCTGAAATAAAGATTGAGTACTTGGAAGAATTAAGATGATAATTAAGTTTTCGCTTTTCACGTATGTACATGTACAATTAGCTCAGAACCAAAATATCTCCCGATTTCTGATTTGTTTTTTCAATTTATTGTTCTCAACTTTTGTTTAATTGATGGAGTTTGTTGAGGGAAATGACGGATGAGGTGAAGACCATAGCGGAGTGCCTTGCTGATGAACTATTAAGAAAAAAAAAACATGTACCATGATTTTGAGAACAGAAAAGTTAAAGGGAAGATTGCAGAATTGTGAGAATCGAACGTGGGAAAGATTTAGAGAGGAAGGAGGAAGAATCCCATTATTTTAGGAACCTAAAATTTTATTTCTTTTTTTATTAATTAATTAAATAAAATATTTACTAATAATTAGTTGCTTAAAACTTATTTTAAATGACACTTGTCAATTTTTCATTGGTGTGACACTATTGTGTGACACAAAAATGGGATAGAAGATCCGTCCCGCAAATAAACCATACCCTTACATTATCCATTAGTGAGCCCACTTTGTGCCTTTTAACCGTCTTTTCTTGATTAAACCCCGAATATGAGCCTTTACCGTTTATTTCTATCTTAGTCTTACTCGTCTAGAAAACGAGTCGAGCATTGAGATTATTGAAGTTTGGGACCGAAAGTCAAGAAAGTGATGTTTTTGAATAAGTGTGGGGGCATTCGTGGAAAATACAAACGGTACAAAAAAAAAAGAAAAAAAAAGAAAAAAGAAAAAAAAAAGAAAAAAAAATTTCAGAAAAATTCGAAAAGAAAAGAAAAAGAAAATAAAGGGAATGAAAGAAATGGTATCAAAAAGAAAGAACGAACGAAGTATCGAGCCCTCGAAAAAAATGAAAATGAAGGTAGTTGGGTCCTTAAAGTTAAATACACCCAATGATGTCTCGGTGCTCGATGAAATTTTCGGACTAAGCCATTTTAGACCTTTCTTTTTACTCCTACCCCGAACCTTAGCCCCGTTACAACCCTTAATAAGACCTTTTGATTCTTTTATGCACATCCTCAAAAGTAGTGGCGATGTTGGTGTATAACCAAGCCTATGGGATAACATTAACACGTTGAGTTTTGAGCGAAACACGTTATACCCTATACACGAGAGATTTGGGAGATTGAGAGAAAAGTCGGCTAATTTCGTGCATTTCTATTTGTGATAATGAGCTCGTTGTGTTGGTATTGATTTATTATGGTATTGGAACCCTCGATTTTTTTTTGCATGTGCCGTCTTGTCGAGTTTGATTTTTGTTCATTAGTGCACGAACTTATATTTCTGATTTATCGGGTGAAGCAATCTTGAGTGGTTACATTGCTTAATTTCGAACATTGTCCGAGGACGTACAATTGCATAAGTGTGGGGGTATTTGTTAGGTCGTATTTTGTACATACTTTTCATGATCTTTATTAGGATATTTGGCATATTTGAGCTTCGTATTTGATGGGTTTATGTTGATATTGAATTAATAGGTGATGATACAAGGAATGAATGCAAAGAAGGATAATTGAGGTGAAAAAGGAACAAAAACCGATTAGGGACAAAAATCTGGCTGCCGAACATTTTGAAGACTTAAGCGTGCCCACGGTTAATTAGCCAAAGGCTTCGGCTTGGGACAAAACAGCTGGACGCTGTGAAGATCTTTTGTGCTGAAATTCAGATCCTGTTTTGATACTTTCTCTTTCCTGTATTATTGGGATTTATTCCCTTGCTTTTGTTTTAGATTTTATTTCCATATCTTGGAGATTTTATTTTGTTTTAGTTTGTTAAGTTTGTTAGAATCCTAATTAGTTACCTTTTTGGATTAGGATTCCTTTATGCTATTTATATGTGGAATTTTATTCCACAAGACACCTTTTACATTAATTTTAATTCCAGTACACGTTTTTTCCCTTACATGAAGCTTTCGATTTTTATTAATTCTTGCATACGTACGATTATGAGTTGCTAAACTCATACTTCTAGTCGAGGATTCATCAAGGGTTGATTCTAAATATTTGTGAGATCGAATTGTACTTAATTTCTTCGTGCATCGGGTATTTACTTTTTCTCTGATCTTTGTTGACAATATATTTCAATTGGTTAGATAACTTGATCAACTATTTAATCGTTGGAATCGTATTAAGCTATTTAGGGCCCAAATCCGTAATTGTTTGGTAAACCCTAATATTTGTAGCAATTAGCGACGTTGATTACGGACAAGTCTTCGATTAGTCGTTATGAGAATTAGTAACCTAGTCTAAATAAACCGAGCTTGTGTGTTTGTTGGCTAGAATTGGTGTTTTTCTTATTCGTGAATGCTATCAATAGGCTAAATCCTAAGAGCTTGTTTAGGGTTGTCTAATCGGTAAGAGGAGTAATCAAAGAACTTGTTTTGGTTACCGACAACTTAAGGAAAAACTAGGTTGCTAGAGCTTGTTAGTAACTATAGCTAATTTATCTGATAACGTTGAATTATTATTGCATCAATGATCAAATCATAGAATCAATACCGAGATAATCCGAAGACTAGAATTTTCTCATCATATAAAATCCGAAATTAATTTACTTTATTTGCTTTATTTGTTTTATTTGCACCTTTTAAATTTCACGTTTTAAACTTCGTTTTTAGTTAAAAATATCAAAACCCCCCTTTTTAATCGATATTAGTAATATAGGAATTGAATTTTACACCATTCCCTGTGGATCGACCCTACTTATCCTGATTACAAATCTTTTTAGAAGTAGGTTTTTATTTTTGTTGGATTCGACACCCACCAATAGATTTTCTTTTAAGAATTCCAATCCAGAAAAAGAATTGATAGCTTGTATTTCTATTGTATAATTATCATTTCAATGGTCAACTTCTCCCATAATGATATTATTATTATTATTATTATTTATATTATATTATATATTATATTATTTATTTATTTTATATTTTCTAAAAGTGTGAATGATTTACATGATTTACACATCTCTTACAACAATTTTGTTTAGACTAAAAGAACCATATAACAATAATTAAGTTTTATTATCAAATTAAATTAAATTTTTAATTGTAATTAAATAAATGTACTGATGTATAAACTTGATAACTTTGTTGAATTTATATTTGGATGGGATTTTAGATTAATAGTTAACATTGTTCAAAGATGAAATTTAATAAAAATATTAATAACTTACAAGAAATAATAACTATCATTATTGTTATTACTTTTCAAATGGAAGTGCATCAACTTGAAATTCATACTAATTTTCATATCTATTTCAACACTTTATTTATAACAATAACTCAACTAATTTTTATATCTAGTTTTCAAATATTAGAATATATGGCATGTAGTTTCAGATACTAGAATTGTTTTGCAAAGGAATAATGATTCAGAAGTAATAAAAAATTTCAAAAATAGTAAAAGAAAAATCATAAATTACACATTCTCTACTAATGATGGGTAAACAAGCCATTGACATTCCAATTAATCACTAAAGTCTGAGTTTCAATATTTACTTCAATACAACATTCAATCCAAATTGTACATATAATACACATGGAAATTAGCTATGATTTAGAAATTGCATAATGGGTTATGCCAACAATATCCTCAGGGCTTGCAGGAGGATGAGTTTTGTTTCTAACTCTCAGTTGCACATAATCCTTATACAAAAAACCTTTGTATTTTGAAGATTCTCCTTTGTTTACGGTGAAATGTGACAATGGTTCGATCATTTTATGTCCACCAATAGCGTATACGAATGCATACGAGTATCGACTTTTTCCGAGCTGCCTGACCACCCTATGTGGGGCGCTCTTGAATTTGTCGTTGCTAAGTACCTTCACAATGTTCATCACAAAACATAAGAAGAGATGATAGTTTACAACACACAAGATAAGAATACTCATAACATTTTCATAGTCGTTATTATTCTATTTTATGGAGAGTTACTTGTGTTAGTTTTGTTTCGCGGTATCCTATTTCGTAATATAGTTATATGTATTAAGTGACGAGTTTTTAACATATTTAAGTAACTAGGTTAAGAAGTGCCAAAAAGTGAGATTTATTAGGCCATTTTATTCCCTACATGTATGAATAATAATATTATTTTGTACTATGTAAAAAGACTTCCACAGTCTTACTTAAATTTAAATCTTTTTAATAGTTGGAAATTATTTAATTAAATATTATTGATAACAAATAGGTATATTAATAGTAGGACACTATTTATTAACTGATATTGTTTGTCTTAAGCTTTTTTATTTATGTATATAAGGATGTATAAGTTAAAGCTACAATATATTTGCAAAAATTATTTTTCATGGAAGTTAGCGTATCTTGAAGTTATTAAAAAAACTTACAAATATAAAGTATACATGAAATTAAAATCATTAAAGTAACTGGGGTGTGATTTCTACATAGAATGTATACTATGTTCAAATTTATAAAAGATTTATAACTATGAATAATAATGTTTGCAATGATTTAACCTTTATTGTATCACATTAAGAACTATAGTGTAAGTTATGATATATAAAACTATATAAAAAGATATTATATATTATCTACTTTATTAAAAAAATGATAGAAAAAGAGAAATTAGTCTATGCAAAGTATATGAAACACGATTAAATTTTTGTTATTTCACATTCATATATATATATATATATATATATATATATATATCAATCAGATGACTAAATAGTTGAAACAAAAAATTAACTATGTTACACTAAGTTTTTGTCATCAAATTATATTATTTCAATAATAACTTAAACAATTATAAACAAATGACTAATTAAGTTTATTTGCTACTATTTAAAATATTACAAACTCCTTTGAATATGAAATTTTAATTATTTATTTAGACTTTTTTTAATATCACGAACCCCGTGTACTTTAACATCTCCTACATTCTTATGTATTAAATATTATTGTCCCTCATAAACCATATAACTAACATATGTTTCATGCAGCTACATTAACAAGGTGAAGTATTTTAGCACAAGAATATAGAACAAATAATATTACCTGAATGATATCGCCTATATTAACGACTAATGTGCCCTCCGGAGGACTAATCGCGATCCATTTCCCGTCTTTATAAACTTCAAGACCCCCAACTCCATCTTGGAACACAAATGTAATGCTATTCCCATCACTGTGGCAAGCTTTACCTAGATTTTCAGTTTCAGAGGCTGGAAAATAATGCAATGCAATTACGAAATCCCATGATCGATCGTTGTTGTATTCTTTGAGGAAATCACGAGGGAGGCCTAAGCAATCGTTCACAATGTTCTCAACTAGTGAACCCAGTTTCGAAAAATAAGGGTATATCTCCTCAAGTACCTGTCTGAAAATGATTTGAATTTATAAGCATAAATATGAAAAGAAGTCGAAAAACGAAAGTAAAAGCATGCATGCACATTTGTTCATCACGAGTAGAGTAATATAGGCAGTAAATTAGGTTTATCTCTCCTATTCAAAATAAGTATGAGTTTCTAAGTATCTATGTAGGGTTTTGTAATATGTATCACACCAAAAGAATAATGAAGATATCTTGTATGATTGTAGAATTATCCAGTTCCAGATGTATCACGTTAAATCATTGCGTTGTCTTATGGTCGAACTGTTATTGATCTTTTTCTTTTCTTTTGTATGAGTTCATTTGTTCATTTCAGTTTAAGCCCTAACAACTGATATGAAATGCAGGCGTTGTTTGTTTATGTTTTCAAAATCCATTTTCAACTTTTTAAATTACAAAATTCAAAATAAACTTAACACACCAAATCCTGTTCTAAATTCTACTTTTTTCAACTCTACTTTATAATCTCCTATATATCTAACTATCAATCATATATACAACTTTTCACATATTTATCACTCAAATTAATCATTATTTCATTTGTTTTTAATCTATATTTCTTTACTTTTTATTTTCATAATCATTATATACACCACTAACATAATTATTATACACATCATCCACCAACCTATCACTATTGATTTGACATGTCTTACAACTTTTAACTTATGTCAAAAAACATAAACAAACACCTACCATTTTCACATTAATTTCTATAGTACACAATTTTCAAGAAAATTTCAAAATTTTATCTCAAAAACATAAATAAACAAAACCAATTAGTTTTACAAATTCCATGAGGCACTTAGACATCAATAAGATTTCATGTAGTGTGAGCAATGGTAGGAAATAAATAAAGTATCAAGATTAACAAGCTCGATGGTTGTTTCCCAAGTGCTCAGTCAAACCACTTTAGATCTTGAGGCATCTTATTTACTTATTTATTTTTTCCAGATTAAAAAAAAAGGTTTCTTGATCCAAGAAGTCTTATACCTAACAACCCCTACTGATAAAAAGAATGAGTATTTGCATTGTATTTAAGCAAATTAGTCAACTTATTTAATCAAATTTAAATGGTATAGGTGTGGCTATATTTTATCAGATTTAACTAATTATAATCTAATTCTTAGATAATTGATTTACAATTCTCACAATTTCGGATATTTGATTCAGTATCAGTATTGTTGTTCTATGAGCAGAATATAATTGAATTGATTTAATATTGAGTTTCAAGTATGATTATGACTAATGCATTTAATCGGATGCCAAATAACCAGTATATTATTAGATCTTTTTATCAGTGATAATCAATACTAAGTATTTTTACTAAATTATTTAGCTAACCAAATTACTATTTAAAGCAGTTGTTACAATTAAATCTATTTATTTTACTGATTTTATTACATTTACAAAGCTCATTCTATATGCAAGGAAGAAAACCTGCAATATTTTCTATATAAGCTATGGTCAAAACCAATCAACAAACCTTGATTTTTAACAAATTTAATTCTACATGATCGCTATTAATTTCTAACAAAAGTCATACATGTAAAAGAGCATATATATAACGTGTAATTCACTCAACACCTTTGCAATAATAGTCGATATATACAATAAAAATAACTTGATTTAATTTGCTAAAACTTTTCACCAGAAAACTTACTGAAATTGAGGTGGGCACTGGCTACAAGCTGAGGTAGGTGAGACCATAAAAAGATGTTCATTTTTTTCTGCAAAATTCTCCTGAGATTTCACATAACCTATTGGCGGAGAATCGGGTACAGGCTTTAGACTGTAATCGAGTTTATCGTGATCTGGAAGATTGAAAAATGACTTGGAAACTTCAAGGGCTTGGCTCATAAGCTTCAAGGGTACCCCATGGTTTATAGCAAGAAAAAAGCCATATTCGATACATGCTTGTTCGATTTCAAGCATGGCTTTTTTCTTCACATCTTCATCTACTTGTTGCAAAAAAACCGATAGATCGATTGTTGGAAGAGATGATGAACTAGCCATCGATACGTTTTAACTTAGTGAATTTTTCTTTGTTTTGATAATTTCTCCATTTGCACGAAAAAAGGAAAGGTATTTACGTAACAAATAGTTGACTTGGATGAATATTTTTTTGTTCATTTTATATTGTATTACATGTGATAATTGAGGAATCATGGAGTTAGGAACATAGTTTATTGTTCTTAATTTATTTAGTTGGCGTGAAGGCTTGTTAAATAACTATATCTCCTTCCTTAAAACGAGGCGTAAGTTATGGGATTGGATACCTAACAAGAGGAGTGATGAAGACTTTTTGGATTTGATTATTGGATTATTTAATTTAGAGCCTGTCTAATTATGAGTTTTCTAATGAAATTAATAATATTCTTTTCGAGTTTATCTTGATAAATTGGTTCATATATAGAGGACTTGAATTGGAGACGTACTACTAGCGACAAATATAATACAATTGCAAGAGAGATTACAAACGAATTTCGTAAAGCCATTCGACCAATAATAGCAAGGACAACGGAGATTAGAAATGGCTTATAGAAGGACGTTTTTCCATTGGTTGTGGAGATTATTAGAGTTCTTGGTTCGTAATGTAAAATGAACTCTTGTATTTGATATTATGTATATTGAATTATATTTGCAATGGAGATATACAATATATATGTACGTACTAGGGTAAAATTGTCTGCGCTATACATAGTTATGGGCGAAAAATAATATATAAAACTATATGCCCTAACATAGATTGATACATAAAAATGAGAAGAGTCAGATAGACACCAAAAATTGTCCTAATTGGTTAAAAGTGAGTTTGACCTTGGTCAACATAGGTTTGACCAGGTTACTGCGGGTTAGGCCGAGTCAAACCACATGGTCAACGTGGGTTTGACTTCAGGAATATTAACTTTGAAGCAATTAATGGATGTTCAACTTGGGAATTGACTTGTATTAGGATTGGTTTCCTAATTACCAAGAATATGGTTATGTTTCCTATTTAGATTTGGATTTTTTCTTTCTTTGGGTATCAAGTCTTCCACATATAAATATGACTTGTATTACTGTAATTGCCTTGTAATTGAGTGTCTAAGGTTTTGCATGTGGATGTAGGCAATTATGCCTAACCTCAATTAATCTTCATGTGTCATTGTTTAATTGCTTCTTCATATTGGACAATTTTTCTTTTCTTCGTGCTTCGATGAGGCAATCCTAACAATTTGTATCAGAGCCAAGAGCGACAAGTATCTACATAAAAGTTTAAATAAATAATTTATTATACAAAACTACAAGTGTTTAATTTTTAATCTAAAGACTTAGGAAAATTATGTAAATTAGATTATTAGCCATAAATATTAAATTTGACGAAATGAAAGTTAGTAGAATGTATTTTTTTGAATTTAAAAATATCATCATGAATTTTTAAATAATAGAGATTATATTAGGGTTTTTATTAATTTTCTTATATATATATATATATATATCAATGGTTAAATGCATATATATACACACCACATAATTTATATACATATATTTTTTTTCATAGTTACGATTCTTTTTATTTTTGTTTAATCTGAATAATCATAATATATGTATTTGTAATTTCATATTTACTATAATATATATATATATATATAATCATTCAATATTCAATATAGAAAAGGTGTTGGTGCATGAATACAAAAGCAAAATTTATAATCATCACTTGGACTTTGGAGTAGACATAGTATTTTTAACCACCTTGAATTGTCTTTAATTAGCATGTTTATGCATATATGAGTTATCGTGATAATTAATAAAAAGTTATTGTATTGATTAAATAAATTATGGTCTAATCAATAAAAAGACATAATTGAAATATGGGCAAAAATATCTTTTCAAAATTGAAATAAAAATATAGATTTTCCATACTTTTAGTTGACTAGTAAAGTACATATACATTCCACATACATAGTCGACCACTTCATGTACGACTAAATTTAAAAACTATACATATAATTTTATACATTTTATTTTATATATAACAAAAAGAATAGTAAAAATTTGTATTAATCCTAGTATATTCGTTTAATATAAGATGTTATCTATAATTAACATGATAGAGGTGAACTAACATAACGGAACATTAATTTTTAAGATTCATTTTACTTTCTATACCATGCACCATTGTATGTAAGTCCAATTAAATTTTGTAATAAGATATCATTCAATAATATTAAGGCATTGTTATTTGCATCTTCATAAATTACTATATTACCGGAGCTCCACAATTATATGTCTCTTTTAGCAAATGACAAAACACCTATTTATTTATGAAAGATGAATATGTATTTGAATGATCGTCCATTCAACTTTTTTCAATTTTCTTAATAATTGCAAAGAATAATTGGATTATGCATAAGATAAGACTATATATATCTTTTGCGGTTGTTGTTGTGGTCATCAACTTCAAGTGTCTTCCCACATTTTAGCTGTAAATAATGTATACATATATTTTTATTTATATTAATACATTATAAATTTATGCATAAAGAAATATTATGTTAATTTTTTATATATTAAGATTTAATTTGCAGAATATGGAAATATATAGAAATATATTTAATATTGAAAAATTTAATATTGACCCTTAACACAATTGATCTAATGGTTGTAGCAATCATTAATATATAATTGATAATTTATTTATATTATATCAAATAATTTGCTATAATATTCTTTATATCATCCATTCATTTTTATTAGTTGTAATTCAAGTTTTCTTATGTCACTTCATTAACTTAGAATTCATTTTAGGCCTTAAAAGAAAGTGTTTACGTTGACATATATTATTGTTTGTATATATGGTCATTTTTTAATAATGTGATAATATATATTGATCAACAACTGTATTGATGAGCGTCCCACCTCTATTAATCATACTTTTTTTTAATATAATGAATGATAATAAAGATAATATATAACTAATATATAAGTTAGTAAAGTTTTTAGACAAGGTCATTGATGTCTTTTCACAATTGAAATAAACACAATATATATTCAACTGCAATTATTGATCTTCCAACTTCTATTAATCATAATTATTTAATATAATGAGTGATAGTAAAGGTGGTATAGATTAATAGTAACACTTATATATCTTACTAAAGTTAATAAACACGGACAATGGTGTCTTTTCACAATTGAAATTATTCTCAATTATAATAATAATAATTATTATAATTAATAAGTTGTGTAAATTCATTATTCAATAATTTTGTAGGAAAGTGAGAGTTTTATATATAATAATTAATAGATATTCTAAATTATAATTATAATTATAATTATAATAATAAGGGTAAAAAAGTAAATTAACATTAGAAGAAACACCAATATTATCATTTATCACACATTTATTATAATATTTAGTGTGTATATATATTTAGAGAAAGGTGGTGCATGGACAGCAGGGTGTAACCTCAATATTCATTAATTTTGTAGGAAAGCGTAGGGTTTTATATATAATAATTAATACTTATTGTCAACTATAAATTGTAGGAAAGTGGAGGATTTTATATATAATAATTAATATTTATTACAATGAATAAATATAATATAGATTAGATATAGATAAATTAGGAGTTGGTGACTTTTGAGTTTGGATTAATAATTTTCTTCATATTAAGATAGTGATGATTTAGTATAATATAGATTTCATTAAGAGTTTTATGGTTAAATACATATCATGATTCATACTTTTATAGTATTATATTATATATATTATATATAGATAGGGAAATGCACTGACACAGAAGGGAAGCGTAAAAGTGAGTCAAGGTATTTTGATAATATTCAGTATTAGTATCTAAAGTTGATGCATAAGTTACTTCTTTAAAATGGGAGAAAATTCATAATTGTGTATCAAAATATATGTTTAAAACTTTTAAAAATATTATTTACAAAGTTTCTCTGATCTAATCGTGAAACTTTCAAAGAATACTTTTAGACCATCTAACAATCACAATATTGGTGTAAGATTCACAGACATATTTAACAAGCCAAATGCATGTTTAGAAACTAAACAAAAAATCAATAGGATATAAACACGATGAATATTTATGTGTCCCAACATGTTCAATTTTTTCTTATGTCGGTAGATTTTTCTTAGTTATATAAAATTTAGGGATCACAAATGAAAATGATTTTCAAATTGATAGAAATTTAAATATAAGTGATATCTTATGTGAATGCAATGTTTTGACTTTGTTTATGTTTTTAATATTTTTTTTAATTATTAAAAATATTGCATTATGGAGATTTGTATGCGAAATGATGTGTATTTGTCTATATTTTTAAAAAATAATTGAAATTTAAAAATTGTGCAAAGCTTGTACGTAGGTTGATATGATTTGTTGAATGAATGTATTAGTTATTTATATAATGATTATGTAAAGAAAAAAATAATAAATTATAAAGTATGAGAGAGAAAGAGAAATAATGATTAAAATAAATAATTGTGAGATGTATCTAATTATATAGAAAATTAAAAATGTTGATTTGAAAAAATAAAAATGTGAATTGAAATAATTTGTTTTAAGGTTATTTAAAATTTTATGATCCAAAATTTTGAAAATAAAATTCAAACACATAAACAAACAATGCATTTTCTTCTTGGAACACTTTAATGCTACTAGTATAAAGCACGCGCATTGCACGTGAATACCAATTATTTTAATGATTGTTTTAATTTAATATTGAATATTTAGAAATTTATAAATATAGTTTGTCTAACTTCCTATTAAAATATAGCTTGAATTAATATTGGTACTAAATAGAAGGAATAAAATAAACCATTATCAGTCCTCAAAAACTCGATTACCAAACAAAATCAGAAAGTGAAAAAAAAAAAAAAAAATTCTACAAAAGATCGCGTTCAATGGGTCCCGTTGAATGAGAAAATATTTTGATGAAACAACACTAATTGACATATTTAATGAAACAAGCAATAAAAACTCACAGGCTGCAACAATAATGCTGCAGGTTTAAGGTCTGTGTTGACATATATTATCTTGCGTGCATGGGTAACGCCAGAGGGGTGTTTTACTTCTAAATCTCGTCTCAGGTATAATAATAATAAGGATCGCATTATTTTAATTTTTAAGTCGATTTTACGAGTTTCGAGGGGAAAAAACTTTTAGTTTCCAGTATTTTATATAATTTTATTATCAATATTTATCAAATTATTATATTTATAGTTTTACTACCATTTTTACTTGATTGGATTTTCTATTCCAAATATTTATTCCATCTCCTGTTTCACATATTCAGATTTTTGACACGTGTATTTCACAAATGCAGTTATTAAAGGATGTTCTGTAAATATTTTGACGCATCTCAAACATCCAATATATGAAATAGAAGATGGAATATCATTTCGAGCAGAAAATTTTGTCCACATTTGTACTTACATAATTTAAATGATTGTTTTATGGTTGATATTATAAATTTATAATCCTTATAATATAAATTATAAGAAAAAATACTAAATTCTTTTTACAATTAACTTATGATTTATGAGACTTTTATTGGTCCATCTATTGTATGTTTTGAATGGGCCACTTTCAAAATATTGTACTTTTACATTGTTTGGACATCAATTTGAAGTTATTTAAAATCTTAATATGAGATAATTATTGCATGAACCATGTTACCTTTTCCAAGATTTTAATATTTATTAATTAAAGGGTCCTACATTATTAATTGCTTTAGCATGGATCATGTTATTTCCCTTCAAAAATACTCATCCTTCTAAGATTGTACATATATATTAATCTAGTGGGATCCTTATTCTTTGGGTGCATTAATGAGTCTAGATCTTCTTTAATAATAATAAATGATAAATATTATTAATAATAAATATGAAGAATGAAGCAAGAGTTGATAATTTTAATCTACCAAATCAAATAGAATTACGATTTAACTTGATTCTAAATAAGTATGTATGTAGTTTTACCTTGTTGGGCATGGATTGCCTTTTGGTCATTGGTTTCCTTCGAATTATTCAACAAAATTAAGGCTGAATTCGAAGCATTAGCTTTATTTGATAATTTTTTTTCTCTTAATTATATTAATCATTAAAATAATCAATACTTTTGGAAAAAGCTCCAAAGATGAAAATTGGTATTTTAATCTAAATCGTCGTGGATTGAATATCCGAAAATGCAAAATAACTTTCTCTAATCTATCGAACTATAAGTATTTGACATCCACAGTCAACACATTGGTATATTGACAAAATTTTTCCACCTTTTTAACATTTTGTTTGTCAACTTTCACTACAAGAAAACAGGGTATCAGAGACGGACAAATCCGTCTCTGATACCCAATTTTTCCGTCTCTAAATGGTTTTAGCGACGGAATCGTCCGTCGCTAAGGTCGTCGCTAAACAGCTGGACGCAAATTAGAGACGGGCCAATATCCGTCGCTAATTTTAGTGACGGATCAAATCCGTCGCTATTTCCGTCGCTAATGTGATGCTATTTTTCACACATAATCCGTCTCTAAATTCGTCTCTAATCCGTCACCAATTCCGTCACTAATATCAACCTATTTCCGTCTCTAATACGACACAAATTCCGTCACTAAATATCAACCTATTTCCGTCTCTAATTCCGTCGCAAATATTTTGTGGCCATTCCGACTCAATATCCGACTCAAATTCGGTATCTAAGTTTGGTCTCTATTCCGTCTCTAAACCCGTCTCTAATGTTTTCTATAATCTAGTAAATTTTTAATGAACCCGTCTCTAAATTTGTCTCTATAATTTATATATCATTCCGTCTCTAAATTCGTTACAATTAATCTAATAAAATCCAAAATCACAATTAATCCAATAAAATCAACCAGAATAAATTAACACAACATCATAATCACTTCTACATAATAAAAATAAGTCATTCACATCACCGAAAACAATTAACACAATATTATAATAAGTAACAATATATCATTCCAAATCTAACCTTCAACCAAAAATAACAGATAATAAATCAATATTCAAATAAATTTACTTTCCATGTCCAGATCCACCGTCATACTTGTGGTTTATAAATCCCCCTTCTTGAAACATTTTCTGAATAAGTTCTTGCATATTTCTTTGAATTTCTTCAAGTTTTTTTCGAGACTCTTCTTCTCTCTTTCGAACTTCCTCAAGTATTTCTTACAACTGTTTGTGTCTCTCATCCTCTAAGTGGCGTGTTTATGGTGGTCTCACTGTAAAGGACACACACACATACACTCTTTAGACCAAGAATATCTGTAATCAAAAGTTACCACTTGAGAATATATCTGGAAAAGATGTCAGTTTAAGCAACAAAAGATAATCTTCAATTTTATCCCAAAAACTTATGGAAAAATTAGGATATGATAGCAATAATAAAACAGAAAAACAAACTAATAAGCTATAATTTTCTTTTCTGTGTATAACTGCATATCTATCCACAAATTTTTCATTTATAATTGTTAAGAACATGCTAGTGGAAATTTAATAAAGTCTCCAAATTGTAAACAAACAAATTAATATGGTGTTTTGAAAGTCATTCTATTACTAATCCAAACAGGAAATATTTTGATATATCATAATAGCTGAAGTGTAGAAACAAATAGAATCAAATGATGCAAAAATGGTTAAAGATCCCTAGATAAAGCAAAAACTTCAAGTAAAGTCTCAAACCTTAAATAGATAATATGGCAAAACCTATCAAAAAAGTGTTTCCAATCAAGTGGTATAGGATCTTCAATTTTTATTTAAATGTTAAGGGTTCAAATCAAGAAAACAACAAAATTTATTTTATTTTATTCATAATTTCATATATTATTAAATATAGTCATAATTAATGTCAAAAATATTATTATTTATACATATATTATTATAATATATCATATTATATAAAAATATATAAATAAATATTTATTTTTTATAAATATTAATTAAAAATTATTTTTTTATTCCAGCTCGCGAGCTCGCGAACAGACATTTTTAGGCTTGAGCTCGACTCGATTGAAAAGCTCGGCTCAATAGGCTAGGCTCGAGCTCAAATTTTTTCGAGCTCGAATCGAGCTATTTTCGAGTCGGCTCGTCGAGCTCGTGAGCCGGCTCGACTCGTGAACACCCCTAGTATAGAATTGATTGTTTAAGTTTTTAGACTAATTCTTTATAAAATTATAAAATATTTTATATATTTCAATATTTAACAATATATAATATATTTTAGATATATATATATATTTATTATTTTTATATTTGTTTATGTCAATGAGAATATAATTTTTTAAATCGATAGTGCTAAAATATGAAATATACTATTTTCTTTCTTATTATTATTTTATTAAGTTGATCATATATATATGTTTTTTCTAAATCGAACATACTTGAACTAAAAATAATTCATCGATAGTGCTCAATATGTGGTGAAATGGTTTACTTAGTCTTCACATGGTGGTCAAAAGTTCAAGTGTTCAACTCTCAATTGTGACAGTTAGAAACCGATTGTTTTAGTCTCTAATTTTGTTTCTTAAATTAATGTTTAGTGACGGCTTTTGAGACCGAATTTAATTATGTCTCTAATTTTGATTCTAAAATTAATATTTAGTGACGGTTTTTGAGACCGAATTTAGTTCTGTCTCTATCTCCATCTCTAAATCCGTCACAATTTTAGGCATTTAGTGACCGATAGTCTCCGTCTCTAATTTTGTTTCTAAAATTAACGTTTAGTGACGGATTTTGAGACCGAATTTAGTTCCGTCTCTATATCCGTCTCTAATTCCGTCACAATTTTAGGCATTTAGTGACCAATTGTTTCCATCTCTAATTTTGTTTCTAAAATTAACGTTTAGTGACGGATTTTGAGACCAAAATTAGTTCCGTCTCTATATCCGTCTCTAATTCCGTTTTAGTGACCGATTGTATCCGTCTCTAATTTTATTTCTAAATTTAATGTTTAGTGACGGCTTTTGAGACCGAATTTAATTCCGTCTCTATATACGTCTCTAAATCCGTCACAATTTTAGGTATTTAGTGACCGATTGTTTTCGTCTCTAATTTTGTTTCTAAAATTAAAGTTTAGTGACGGATTTTGAGACCGAATTTACTTCCGTCGCTATATCGGTCTCTAAATCCGTCACAATTTTAGGCATTTAGTGACCGATTGTTTCCGTCTCTAATTTTGTTTCTAAAATTAACGTTTAGTGACGGATTTTGAGACCGACTTTAGTTCCGTCACTATATCGGTCTTTAAATCCGTCTCTAATTTCGTATTTATTTTTAGAATGCGACAGAATATTATACCCGTCGCTATTCCGTCGCCAAATAGAGACGGAATGGATGTCCGTCACAAAATCCGTCTCAGATACCCTGTAATTAGAGACGGATTTACGTCCGTCTCTAAAATTCCGTCTCTGATACCCTGTTTTCTTGTAGTGTTTATAAGTTAAAGATAAAAAATAACCCTTCATATTTGAGCTAAAAAGGTTTAATTGTAAAATTATCAAAATATCATCATATCAAATAAAATAAATAATAAAACATTACAAATGAATAATTTCTAGAAATAATTCTAAAATTCTAAGCTTTAATTAATAAAAGAATATCATCAAATTTTCATGATTATAGTTTATCATGCACCAATATTTATTTTGTTATTTGTATTTGTTACAGAATTTTTTATTCTGTAACAATATTTGACTAATTAATTTAGCAATTGTTTTCATCTTGTACTTATTTTAATTTCATATTAAAAATTGAGGTTTTAGAACTTTTGTTTTTCTTTTCATTCAATCGCCGGCCAGTTTATTTTTTCTTAAAAAAAGTAGCAATATATGTCATTTTCTTAAACAAAGTTAGTCCCATAAATTTTAAAAATTATATCTTATCCCCTCAACTATACAAAATATACTAGACACCCTCTAAATAAATATTAATGTCAGTTACACCTAAAAATTACAAAATAAATAACATAAGTTGAGGAAGATGATATATGATTTTATAATATTTTTTATAAAAATATTTATATTTAAGGGGTAAGTGGAAAAATATGTTTAAGGGGTATTTCACAAAAGTTATATAGTTTTAGGAGTAAAATATAATTTTAAATTAATTGTTTTATTCTGTCAAATTTTAATAAAAAATATGATATAAAATTAACCATCTTTGAAAATGGATAAAGTTTGCAACTAGAGTAAAATATTAAGACGTTCATTAAATTTTCGCAAAATATAACTATATGTTATGAAATTAAAATTGAAATTTTGGCTGGGTCAAAATTCTACGTGCTTATAGTTGAAGGAAGCTTGGTAAAATTCGTTGTTTCTGTTTGTCCACGGTCATATGTCTGCGTCAAAGTCCTAAGGCCATTCTTATTCTCAAGCTTTTTAAATTTGTTTTTTTTTTTTTTACATCATTAACTCTTTATTTTATTTTTAATTATGGTTTAAGTCACACCAGCCTTATTGACTAAGTAGTTAATTAACTCGAAATTATTAGTTGCTTTATTAGTTTATAGCAAATGCACTCAAACAATCCTTTTGGAATTTTAGTATCTTCATAATATTTTGTCAAAGTAATTTTATATATTAATGATATTTTGTCTCTTCTAATTTTGATAAGAAATCACTTGCAATAAATTAATTTTAATGAATTTATTACATCCATACATTCTAAATCAAAAAGTTGTGAAAAATCGATAAACGATGGTATATATTATTTTTCTTTGCAAGAGTAGTAAAATAATTGAAAAATATATAAAATGGTTTCGTATATGAGGGAACAAAGCGTATATCTCATAATTTAAAGGGTCAACATGTTATATGCAAATAGTTGAAGGAATCAAAGTGAAAAATTCATCCCCCTTTATTGAATAATATGTTCTCATATTTATTACAACATGGCTACAAGGGCTGGTACAATTAATATCAAAGATTAAACAAAAACTTATTATCTATCACTATTTTAATATTATCGATTTTTCACCGTCTTTAAGTTTAAAAAATACGAATATAATAAATTCATTACAATTAATTAATTGCAAATGATATAATCAAAATTACTAGATGTAAAAATCAGTGATATATATAATTATGATGTTGATACTTGCTAGTGGCTTTAATTAATATTATAAACTTCAATTAGCTGACATGGGATTGAGGCTAGTTTTTTCTATATAAATAAAAAGGCAGTCCCATGCTTAAGGCCCATAACTTTTGAAAGAAAAAGAAAAAAAATAGAAAGAAAAAAAAAACACACACAAACTCACACTAGAATACATGGCTGCAGGTGTTACTAGGCATTGTATTGCCCGTTTCATAGACTTAGAGTCCATGAAATCCTCTTTCTCATCCCCAACTGCACTTGCAAATCAATCAGTCCATTTCTCCTCCAATCATGTAAGATTTTGACTTCTTTTATATTTTGTCCTTTTACATAAATACAAAATATACTATTACATATATAATCTATAGATATTTATTTAAATTTTATTTTTCGATAGAAATATCAAGAGCTTAGTTCCTTGTCCATGAATGGTTGTGGTGGTGATCCTCGAACCCCTCTTGGCATAGTCGAAACCCGAACATTCTCCACTGCACTGACGCCAGCATTGGCAACAGATCGTCTCAACACAGCCATATTCGACTTGAAATCGAACCCATCAGCATTTGATTCTGGGATTATTCGTATTGAGGTAAGTTCTTTTCGACTCAAATTAGTTCAAAAATCGAAGACTTATATAGATGATGATTATCAAAATAGAAGTGTAATTAGATGCATGGCATGAATGAATGAATTCATTTGTGGGTATATGCCACGTGGTTGGCTGAAAAAGGATAGATGATTATCCAATCATGATCCTTATCCTTGTGCTAGCTACCACAATGGGAGATTATGGGTTGATGATATTGGAAATTGGAATTTGATAAAAATGTAGATTTTTGGGAGGGCCAATTAAATTTTGCAGTGAAAAGTGATTGTAAGTTTGATATTGAGGGTCATCTTTTTTAGTTTTTAGTGAAATTTTTGAATATAAGTTTCTTTTTTTGATTGAATTTCGTTGAATATGGAACTCTGTTTTTTTTTTCTTCAATGTCAAAGACAAATATGTCTTATAGGGTATAGATATTAATAATAATTATAATTATATTCCTAATCCTAATCTAATCTTATGCCCACCCTATGCCTTAACTACAGGCTTTGGTTGTGCCTTGGCCGAAGAGGTAGTCAAAGCATCTTGTTTGATTGTGTTCGACCAAAGTATTTTGGTGTGTTTTTTGAATTTGGCTAAAAATGATGTAATTTTAAAGAAAAGAAAATGAATTAATATAATTTTTGAATTATGTGTTTAAGCAATTCAGACAAATATAGTTTTGAATCGGGACACGGTGCACGACACGATACAGACACGAAATACGACATTTTAAAAAAATAAATTAGGACACGACACAGTCTCAAAACTGCTAATAAAATGTGTGTGTATATATATCATATACATATATATGTTCATTAATTTACGTTCAAATATATAAATTAGTCTTTTCATTTTAATTTAAATATACTGGTTAGAGATATAAATTATAAGAATAACTATTGCATATAATAAAATTGTATTTGATTTATAAAGTTACGCATGTTTGAAAAAAAAAAATACTTCATTTTTCAAAATCATAAAAATAAATACTTTTGCGATAGTTGACTTGAATATGTTTCCTTTTGCAATGGCTCCAGAGCATATCTCCTTATTGTATAATCAACCTAAAAATAGAGGAAAAAGATTCTCCCTGATTAGTTTAATTGAAATTAGATTGCTAAGTTTTTCTTTGTCCTAAAAACTTTAATAATCTTTCAACATATCTCTAGATACCACTTTTGCACCCTAAAATAGATCGAATAGGCACTTTGCACCCTTAAAAATCTATTTGTAGTAATGCGACATCTCTCTCTCATTTATCTATAATTCATATTTAATAACATATGTTATAAAATATGGATGAATATAATATTAAAAATAATAACAAATAAAAGACATATTACGGAAAGTTAAATGTATTTATCCACCGCATAAAATTTATTAAAGTTATAATAAAATGTATAAGATTGAGGTTTAACTCTCAGAGTTAATTCAAACCCGTGAACCAACTCAATTGAAGATCAACTTTTTTCGGGCTGAACTCGAGGCTAACTATCAGAGTTCGAGTTCAATTGTACCTATTTCTTATCTAGCAAGGCTTAAATATACTGTAAAAAGTATTTTATTTATTTACATGTGAAAATATAATTGAACATAATTGTGTAAAGATATGTTTAATATTTATCATGATATTTGTAATAAATATTTATAACATTATTAAATGTTGATATACAGAGAAAGAGTTTGCATGCATAACGCAATTATAAATAGGTTTTGAGAGTGGCATGTGTGATTTTTTGGGTGCAAAGTACCTATTTAGGCTATTTTTGGTGTGCAAAGTGCTTTTTACTCTGATTTAATTTTGATAAATTTTAAAAATAATCAAATGGAACGTCTTTTTAAAACTGAGGGGTATTTAAATATATTAGTTCTATTATATTTTTGGCACATAGCAATGAGTGCTTATTAAATATTTTTATCCATTTGTGCACTTTGATTTGATCATGATACGACAAGATATATAAAACATTTTTTTAATAAGGATGACGACCAACAATTGATTTTATTCAGATAATATATGCTTTTATTAACCATCAATCAGCTAAAAGCCTAAAACCTGGCAATAATATTTCAAGTCAAAGATATTAATTATAATTTAAGTAAAGACCAGCTGTCAATTAAATTAATGAATCAATTAATGTTGCGTATTTTATTGACCATCTGTCTGCTTAAGCCTAGCCAATATCAATATTGTAAATTGGACTATAGTTTATAGAAAGAAGTTGCTTCAATTATAAAAAAGAAGTGCATTTATCATGATTGATTTTTTAAAAATAATTAGATAATTTACTAATAAAAATGTTTCATATAGTTCAATAATGTGCATCAGATGAACAATATAATCATGATTTGAAATAACTCAATAATCAATATAAGAATTATCTAAATCAATTTAGTTGTCTTAGATGTATTTATTGAAAATGACATCCAAATCACTTAGAAAATTTTTCTTTAAAACCAACCTACCGGAAAATTCTATATTGGACCGGGACCAAAGGTCCCGGTCCATTCCCCACCACATGTTTATGAGGTGGTGGGTGCTTCACACATGGGTGGATGAGTGTAAAAAACCACCCACCACCCCATAAACGTGTGGTGCCTAGGGGCCGGGACCTTTGGTCCCGGTCCATGAAAGAATGACCCCCAACCTATCCATACAATTATTTAACTGAAAAGACTTGTCATATCAATAATTCAAAATAAATAAATAAATAAATATAATCAAAATTCATATCACTTTTAGTTATTTAAGTTTACATTTAGAATCACTTTATTTTCTTTATTTTTAAGTAAATAGTCAAATTTATTTGAGTTCAATGTGGCTAGAACATTTTTGATCAAAAACTTGGTTACATGGCACACACATGCTATATGTTGAAAGAGTCATAATTATTTTAAAGTTGAGGAGCTAAAGTGATAAATATTTAAAAACTCAGGGACTAAACTGAAATTCAAAATATGCGGGTGCGACATGTGACGAACTTACTTTTGGTTCAAACTGAATGACAATTCATCAAAAAACCAAATTTAAATAAATTATTGAATTGAGATACTCATTCAACGCAATTAAAAGTAAATAAAGTAAAATAATTTTAAATATAAAATCGAAATGCTAAAAATTGTCTCAAATTCTCGATAGGAGTCAATTAAAAGAAAAATTAGACATACTTTTTTAGGTCATGGATCATATTACATTTGGTGTAATTCATAACGATGTATCATCATGAATGTATTATTGAAAGAAAAAAAATCTCATCTTTAATCCCTAATCGAAAAAGGGATATTCTTTATCTCTATATTTTCCATGGAAATAATTTCCATATAATTGGGACGTAGAATTTTGTGTATTGATGGATTTTGATGTGTAATTAATAATGCAAGTAATTGGGTTTGTGAAAAGGTGCCAATCCAGGAGCAGATAGAGGCACTTGATTGGCTGCGTTCACAGACGCAAAATCATCTTCTTCCTCGTTGTTTTTTCTCTGGTCGAGATTCAAATTTTGTTCCATTAATTGATCAAGATTCCAATGGAAATGGGCATTCTTCTTCTCATCAGCAGAAGCTTGTCAGTGTTGCTGGGTTCGGTTCTGCTGTCTCTTTTCGCCATCTTCATCCCTTCTCTTTGGATGATTGGCATTCTATTAAAAGGTATATTATTTTATATGCACATATTGTGTTTGTGTTTATGTCTTGTTTTAGTGATAGCTTATGCAATGCAATGATATATATGATGGTTAAAGATGTAAAAATTGCTTGAAGTTAATTGTGATTATATTTCGCCATAGGTTCTTATCCAAAAAGTGTCCATTGATTCGTGCTTATGGCGCAATGCGATTTGACCCAACGTTCAATATAGCCTCCGAGTGGAAGGGTTTTGGTTCTTTCTATTTCATGGTTCCTCAGGTAAACAAATTGTGTTCCTTTTCTTTCAAAGTTTATGAACATCAATCATATGAGTAGGTATATTTTTGTTTGTACAAAATGATATGAATGCTATACACTAAATTGCAGGTTGAATTTGATGAGTTTGAAGGAAGTTCAATGATGGCTGCAACTGTTGCGTGGGATAATCGCCTATCGAGAACCTATGAACAAGCAGTTGCTGCACTTGAGGCTACAATGTGGCAGGTTCGATTTTCATCCTGTCCGTTTATTTGATCTTTGGTTCTCTTCTATAAACGGTTTATTTGCAGGTTTCATCAGCTGTACGAAGATCAAATGGTAATTCTCGTCCTGCTGTTGTACTCCATCAAACTCATGTTCCCAACAAAGAATCATGGGATTCAGCTGTTAAACGAGCTTTGGACTTGATTAAAAGAAAAAATTCAACCCTTGTTAAGGTTGCTAATTCTAACATCCTATTTTTTTTCCCACAAGAACCCTTTTGGTATATGGATTATGCGTCTTTAAATGACATTTTTTTTAAAAAAATAATTTCGAAATATGATTTGGGTTCTGAATGTGTACATTTTTCTTGATAATTACAGGTTGTTCTTGCACGTAGCAGCAGAGTATTGACCACGGTAGAGATTGACCCTTTAGAGTGGTTGACAAACTTACAGGTTGAAGGGGATAATGCTTACCAGTTTTGTCTTCAACCTCCCGAATCACCTGCATTCATCGGAAATACTGTAAGTAATTTAGGATGTTTTTTTCAATTATATGAGTTTGTGACATTACACAGTGATTTGGTGTATTTTTTCTTTATGCAATTTAGTATATATATTTGTAAGATAGAGGGATTTGATGTTGAATGATTTAATTTACTTTTGCGATTTGCGAATAATAGCCAGAACGACTTTTCTATAGAGACCAGCTTATAGTTTGCAGTGAGGCTTTAGCCGGAACACGAGCTAGAGGTGGAACTGAGTCTCTGGATCTACAAATAGGACATGATTTACTTTCCAGGTTGATCTATACTTTAATCTCCTGTTAGTTTTTTACATTTTGATTTCTTCAACTTATTCTCATTCATAATCATTTTTTTTAAAATTGCAGTGCTAAAGATCACCATGAATTTGCTGTAGTACGAGAAAGTATACGAAGAAAGTTAGAGGCAAGTTAAGCCTATACCATATCATAATATCGACATTAAATCTCTTCAAATAGTAAAGCAACGGTTCTGGGGATTTTTTCCTTTTCTTTTTCATTTTTTTTCCGAGAATAACATTTTTGTTTATTTTTTCGAAATTTTGCAATTTAGAGTATATGTTCCAGTACAATAGTTGAGCCAAGCAAAGCTCTACGAAAACTTCCACGTGTTCAACATCTTTATGCTCGACTCACCGGCACATTGCAGAAAGAAGATGATGAGGTATATATAACCTTTATTCATCTTTTGTTTTATGTATATCAATTCTTAGTTTATACGAATATATTTATAGATGGACTTGCTGATATGGGTCCTAAAGTTATTTCGAAAATTACAAACGCAAAATATTTTATTCATAGGCCAAATTCAACCATTTTAGAGTTTCTTCATATTATCATAAAATTATATGTTCAACTACTGATCAGCTGATGGTTTATAATTTGCCTGACTTCAGTTTAAAATTTTGTCTGCCCTTCATCCTACGCCTGCGGTTTGTGGGTACCCTATGAAAGAAGCACGCGTTTTAATATCAGAGACTGGTAAATATTTTTCCTATATGATTCAAGATTCAAAATTTCCAGCTTTTGCTTATTTCCTTATTATTTTATACATTTTAATACACTATATAATGCAGAAATGTTTGATCGAGGAATGTATGCTGGCCCCGTTGGGTGGTTTGGTGGTGCAGAGAGCGAATTTGCTGTGGGAATAAGATCAGCCTTGGTTGGCAAGGTGAGGATTTTTATGGGTTGCCATTTTATTGGGGTTAATTATATGAACATACTCTCACTTATTCAGCAATTTCCACGAGCCCGGTTTTACAAAAACTAGACACCACTTTTCAGATCCAAACAACTCAAAAAACAGGGGTGCAATTGTAATATGTTTTTATTGACAGGCGCGAAAATATAATATTTTTTTTTACTGATCATAGTGATGATTTGTAATTAGGGTCTTATGTCGGGATTGTCTATGTAATTTATCCTTCCAAATTATCTAAAACTAGCATTCCGTGTTTTTCTTTTATGATTTGTGTGTTCCAAATAGAAGAAAGAAACGAGCATTCAGAAAAATGAATCGAAGTTTGATTTCATTTGAGCTAAAAAGTTAAATGACAATCATGTTAGATAAGTTTATTGATGAAATGTATTGGTTTGAATGATACATAAGGGTGTTGGTGCATTACTTTATGCTGGGACGGGGATAGTCGAAGGCAGCAATTCATCCCTGGAATGGCAGGAACTGGAGCTCAAGACCTCTCAGGTTTGTGTTTTCACTTCTTGCATTTTGACCCCACATTTTCTCATCAGTTTCAATCAACACTCACTAAAATACTTCGAAATTTAAGGGTCAAAAACTAATGAATTTTTTTTTAATTCGAACCTTGAGAACCATTTTTTGATTAAAAATGAAAATATTAGGGACTGAATTAGATTTAAGGGGGAACCACTGGGACTGGAATTAAACTATTGCAAAAGTAAGGAACCAAAATGCTAATTATCCATAGGCCATGGTTTGTTCATAGGACATTTTATTATAAGTTTAATGAGAATTATTTTTCTTTAATCGATCGTTTTCTGCAGTTCACCAAATTGATGAAATTTGAGGCACCTGTTTTGGCAATGAGGGAGAAAATCGAACTGTAAATTAAAAGGTCAGTTGCTCTAATATATATTTATTTCACTTTTAATAAAATCCGCTTCCTATTTATTTTGTATATATATATAACTTTATTTGCTATTCGATATTATTTGATCAATTTGTATACAAAATGTTGCATGTAATTTTAACGCTGCATTTTGTGCTGATTTTTCGTACGCTTTATTTTTATTAAATTCGATTATTGGATATAACTTGTAAATCCGATATGATTAAATCATGCTTGTTTCAGGTTGATCATATGAGGACATTTCTGCAGACTGTATGATAAATGGTCCATTTCTTTGTAAAATCTTCGTATGATCTCAAGTGTATACGATCTTTCTTGGGTCGTGAAAAATAATAGTCATGGGCGAATAAGTTTTGTGTTTCGGTACCATGTAAAGAGTCATAGAAAAAGGGTTTTCCTCATTAATCTCAATGTAAATAATACCTTTGTCTTGTAATAAATTTCTTTGTGCAAATGAAGGTTCTTATACAGAATTTGTGGGTTTACATGTAAAGATAAAGCATTGAGAGTTGAGACCATTGTGGACTTCTCTTGTAGCTCGTTAATATTTATTATAATAAAATATATTAGTTTAGATTGTCATATATTTTCTTATCTTTCAGTTATTTAAATTTGTTTTATTTTCTTGATTCTAGGTAAATTATGATTTCATTTGATTTTCTTGTATAATTTGGATCTATACAAGTATGCACAATAGAAAGACACATATTCCATTTTCAAGGTAAATAATCAAATCTAAATTTCCTCACTATTGTAACAACTAGGAAACCAAAATGACTTTCAAATCCCTAGGTTAAGGGGTATAATAGTCATTTTACATTTCCCACCAAATTTTACACCATTTAACCAAACGACAATGTGACTCGTAACTTATGAAAAAAAAAACTCTATGAGAACTCGAATTTAAAGTCAAACTCAATGATCAAAAATATAATATAAGTCGTACGAAAAGTAAAACAAAATTAATCCGAAACGATCCAACCACGAATATTATATAACTAATATATTAATAAGTTCGATAAAGTAAAATTAAATCAAAATCTAATTCAAGCAAGAAATATGAGGAACCTTTTCTCCTCTAGCACTTCCATAAACATTGCTGCATTCATATTTGCCATCTTTTTCATCACTAGCAACAATATGTATATCTTCAACCACAATATCTCTGCATGGAACTGATTTACTACACAAAAATGTCACTGCAGGTTTCCTCTTTGTAGTTCCGATTATTTGTCGATAAGTCACATTCGTGATTTGTACAGCCGAATCGCTATTTACGCAATGTTGATGGTCACAATAGAATTGGTCGATGATTATTGGATTCTTTGTTGCGTGTGACAATATTCTCTCGAAGATAATATTTCTAGCATAACCTTTACCTCCCTGGTAAAGCCCGAAAAGGGCAAAAAATGAAGATTTATATCGAGATATGCATGGATATATATGTTGAAATTTGATAGTATTTACGTGCAAAATTAGAAATTATAAGTTCATTTCACAATAATCGCGATTAATATTTGTATCTCTGGAAAATAATATGTCTAGCATAACCTTTACCTCCCTGTCAACGCCCCAAAAAGGGAAAAAAATGAAGATATTATATCGGAATGGTTATAAAGGGTTCGAGGTAAAAAATTTAGGTTTATTAGGCGAGATATATGGATATTTTGACAAATATCGGAAAATTATAAACAAATATGAAAGTAGTAAAACTTGATAGTATTTACGTATAAAATTTGAAATTTTACGTCGATTTACCATGATAATCAGTATTAAAGATGCGGGATAGAAAGTATTGAATTTATAAAACTCGTTATTTACGAAAACATATATAAAAATTAATAGAAATGTCTTACCTGCCATGTTTTTATTCTAGCTCCATTTGTAGCTCCTTTAAATACAACATCACTAACTGTAACATACTCAACTTTATCATTTGCTCCATTCTTCCCTAAGCTCCCAATGCTACATAAAAATTAAAAAAAAAAACATCATAAATTCCAATAATATACATTTAAAAAATAAATCTTAATATCGATATTAAAATTGAGACGACAGTTTCACCAACCTTATACCATGCCCCGGTCCACATATTACATTACTAACCGTCACATACGACGATCCATCGACTATTGAAATACAATCGTCACCTACATTTACCAATAAGCAACATTTTAAATAATTTATTTTTGTTGAACTTGAATATTGCAAAAATGAATATGAACTTGGCGACGGATATAATTATCCCATCGCATTTCTGAATATGAATACGAAATTAGAGACGGATTTAGTGACGGGTATAGAGACAGTAACAATTATGGTTGCTAAATCCGTCACTAAACGCTAATTTTTAAAAAAAATTAGAGACGAACATTATCGGTCACTAAATGTTAAAATCTAAAAAAAAAAAAAGATTATTCGAGAATTACCAGTCCCGATTAGAGAATGATCGATAAAAGCATTTGTGCATCCCGTTACATGAATGCCATCGGTATTTGGACTGTTTCCTGGAGCTTGGATCGATATATTTGAGACGAAAATCGATTTTAACGAGTTAAGAACTATGTGCATTCGAGGGCTATCTTTAAATCTCAATCCGCCTCTTAAGTAAACGTTGTTCGCGCTTGAGATCTCAACAGCCTGGTCGATTTAGTCGAATACGAATATATTTTGGGTTATTCTTAGAAGCATTCGGATTAAGGGTTTCAATTCAATTACAATTTGGTGAAGTTCAATATTCATAGATTATCGTGATTGTATTGAAACTCAAAATCACTGTGATAATTATGACGATTTACGTAATTATGAAAAAAAAAAAAGGGTTTAGCTAAAATTGGGACTTACTGTTGGTCTGTTATGATTCTGAAAAAGAGAAACAAAGAAAGATTATATCAGAAACTCACATAAAAAATCAACATAAAAACCTTAAACATTTGCTTCTGCCGGAGCAATATACATTAATAACATTTTATATATATATAAGATACCAAATATATTTAATAGATCTAAATTAAAGCTACTGCAAGAAGTTTATTAATTCTTGAATCAAATTTCAGAACCTCTTTTTTTTTTTCAAAATCCAAACACTAAAAGTACTAATAAATGTACACATATATCAACCTTTGGTAGATGTATGATTTTTGGCATATACCTCCTTCTACCGTCGGATCAGAAGCTAGAAAAGGGTTAAATTTCACTTTTATACTTACAGTTCACGAAAAGAATGTATAAAATTGAAAAATAATTTGGTGGGTTAAGTTCTAAATCATGTTCATAATTATTAGCTTATTTCTTATTTTATAGATGATAATTAAGCTACTAAATATTGAAGTGTACTAAAAGTAACTATCTTAAAAATAGATTTATAGATAGGTAGGTGACCAATAGTTAGATACCTTGGGGATGATATATGCAAAAAGGCCCTTAACAATATAGCATATATCTGAGAAAAATATTACTCCATGATGATATCTTAAATAATTAAACACTAATTTTTTTTTTTTGTAAAATAAAAAAAAAATCTCTAATAATATTACTAATATAACATAAATACCTTTGTATTCCACCATTTCTTTCCACGGGCATCGATCGTGCCATGTCCTTGAACCGTTAGGCCATCGACTCTGCGAAAATAAATCCATTTTTCGCAAATACTCTTATAACACTCCCAATCCGAGGGATCATTTGGCGCAACCAAATTTCCATCAATCTGCAACACAATAAATAAATAAATAAATAAAATATCGTGAAATTTTCATAATTACGAAAAAAAACAAAATATTGAATATACCTCCATAGTAACACTATGTGAGTTACAAGGGCCATTGAAACTTATTGGTTGGATCAAAAATGTCTTGTCTGAAGGAACTTGTATTGTCACAGACGACGAAGATGATGAACACGCTTTTTCCCATGCTTTTACGAAACCCTAAAAACGAAAAAATAAAAATGGATTAAATTATAGTTTTCGAAAACAATATAATCTTCGATTAAATGTAGCAAGTTATATATATATATATTACATTGGTATCATCAGCTTGTCCATCTCCAACTGCCCCATAATCAAGAACATTGAAGACTGAATTATCAGACTTTGCTACAACTAGTAAACAAAGAATAGTAGTAATAAACACAGTAAATAATGAATTTGAAGATTCCATTGTTATGAAATGTATTTTACATAAGAGTAATGATATATACCACCGTTTTCATACCACCGATTTTTCACTCTTTCTATTATTAGTAAATAATCATTTGGTTTAATTAATTTAACTGAATTTAATACATTCATACTTTCTAAATCAAGGGGAGGTGAAAAATCGGTGGTATGAAAACGGTGGTATATAGCATTACTCTTTACATAATAATACGAAAAAATATGTTTTGGTAACAAGTTATAATGTTATGCATGTTGGAATTCATATCCTCGTAGAGTTACTGATTTGATGGGGAACTAAATCTGCTAAAGAGTCCTTAATTGATTAAAAATCTAACTATTATTATTATTAACAAAAAAAGTGTGCGTCTATAGCGAAAGAAATAATTAATTTATGAATAAAATGATGTGATAATTTTATGCTACTATTTCTAGGATAATATCAATATTAGTAAAGATGTGATAATTAAAATATTAAATTAAATAAGATCAGCATAGGATAACAACAACGAAGATTTTGATAGATACAGATAATTAGTTGTAGAAAATTTTTATTTGATTTTATCATCGTAACTTATTTGTACTAGCTCACGAACAGTATAAACTTTTATTCAAAGAAATTTACATGAGTCAATATACCCGAGTAATTATATTTATATGAACAATTGAAATTCTGATTCCTATGCGACAAAGAAAATTGCAGAATCCACAACAAATTAAATAATATAATAATTTATTTCTCCTTAAATAGGGAAAATTATATTTTGAGATGTACATGAAAATCTCATTTAATCAAACCAGTGATTTAAGTCCAGTTCGCCTTCACCAAAATATCATTATTTTGTCAATTGAAGATGTGGGCCTTCAATTGCCCAAAACAGAATCTAATTGGTGGCCCAACTAGGTGGCCAATAAGAGGCCCAATATCGTCCAAATAAAAGGCCCAATGTAGGTCCAAAATGAAAAGTAAAAGTGGAGATGCGGGGTATCGATCCCCGTACCTCTCGCATGCTAAGCGAGCGCTCTACCATCTGAGCTACATCCCCTTTTGTTCACATGGTCTTTATTATTTTAATTTGTTTCAAATATATTCAAACAAAATAATAGAGAATTAACATTGAAACTATAATGATACTATTCACTATTTTATCGAAAAAATTGTATTGAATAGTGAACCCCATTAATATTTTTGGAATGCTCATTAATATCATATAATCATTCCCAAAATAAAATTATTTGGCTTATAAGTTATGAGATTTTTTGTAATAATAATGATGTAATTAAGACTAAGAGAGTCAAAAGCAGAGTTGGTTAAGGACCTTAAAAATAGGTAAGAAATATCCTAACTTGCTTTTTATGAACATCTTATTTCAAAAAGTTGATCATATAAACACTCAAATATCTTACAAAATATTAATTAAAAGTATTCTTAAAATTTTGCTGCTAAGTGCTAACAATCCCGATATCCCAAACATCATACATTCATCAAGTCCGAAAGAAAATATAACTTCAAGAAAATTATATTCTTTTGACTTAGACAAAGCTTTGATTGTGTGGAAGCACCCATACCAGACACAAATTTAATTATAAGTTGATGGATTTTAATATTTCAGGGATATGATTTTCTATTTTTGGATCTAAGGTACAAATTATACAAAAATATCTCCATTTAAAGTCAACCCTATCTTTAAGTTCTTTAAACTTCATTCCATACATTACTGTGTTTTCATATATATAAATTACCCGAGAATAATAAAATAACTAAGGACATGATTGGTATGAAAGAATGGAATTAAGCTAGAATGGAATGGGTTAAGGAATGGAATTGAGATAGGAAAGGAATCATAATAATTTAATATATTTATGTATACTCAAAGAATGAGAATGGAATGAAACCATTATTCTTTTATCCATTATATGGTTACAACATAATGAGATGAATTGAATTTTTTTGTTTTCAAAAACCACTTATCCTTTAGTCCAAGTTTTCAGTCGATAATATATATATATATATAAATTTTGCTATGAAATGAACTAACATTTTTGTTAGTATAAAACTCTTAATGTCAAATAATTTTTTAACAGTATAGGAGTATGATATGAAATTACTAATTCAATCATTCAATCATTCAATTTACATGTAATTATGGACAAGAAAATATTTTCGTAAATTAATTATTTTTCTAATTTTTTTTAGTAGCATAATTATAACGTCACTATTTTATTTCTTGGTGTTATCACGGTATTAGTAATTATTGATGATGACCATCACAATAAATTTAAAAATATTATTTTTATTTTCGTATAAATATGTCTGTTTCTACACAAGCATAATTTGAATTTGCAGCAATAAAATTGCACATATATATATATAATATATATAGAGAGAGTGAGAGTTCATATTTGGTAAGTTACACGTAATAAATTTGGGAAGAAGATGTAGGGTAGATGTAGGGTAAAACAGGAAATCTAATTCTTTAAGATATATTTTACCAAAAATAAAGGACAATTTTGTCATAAAAAATAAAAATTGATTTCTCATAAGTTTGGAATAGGTAAACCCTTGGAGATGACATGAATGGCTAATCCCATATTTATGGGAATAACCATTCCATTAGAAATGAGGATTCCTGTCAATAAATTATACCAAACATGGATATGAGAATTAAATTAGGAATGATGATTCCATTCCAACCCAATTACTTCATACCGATCACGTCCTAAGATAGAACAAAGAGGTAGTAGATGTAATCACCAAGACATGAATACATAAAAAAACATTCATGAAGATGGAATAAATGACTTCCATATGTTTGCAAATATTGATTCCAAAGGGGATAAACAATCTAAACACAAAAGCGTACCATTCATAAGAATAGACTCGGGAATGCTCATTTTATTTCCATACAAATAATCCAATCGCAATCATTGATACGATAAAAATTATTCAACTCCTAATAATCCAATAGTAAAACTAGGTTAATTCTAGGTAAAATGCATAAAATCTCTATATGTTACATCGAAAATACTAAAAAAATTGCCTATTAACAGAATATGCTAAACAACCACTTCTATTATGTTTGCGCCAAATTTCATATCATAGGAGACAAAGGCATGTATGATTTTTGATGAAACAACGCTACCGGTTATATTGTATAAAAAAAGTAGTGAAAATCGTGCTCATCTTTTAATGAAATGGGAATTGTTTAAGTAGTGTTTGTCAGTCTGCTACAATAATGTCATTTAATGTCAAGTACTACTTTGTGAAAAATTAGAGATTCACACATGAAAGTCTTGGTCAAGCACTACTTTGTAGAAAATTAGAGATTCACACATGAAAGTCTTGGTCAATGACTACTTTGTGGAAAATGTGAAAGACATTATGGTTCATTTGTCTGATGAAGCTCTCCTATAAATTGAGCTATTAGGACATTGTTAGCATCCATCCCAAAAGCATTTCTCTTTCTCCCTATAAACTTTCTTCTCCTTTTGTTTGTTATAAAAGAGAGTGTGAGAGTGTTCTTCCTAGTTCGAGACGGATAAAATTATTCCGTTCTTTTGATTAGTGAAGACGTTTGTAATTCCTTTCAGATTGATATTATCATAGCCTTGTCCCGTGGACGTAGCCTAAATTGGGTGAACCACGTTAAATTTCGTGTCCCTTATTTTTTATATTTTGTTGTTGTCTCAACTCAAATAATGTCATATTCCAACGCTTTCGCAGCGCGTACCGCCTAACAATGGTATCAGAGCCACTAGGTTGGAGTAGCGTGCACAAGAAAGTTTCTGTTGGTGTATACATAATTTTAGTAGTATAAATTAAATACTATCGGGAAGTTCTGTCCAGTGAGCTTACTCGGGGAAAGTATTATTTATACGGTACTATATTTTGTATACTACGGTTCGAGGTGAAACGGTTGTTTTAAAATGACGGTGAAATTTGATATTGAGAAATTCAATGGAAATAATTTTTCATTGTGGAAGATGAAAATAAAGGCGGTGTTACGAAAGGACAATTGTCTTGTGGCAATTGAGGCTAGGTCGGCGGATATAACTGATAATAAGAAGTGGGAGGAGATTGCTGGTAATGCTGTGGCCAATTTACATTTGGCGTTGGCAGATGGAGTTCTATCCAGCATTGCGGAAAAGAAGTCAGCTAAAGAAATTTGGGATACGCTGACGAAACTCTATGAAGCCAAATCGTTACACAAAAATATTTCTGAAGCGGAGATTTTACACTTTACGGATGGCGAAAACCACGTCGGTGACCGAACACATCAACGTTCTAAATACACTATTTCACAACTCACTTCAATGAGTCATAAAATAGATGCAATTGAACGTGAGGAGCTTTTACTCCAAAGCTTACCTGATTCATATGATCAACTTTCATCAACCTGGCGGGAAATTCTACCACGGATTGTCCAGTCTCCGATGATCTTGCGGCCGATTTTCTGGAAGAGGAAAATAGGCGCAAAAACAAGGAAGATAGATTGACGAGTTCTCAGCAGGCAGAAGCTTTGTCGATGGCAAGAGGAAGATCTATGGAGTATCGGTCGAGTGGGAGCCATAGTCGTGGCAAGTCACAGACACAGAGTAAGAAGCACATTAAATGTTACAATTGTGGTGTAAAGGGACACTACAAAAGTGAGTGTCCGACTCCCAAGAAGAAAGAAATTTCCAAAGGAAAGAACTCTGAGTCATCTAATGCCCAGGCTAATGTAGCAGAAAATTTGAGTGATGGCGATATTCTATGTAGCGAGGCATCAATATCTGCAGATGGCAGAGCAAAGTTTGATGATGTGTGGCTGATCGATTCCGGTGCAACATGGCACATGACGTCCCATAGAGAATGGTTTCAAAATTATGAACCGGTTTGTGGGGGACAGGTGTACATGGGAAACAATCATGCTTTGGAGATTGCTGACATTGGTATTATCAAAATGAAGATGTTCGATGGTACAATTCACACTATTCAAGGAGTTCGGCATGTAGAGGGTTTAAAAAAGAACTTGTTGTCTGTTGGACAACTTGATGATCTTGGGTGTGTGACTCATATTGAAAAGGGAGTCATGAAGATTATCAAAGGTGCGCTTGTTGTTTTGAGGGCAGAAAAGATCGCATCGAATTTATACATGCTTAAAGGTGACACGGAGCAGGGAGCTAATGCGTCGATTGCATCGGCCAATTCGGCAGAAGAGATGACGATGTTGTGGCACAAGAAACTAGGCCATATGTCGGAGAAAGGTCTCAAGGTTCTCTCTGATCAAAAGTTACTCACAGGGCTTACAAAGGTAATTTTACCACTTTGTGAGCATTGTGTTACAAGTGAGCAGCATAGGGTTTCGTTTGGACGATCTATCAACAGGAGCAGTTGCATCTTGGATCTGATTCATTGAGATGTTTGGCAATCACCAGTTTTGTTTGTTGGAGGAGCAAAGTATTTTGTCTCTTTCATTGACGATTTCTCGAGGAGATGTTGGGTAAATCCAATCAAGAAAAAAGCAGAAGTGTTTGAGTTTTTCAAAATTTTCAAAGCGCGGGTGGAACTTGAATCTGGGAAAATGATCAAGTGCCTAAGGATAGATAATGGAGGAGAATATACCAGTCACGAGTTTGAAAAGTTCTGTCAACAAGAAGGTATCAACGACAGTTAACCACGGCATACACTCCACAACAGAATGGAGTGGCAGAGCGGATAAATAGGACGCTCTTGGAAAGGACGAGAGCGATGTTAAGGACTGCGGCCCTAGATAAATCATTTTGGGCGGAAGCGGTCAGATCTGCCTGTTATGTGATCAATCGATCCTCGTCAACGACGATTGATCTGAAGACGCCGATGGAGATGTTGACGGGAAAGCCAGCTGATTATTCTTGGTTACATACATTTGGAAGTCCTGTGTACGTGATGTACAATTCACAAGAAGTCACAAAGTTGGATCAAAAATCCAGAGAGTGTATTCTTGGGTTATGCTGATGGGGTAAAGGGGTATCGCTTGTGGGATCCCAAAAACCACAAGGTTGTCATCAGCAGAGATGTAATATTTGCAGAAGATAAGCTGCAATTGGTAAGGAATGGTAGCACTGGGAAAGAAAGTTCAGAAACTACGACGGTAATAGTGGAAAATAGTCCAGAAGATCATGATACAGATTCCTCGGAAGCAGAATTAGAGCATGAAGAAGATCCAATCGGAGGTGAGGGTACGGAAGTCCGCCGCTCAACTCGAGAAAGACGAGTACCAGGCTGGCTCTCTGAATACATTACTGAGAGCAATGTAGCATACTGTCTTTTAACGGAGGATGGAGAGCCAACAACTTTCCAGGAGGCTTCTAGACGCCAAGGCGCGGCTCTATGGAGGACATCAATGCAAGAAGAGATTGAAGCCTCACATAAAAACCGAACATGGGAGCTTGTTCAGTTACCACGAGGAAGGAAAGCCACTGGAAATAAATGGGTCTATAAGATCAAGCGTGATGGCAATGACCAAGTGGAACGGTATCGTGCTAGACTGGTGGTGAAAGGATATGCTCAGAAAGAGGGTATTGACTTCAACGAGATATTTTTCCCGGTGGTTCGACTTACAACAGTCAGGGTGGTCCTGACGATGTGTGCTGCATTCGACTTACACCTGGAGCAGTTGGATGTGAAAACTGCATTTCTTCATGGAAATTTTGAAGAAGAAATCTATATGCTCCAACCAAAAGGCGTTGCCGATGTAGGCAAAGAGAACTTGGTTTGCAGGTTAAACAAATCTCTATACGGTCTCAAACAGGCGCCGAAGTGTTGGTATAAGAGATTTGATTCCTTCATTATAAGCCTTGGATACAATAGACTTAACGCAGACTATTGCACGTATTGCAAAATGTTTGGTACGGATAACTCGTTCGTTATCTTGTTATTGTATGTGGACGACATGTTGGTCGTAGGGCCAACATTGGTCGGATTCAAGAGTTAAAGGCACAGTTGGCTAGGGAGTTTGAAATGAAGGACTTGGGACCAGCAAACAAGATTCTAGGGATGCAAATTCACAGAGACAGAAGTAGCAGGGCGATTTGGCTGTCACAGAAGAATTATCTAAGAAAGATCTTGTGTCACACCCCCGGATCGGGCCAGGGACGATGACCCTTTTTCTTTCGTAAATGTTATGGTTTTCTAAAATAATAAAATTCTTTCTTTGGAAATGAAAATAAATCATTTTTCCTTTGCAAATTCAAACCTTGTACATAAACAAACGTTCGTTTACAAAACCATAATAGAGCGGCTATTCAAACATAACGTTTGTTCATATGCCGTGTTTCGAGCATTTTGTAGGAAATAAGAGAGAAAAGAAGAAGAAAAAATAGGAGAAAATTCCGGAAAAATAGGAAATGAATAGTACTGCGTAAAATGAGTTAGACGAATCGACATACTCGTTACAAGTAAGTATTTTATCGATAGTTTCTTCAATTTAATCATCAAATTTAGAATATTAGTCGAAAATTGTATTTAGGTATCGTATATATATCATTTTACAGGTTAATAAACAACTAGTACTATAGGTAGCTTGCGGTAGCGTCTCCGTTATCGATTTCAGTACTAACGACTTAAGGTAAGTAGAAGTTTTTCTTGACGCATCATATGAATCAGTATTATGCATGTTTATGAATATGTATGTTGATTACTTGAAAATGAATGTTATTATGTGCCGATTGTGTTAAATGTTATTTATTCTGTGCGATAATGAAGATGGATGTTATTTGATGTGAAATATTGAAGTACGTGTATTATGATGCATTATATTGATACATATGGAAAGAAGACGTTTTCGAAAGTGAGGTTTGGTATTTGATTGGCGGTCGGGTAGGCACGGGACGCGGGAGGGACCGGCGGACCCACAGAGGGTGGTGAATACCTTGAGGTGTAAAAACCAAGATAGATAAAGCCACGATATATGATGGAGCTAGCGGCTAATATCATCGGCCAAAAGGTCGGTATGAGAACCCTCGTGATGCTTCTTTTTATGGCCAATTATGAACAGGTTCCGAAAACAGACGCCTATCATCATCAGTCGAATACCATACTTCGAGGGTACCCATAAGAGGAAAAGATAATGTTTTAACTGAACTATGCATTATTGACTGACTTATGTGCTATGTGATATGTTGTTATAGTTGAGCTTCTTCTTACTGAGCCATTAGCTCATTAGATTCTTATGATGCAGGTGATGATTGATATATGTGAAGGTTGCCCAAGAATCCCGAGCGGTCAGACAGAGTTATGTTCATATGCCGTGTTTCGAGCATTTTGTAGCTCAAAAACTCTGATTTTATGTTTGAATAGCCGCTCTGTTATGGTTTTGTAAACGAACGTTTGTTTATGTACAAGGTTTGAATTTGCAAAGGAAAAATGATTTATTTTCATTTCCAAAGAATGAATTTTATTATTTTAGAAAACCATAACATTTACGAAAGAAAAAGGGTCATCGTCCCTGGCCCGGTCCGGGGGTGTGACATCTTGCACCGCTTCAACATGCAAGATAGTAAGCCAATCTCAACCCCTCTCCCTATTAACTTCAAGTTATCCTCTAGTATGTGTCCTAGCAGTGAAGCAGAGAGGATGGAGATGTCTCGAGTACCGTATGCATCATCAGTGGGAAGTTTGATGTTCGCTATGATATGTACTAGACCAGACATTACACAAGCAGTGGGAGCGGTTAGTCGGTTCATGGCGAATCCTGGAAAAGAGCATTGGGGAGCGATAAAGAGAATTCTGAGGTACATCAGAGGTTCCTCGGATGTTGCATTATGTTTCACATGATCAGATGTTACTGTTAAAGGCTATGTGGATTCGGATTATGCGGGTGACCTTGATAAAAGGAGATCCACCACATGATATGTGTTTACTCTTGCGGGCGGAGCTATAAGCTGGGCTTCAAAGTTACAGAGTGTTGTAGCTCTGTCCACTACAGAAGCAGAATACATGGCAGCTACACTTGCCTGTAAAAAAGCAGTTTGGATACAAAGGTTGGTTGAGGAGCTCGGGCACAAACAAAAAAGCGTTACTTTGTTTTGTTATAGTCAGAGCGCTTTGCACATTGCAAGGAATCCGGTTTTTCATTCCAAGACGAAGCACATCGGTGTTTACTACCACTTTGTTCGTGAAGCGGTGGAGAATGGGAGTGTTGACATGCAAAAGATTCACACTCGGGAAAACCTAGCAGATGTATTGACAAAGCCAATCAGTACCGACAAGTTTGTTTGGAGTAGATCCTCGGTTGGCCTTACAGAAACGTAGGCAACACGGACGGACAAGGCGAAAGGATGTGTGAAGAACTAATTTGTCATTAGTTTTCAAGTGGGAGAATGTCAGGCTGCTACAGTAATGTCATTTAATGTCAAGCACTACTTTGTGGAAAATTGGAGATTCACACATGAAAGTCTTGGTCAAGCACTACTTTGTGAAAAATGTGAAAGACATTATGGTTCATTTGTCTGATGAAGCTCTCCTATAAATTGAGCTTCGTCCAGTGTTAGAGATCATCCCAAAACAAATCCTTTTTCTCCCTATAAACTTTCTTCTCATTTTGTTTGTTATAAAAGAGAGTGTGAGAGTGTTCTTCTTAGTTCGAAACGGATAAAATTATTCCGTTCTTTTGATTAGTGAAGACTAATTCCTTTCAGATAGATATTATCATAGCCTTGTCCCGTGGACGTAGCCTAAATTGGGTGAACCATGTTAAATTTCGTGTCCCTTATTTTCTATATTTTGTTGTTGTCTCAACTCAAATAATGTCATACTCCAAAGCTTCCGCAGCGCGTACCGCCTAACAGTGTTTAATCTATCTAATCAATAGATGAGATTTTTTACATTTTTGATATAATACAAGGAAAATTTTATGGCTAACTATCCTTAATTCTATTGCACATTATCCAAGTATAGAATGATCTCAAATGATCTGATCAGAGACTAAAGCACAAAACAATAATTCTTAAGAACTCCAAGGGTGTGTTTGGATCGAATGATTTGGATCTGAGGAAGGGATTTGGAGGAAATATTTAAAAATGACTCTAAAATGGAGTAATTTGAAATCCATGATTGTGGATATAAAAGCTTAAAATGAATGCTAAGGAATTTGAAATCCATCTTAACATGAATTCATACAAACAAACTTAAATAGATTTGTCGAAAAATTTGAAATCTATATTTTCAAATTCATTCCAAACACACCACAAATAATCTATATATTTACAAAAAGTGTATGTAATTTTGGACTTTTCATACAACTATAAATATATATATGTGATATAAAATAATATACGTGTGATATAAAGTAACTCTTGAAAATAACTCACAATAAAATATGTGCATCATATGATAGAGACTAAATTGACTTGGTTCATTGTATTTACCTCCACTCTTCCACTTTCCACTTTTCAAACATCTCCACTATCAATATTCAATTGCTTTATTAGTAAAACAAATACATTATGTTTCATTATCATACATACATAGTGGTGAAGAGGAGCTAATGCCATCTTTCATGATTGAGATTCCAAAGATTAGATAAAAAAAACAAATTAAAATATAATGAGTAAATGAAAGCGACATCTATACACAATTCAATTTTGTTGTACTATTAGTGACGTTTCTTCTATTCCTAATTTATTTTGTTACAATAACATGAGGGTAGGAAGGTAGATTGAATATTTGGGCTATGCTTTGTTTATGTTTTCCAATTCTATTTTCATAATTTTAAAGTATAAAACTTTAATAAAACATACTCCAATCAATTTTTTTTTATCAAATTTTATATTTTTCCAATTCTCGAGGTCACATTTTATCAAATAATATATTCATCATTTTACATAATTATCAATTAAATTTACAAACTCCATCAATTTTTTTTTATCAAAATTTATATTTCTCCAATTCTTTTTTTTAATTCTCAAGGTAACATTTTATCAAATAATATATTCATCATTTTACACAATTATCAATTAAATTTATTTACTTCAATTTATTTTTTTCTCTTTCGTACTTTTTAAATAATTATTATATAAATAATAAACTGATCATCATTGGTTTGATATTTCATAAATTTTAACCAAATTTTAAAAACATAAAAAATACTACATATATGATATCATTCTCGCATGAATTTTCACACCAAATATTTTTTTGAGAATTTCTTAAAAATCAAACTAAAGAAAATAAACAAACAAGGCCTAGACTTCCCAGTTACTAATACAAGGCTGATATCTATCTATTTGGTCTCTTTGTTCAAATATTCGTTTTATCACAAAACTCAAAAAAGGAAAAAACTCGAATCTCTTCTCTTCTCAATTTCGAACATTATTTAGCACAGATTTCATCTTCCACAAAAATTATTATCACGCACAAAATTGGGCTGCCTGTATTTTCTGTGGGAACAAAAAATTGATCTGAAATGATGGGTGTGATGAGCAGCCGTTGTTCCCACACTTCACATATCACGGCCATCATCATCACCAGCTTCTTTCGCCATAAATTCTGATTTTATTTGCAAGTTTTTGTAAGAATTGATACGCTATATTTATATATATTTATATTGTTAGAGAAAAGAAAAACCCAAATCAATCAGATATGGCGTCGATTCGCGATGGTGATTCTGTTTTTGCATCTGCTAATTCAAATCCGTTTTTTGGTATGTGTTTCTCTAAATTCAATCCATCTTAATTTACGTGTTTGACTTTTTTTGTTAATCTGTGAATTTTTACTGGGATCTGGGTACAGGTGCTTGGTTTTTGAGGTGTTTTTGTAAATTATTTTTAAGCTCTTTCAAGATCAAATCGTTGCCTGCTATAGTCTACTCTGTTCCATCTCCTGTGAACATTGCTGACAGAGGATAAACTACACTATACATATATATATATAATTATATATATATATATATACACACACATATATGTTTCTATGTATAATTGTGTAAAATTCTGTGATGGTGACTGTAATTTTGGATCGATTATATTCAGGTGATTGATCGATCATCAATCACCGTTTCTAGTGTTTATGTATAGAAAATTGCAACAGTTCAGCTCTAAATTGCCCTGTCTTTTAGATTAAAATCATTTTCAAGCCGAGAGATAGACTTTTAGACTATATTTGGTTCTTGAATTTTTGGCCAAAAAAAGGAAAATAGAAAATTATTATGCTCACTTCAATCAATAGTATACAACATTTTTCGTTTTTTCACCAAAATCCATTTGTAATCCCTATATTCTAACTATCTGTTTATATGGTGTTTCCATTTTCAGGTTCAAGTGGGATCGTGAGCTTCGGAGTTAACAGATCAGGAGATCAAGAAGAGAATGGAGATCAATACTTTGATGAGTATTTAAATCAATCTGAAAAAAAGAGGAAACTTTCAACGAACCAACTTGAGTTTCTCGAGAAGAGTTTTGAGGCAGAGAACAAACTCGAACCCGAAAGGAAAACACAGCTTGCAAAGGAGCTCGGTTTGAAGCCTCGACAAATTGCAATATGGTTCCAAAACCGTAGGGCTCGTTGGAAAACAAAGCAGCTCGAAACAGATTATGAGGCTCTTCATGCAAGCTTTATGGCCCTCAAAAGCGACTATGATAACCTTCTTAAGGAGAATGAAAAACTGAAAACTGAGGTATTTATCACTCAATCTCACTTATTTCTTACTTATAATAATCACTTTTCTAAAACAACTCTGTTTGTGAAACACTATTGATTCTAGGGGTGAGCAATTTGGGTCCATCTATATATTTGGACGCAAACTAAACTAAGTTTTCAATGTGTGCGGTCCTAACATTTTAGCATTTTAGTTCCAACTGGGTTGACTTTTAATAATTTTGGTGTCCAATTTGGGTCTAAATTGGGTCCAACATATTCTCCACTTTGAATCAATTATCTACATTATACACTCTACAACAACTCCTTACACCACTTTGATTCATAATTGGTCCTTATTGGGTCCACTTTGGGTCCTTGTTGGGTCCAACTGTAATGCATATTTTTTGACATTTGACCCAACCCACTTTAAGCCCAACCCAAATAGACCCGACCCATTCAACCCAATTGCCACCCCTAATTGATTCTAACTTGTTGTACATTAAACCAGGCTCTTCATTTCAAAAGCAAGTTTCGAAGGTCTGATGCAATGTTAGAAAAAGCCCTTCATGATATTATTTCTGAAGATGTAGAATGCAAAGTGGCTTCTAAAAATGAAGAACAAAGCTTGGCGAAAATTAATGGAGAGAGTCCTTCGTTGACAAATGGGATTCACTCATTTCGCGTAGATTCAGGTGATTCGTCTTCTCATATCTTCGAGCCTGATCAGTCAGATTTATCACAGATTCGTCACTTGCCTGCAAATTCATGTTATTATGGATTTCCAGTTGAAGATCATGCCTTTAGTTTCTGGTCATATTGAGTTTTATGTGGTATAAATCTATGGTTTCAATTTGATGTGTAATAAGTATATTACAAGTAATACTACAAAGTCTGGTAATGTTTTGAATGGTTCATATGTATTTTTAAGTTGTGTTATATACTTTTATTTCAAAGATTTTTATTTGTGATGTTGTAGTCATGACTATATACTTTTATTTCAAAGGTTTCTATATTTTGGACTTCTGGTTTTTCAATATTTGTTATTGAGTATTAAATTCGTCAGAACTCGGACATGAATAACTAGTACAAATTAGACAGAATACATAAGTTTGTTTTATAGATTCTTTGCGGGAATAATAAAAAAAAAATTGTAGTTGTAAAGCAAAAAAAAAAGGCGTAATTAACGAGCAAACTAACAATATACAGTTCAAAGATTGTGGGACGCAAGGAATTTTTCTCAAAAAAAGGGTCAAAACTAGATGAAAGGAGTGAACATCAAAATTTAGATTGAAAATTCGATTTTCTTTAAAAGTTGCAGAATATGAAAATCTCGTGCCAAATGCGACCAAATTTGAAAAGGACTAAACATAGGTATCAATACAGTTTTCGCAGTAGACTAATTATCTATATTTGCAATATTCATCAATTCTATATCAGTTAAGAATTTAACTAATGCCAAAAAGATTGTAGTGATCAAGTTTTGCATCTAACATTACCAAATCAAACACCAAACTAATGCCATTTCTTTTCACTTTGCTACTATTGTGATGATTTCTACTCGACAAATAATGGGAAAGTAAACGAGCCAGGCGTGACTAACACAATAACATCAAGTTTTCGGTTTTTATAGTGTAATACTTCTCAAAGTTTTCGGTTTTAATCAAGTTTGCCAAAATATGTAATGTATAACAAATAGACATACTCTGCAGTAAATCAAGCAGTAGCCCGAAATTGAGTTCAATCACAAGACTAATATCACAAAACAAAAGCAAGCATCGATTATGTATTAATGTTATGTCTTGTATAAGGTCGATAAAAGGTTCATATAAAATGAATTATGAACCTCTTCAAAGTGAAGGATCAAGCGGTTTAGTCGCCCCCAACTTGTCTTTTCCATGAGTCTTCGACTATCAATTCATCAACTCCCCAATCTTCATAACTGTGTGTTACATTGTTAATGAAAATACGGTCAATAACAAAAAAAGAGTTCAAGAGATCATTTTTGAGCAAATATAAAAAAATGTTACCTTCCATCGGGAAGGTAGCGACGAATAGTGAAGGGTATTTTTCTCTCTCTCAGCTCCTTCATTGCAATCTAAAATGCAAGAACGGACAAAAGATTAATGTTAAACAATCGTGTTATAAATAAATTTACGGCATCAACTGGGATGGCGTGATGTTGCATGTAAAAATCCATCAAGGTTACAGGTAATGTGCGAAGAAAGGTGATAAAAGAATTAGATTTAAATACTGAAAAAATTTGAAATTCGATTTCAGATAATAGAAGAGAAGAGAGCTGTCTAATGGCCTTTCTTATCACCACATTCTTATGATACGCTCTCACTGGGCGTGACTGGTATTTGTTATCTACATTTTCATTAATGTCCTAATTATCATGTAGATTAAAGAAGCCGATAAGCTGACCAAACGGGAAAAAAGGATGATCTATAACACAGTCAATGCATTGCAAGGCTACAGAGTCCAATCCATGAAGAAACTTAACAAGCACATAAACTCACAAATAGCACTTTCAGCATAATAATTACAGTGACAATAACTAAGTACTCAAAAAATATCCCAAACCAAAGTGAAAAACAGAATAAAAATGAACTCGCATAATATTTGCATCATTCACCAACAGAAAATATTCGAACGAATTACCTCTAGTGGATCAGTCTCACCCTCCAATTCAACCATCACAGGAGCATTCATACTGCCCAACCACAAAAACGTTCCAATTTATAAACAATTAATTAATTCAACACAAAATTATTAAGTAGAAACACTTAAGAAGCTAAAAAACCTTATCTGCACGGCCCGTGTGCCCAAAATCCTAGCTCGTTCGTATTTCGTCATGTATTTGGACGTTTTACGAGGTCGCTCAATTGGTTCTTGCTCCTGCTTCTCATCACCTTCGCCTTCAAGCGGGTCAGGCGCATCCTCGTTGTTATTGTTCTCTTCTTCCAGCTCAACTCCTTCCTATATCAATTTACATAACCAGAAAAAATTTGAAAATAATAATACAACAATTGCCCCCAAAAAAGAAATATTCTGAAGCGATTATCAAAAATCATCATAATAAAAGCAAATTGAGCTCTCACATCAGGCTCAGGATCCATTGGCTCATCTTCGTAACTACAAAATCGAGCATTCAAGTTAGACAACAATAAACCCTAAAGAAACCCTAGTTCCATAAAAAATTGAACTTTGATTAAGATAAAACTGACCAAATAGTAGGAATAATTAAACAAAGTATCAGGAATTGACGAATTAACTTACCCTCCGTCCATCTCATACTCCTCGTCGGCCATGGCGTTTAGCGATTTTTTACTCCTCTCGCTTGCTTCGTTTCCGAATGAACAATGTGATTCTGAATGAACAAATAGGAGATTTAAATACATGTTTTCAAGTGTTCTTGAAAAGGCCAGTTCATAGAGATGGCCCAAATTGTGCAGCCCACTAAAGGCCCACAAACTTCTTGGACACCATCTGTGGTATTAATGTTTTTAACACTTCATTTTTCTTTTCATTATTTCTTGTGCAACCACAGTGATAAAAAATTAATTTAGTTAAATAAAAAACATAGTTCAACTTAATTTTACATTATTTTTGGTGAAACTAGATTCAGAAAAACTAACTACACAAAAACCACAGTAAAAAATTTTATAATCCCAATTTATTTCTAGAAAAAATAAACTGATCATTCGTAAATGTAGAGTGAGTATGTTGTACAAGTGTATATCTATTTGTTTGAATTCATGTGGATCATAACTCACACAAGAGAACATTTAGCTCACGTAGAAATGATGGGTTTTATTTGTCTTACTGAATTAAGATTTTCAATTTGGTTGTGAAGAAGTTTCATCATCTTTATTATTCTCTTCATTGAAACTATACTGCATTGTACCCACATTTTTAATTTCTTTGAAGATGTTCTGGAGGAATTTCTTAAAACAATATAATGTTATGCACTTCATCCTCAAGATTTTATAGTAGAATTTATAATATGATCAATGTTCATATATCAATTATAATTTTTTACAAAGATGTAAAGAGGTACAACATTTCATAATAAACAAGGAATAAATTGATGAAGCAAATCCACCATTAAATAGGAGATTGTGCGTCTGCCATGTAGATAATATATCAATCGAAGTATTATATATAACGTTAAATTTGTCGTGATTTCCTTTGTTAGTCAATGAACCCGATTTGTCATGAATTGATAGCACATCATATTGGTCGTGCACACGCCAAATGTATGAAGCAAGGGACGTGCTAGATATTTTATTTGACTTTCCATTATCCCATGGTCAGAAGATGATTATGATATTTTCACATATAAGTCGTACAACAAAATGACCGTACAACAATGTTTTGAAACTCAACCCATTCATTGAACCGAAAAATTAACCGGGTCACGGGTCACTGGCCAACCGTCGGGTCGACAACGGTCGAACTAGTGATGTCATAATTAAAGAATAAGTATTATTAAAAATACTAATATTTATTAAAAAATTTAAATATATAAAAATTAGGTGTTTTCCTATATTAAAATTATTTTTAGTATATATATTTATGCAAATATGATGAAAATTTGAGAATTTTTGTAGTAAACAAGCAAAATTATGTTCAAGTGATATAATTTCGAAATTCAAGCAACAAAACATCAAATGTAAATCACAAATGACATAACTCCTATTATTGTATAATAAAACTAACCATTTTGAAAAGAATAACTTAAAAGAGCTCTAACAATTTACAAATCAACAACAACTAAAACGAAAAAGACTAAAATATTATCAATAGTATGCTTTTATTTGATTTGCTTGAAAGGTTTCTTGAAAACTTTATGTTGGAAGAGCAAATTAATATTTAATGTAGTTTCACAGAAGAGCAAATTAATATTTAATGTAGTTTCACATATTATCTGTCATACTTGCATACATGTGCGTACATTTTATCTGTTCAAACATCATAAATATAGACATGGGCAAATTTATGTGTCACTTAAATACAAATAGTACGTAAGAATTTCAACGCCGCAACGTAAGTTCGAACTTGGCTTGGTCGGACTCAATTGCATTTTATAAAAATAGTGAATTACACTTATTATGTGATTGAATGATCATTCATTTCTTGAGATTAGAAAATTGGTTTAAGACATTAATTAATTACATGTAATAAATATTAGTACCTGCCCTTCAATCCGAGTGGTTAATAATGCACGTAAGTATGATGTTGTTATCTATTGCATATTAAGAGACTTAGAAATTACACTATAGCAAATTATCACAGAGGTTGCACGTTATTGATTATACAATGCTATATATATATATATATATCTTAGATAGTATCTATTTTAATTTTAGATAATTTCATATATTTTATTATTATTTTGCATTTATTTAGGTTTACTTCATTGTTTTTATTTATGTATTGTAATATCTACTTAAATGATCATCAACAATATAATCCTTACGAATTTGTTTTCTAATCTAATATGGTATCAGAGCTAGGGATGTTCAAAATTAATTAAACTGAAAATAAACAAATTAGCTCAAACTGAAACTTAACCGCGATTCGGCTTTTAGGTGAGGCTAACCGAATCGAACCGAAAATTAAAATATATAATATATTAATTAATATTAATAATTTACATATAATTAATAAATATATATTACAAACATTAAAATTTCAAAAGACTAGGTTAAAAACCGAGTATACAACACAAAAATTGAAGAAACTGAAGTGAACCAAGCATCTTCTTCTTTTAATAATTTTGATTTCTCAGTTAAAATCGACCATACCGAACCAACTGCAATTTTATCAATTTTGATTCAATTTGTTTTTCGGAAAATAAAAATTTTGGTTCGATTTTCGAATGAATCGAACGATGCATGTGCTAATTAGAGTCATGGCTTTGAGCCATGGTATCTTGATATCTGGCTTCCACTACAAAAAAAATCATTTACAGTGATGACAATTGCAGTGATGGCAATAATGTCATCACTAAAAATATATGTATAGTGACGATAAAATTTTATGTCATAAATTCATAAAATCAGTGATGATTAGTGACAATATTTTCTTTTGTCACTATTTTTTAGCACTAAATGTTTGGCGCCATTCCCTGATGTTGGCGGGAAATGAATGTTGTCACTAATATAAGATCAAGTAGTGACAACAGTATTAGTCATCACTAATTATCTGATAAATGTTTTTATTGACAACTCAAAGTCGCCACAAAAAATTATGTAAACAGTGATAAAAATATATATCATTATTAGCTGAAAATCTGATGATATTTTTTTAAAGAAATAGTGAATATATTTAGTGAGAAAAAATTAAATGACAAAAAGAAATTATAGAAAAGCAAATAAATGGAATGGACTTTAGATTTTTTGGAACACAAATGGAGGGAATTTAAATTTTTTGGAATTCAAATGGAGGGGAACTTATGCGCCAATTAATTAACTTTGAAATACCCAGGTCCACCACAATCCATTTTCTCTAAAACTCCGTAAGTTCTGATCTTCCTGTTTCCTTATAATAGAGGCAATGATTTGCAACTTCACTTGTTGAGTTTTTGATAAAAGTTTTCTTTGCTCCCATTTCTCACTTCCAGAATCATTTCGAAATCTTTTTTTTTTTTTGTTTGTAGTATATGTTTGCTCACTTGTTTGATTCTTCATCCCTTCTGTCAATGGCAACTGTTACACAAACTTCGAACGATTACAACGAAACAGTAGCGCAAAGATACAAACGAACAGGAATTTCCGAGGCGAGATGAACTCTGTCCTTAACACGAAATTGCCCCGCTTCTGGTGGTACGGGTGATGCACACGTGTCCCAAGATACAACGGAAACAGCTTTTTCGTAGGACCACTCCAAACGAAAAAACAACTACGAACTTTACTCGCTGCCTTAAGCTCTCAAGAGGAAGAGGATATTGATTTCTGTTGTGTGTTTTTCCAATCTGCAGGAGGCCCTTTATATAGGTGCAGAAAATAGACACGGGATTAAATACAATAAAAACTTTGCATTGAATTTCTGCTGTAACAGTCAAGGGGTTACTGTAACAGCCATGAGTTACAAGCTGTTACAAAGAAATTCAATGAGCAAAATTTAAAGAAAAATTAAACGTGGCCTTTGTTTATTTTTCTGTTATGTATTTAACCTTATGTATATATTCTATGTTGGAATTCGTATGGGCTCAAAAGATTAAATTGACCCAATTGAAAAAAAAAATTAAACAAACTAAATGGGTAGTCTTTTTCTAGGCCCAAATTTAATTAAATAAATTTGGCCCAAAAAGATAATACTTTGACCACAAACCCACAAACCCACAAGCCTCAAGCCCAAGCCCAAGCCCAGGCCCACGACCCAGGACCCGGACCCGGCCCGGTCCGGGCCGGCGGGCGGCTCGCGCGTGTGTGTGTGCGCGCGTGCGCGAGACGAGCCAAACGGACCATAGCTACGTCTTCCCTCCGGTCAAAACTATTGTAGACCCAAGGGCCCAAACCCATAAGCCAACTCTAGTCTATATACATAGACTTAGTTTGTTTTATTTCTTCTATGTGGGACAAGCCAATTCAAACCCCTCACTTCAACCATTAATTTCTCATTCGTTATAAACCCGAATCGAGAAATTCGAAAGGCTAAGTTCATCTACTCCCGGAGTAGAACACGAATATGCTAAAATATTCCGTATCCCCGATACGTATATGATTCGAATTTATTTGGCAAATTGACACCCCATTTTGCCCCCCCACAATACCAAGCTGTTAACCAACAGCTTGGAACCAAGCTGTTAAACAACAACAGCTTTTTCCAACAATCTCCCACACGAATGGAAATTATGCAACAAAGAACCTTGAGAGCTCAAAGGAAAATTTATTACTTCAGATAAGGTAGCTTCCGGCCTTGAACCTTTCTTAGTGAAATGTCATCGGACTCACTAGGCTCCCCAGTGAACATGTTGTCTTGAACTGGTCAGCCGTTCGTGCAAGCCCAGATAATGACATACACATAATAAATTCTCGACAGTTTTCAGTTCTCACTGTTGGATCCATTTTGGCCCTGGCATCCCATCTTGGATTCATAAGTGTTTACTCTTGCCAGAGTTGAGGCGGCCTACACCTCACACTTACATAGGTGACTTCCTATTAAGAGTAGTCTGCTCTACCCCACTTCATATAGACAGTATAGGAAACATTAAAAGCTTAGCTTAACCTTTGCTACAACTTTACAGAACGCACTTCTTTATCCTAGGCAATGGGTTAGAGTTTAGAACTCTTAAGTGCCCCAGAACTCGCACAACTAAGTTGTCCCTTTGAACCAAGATCTTGGGATCTCCAGTCAACATGGTAGGGTTCCCGCTGTGTTCGTTCTTTACTTGTAGACTTTTAACCCCATTCCTCTAGATAGGCAGTCTATTTGATCTCTAGGTAATCCTTTCGTCAAAGGATCCGCTATATTCTCCTTTGATTTTATATAATCAATGGAAATAATCCCATTAGAGATCAACTGCTTAATGGTATTATGTCTACGACGGATATGTCTAGACTTACCATTATACATGCTACTATGAGCCCTACCAATTGCCGACTGACAGTCGCAATGAATTAAGATAGGACCTACTGGCTTTTCCCAACATGGAACATCTTCTAAGAAATGTCTTAGCCATTCAGCCTCTTCACCAGCTTTATCTAAAGCTATGAATTCAGACTCCATAGTTGATCTGGCTATGCACGTTTGCTTAGAGGATTTCCAAGACACTGCTCCTCCTCCAATGGTAAATATATACCCGCTGGTGGACTTAGAGTCATTGGTGTCTGAGATCCAGTTAGCATCGCTGTATCCTTCGATCACAGCCGGATATCTTGAGTAGTGTAATCCAAAGTCTTTAGTGTACTTTAGATACTTGAGAACCCTGGTTAACGCTTTCCAGTGTTCTTCACTAGGATTACTGGTGAATCTACTCAACTTGTTCACCGAATATGCGATGTCTGGACGGGTACAGTTTGTTATGTACATCAAACTCCCAATGACCCTCGCATATTCCAATTGTAATACGGGTATACCACTGTGTTTGCGTAGATGAACTGACAAATCTACAGGTATTTTTACTGGTGCACTGTCTTTAGGAAGAAATTTTTCTAAGACAGCCTCCACGTAATGTGATTGTGACAATACAAGTCCATCAGACTTTCTAGAGATTTTAATCCCTAATATCACATCAGCTAAACCCATATCCTTCATGTCGAAATTCCTTTTCAACATTCCTTTAGTATTCATGATCACCTCATGATTACTACCCGTGATGAGCAAATCATCAACGTATAGACATACTACGACATATGAACTTTGTGTTTGTTTGATATAAACACACTTGTCACACTCGTTAATCTTGAAACCATTTGACAACATCGTGCTATCAAATTTTTCATGCCACTGTTTTGGCGCTTGTTTAAGCCCATACAATGACTTCACTAGTTTGCATACTTTGTTCTCCTGTCCCAGAGCAACGTACCCTTTGGGTTGTTCCATATAGACTTCTTCATCTAATTCTCCGTTCAGGAACGCAGTTTTAACGTCCATTTGATGTATCTCAAGGTTATGCAAAGCTGCAATTGCAATGAATACTCTTATGGACGTTATTCTCGTTACCGGAGAATAAGTGTCAAAGAAATCAAGACCCTCCGTCTGTCGGTATCCTTTGACTACCAGACGGGCCTTATACTTATCAATAGATCCATCAGTCTTATACTTTTTCTTTAGTATCCATTTGCAGCCCAAAGGCTTACTTCCCACAGGAAGATCAACCAACTCCCAAGTATGGTTGTGCATTATTGACTGAATTTCACTATTGATAGCCTCTTTCCAGTATTGAGCGTCTGGACTCGCTAAAGCTTCCTTAATCGTTCTCGGTTCCCCTTCTAATGTATACGATACAAAATCAGGACCGAACGTTTTAGGAACTTTTATCCTTGTGCTGCGTCTTAGTGTTTCGTCCCCGGGACTACCACTTGTAGACGCTTCATGCATTCTTTTAAGAGGATTTTGAACACTTTCCCCTTTCTTGGGAAATATGTCCTCAAAAAACGAAGCATTTCTTGATTCCATGATCGTACCCTCATGGATATCCGAGATTTCTGACCTATGCACCAGAAATCGATAGGCGCTACTGTTTAGTGCATACCCGATAAAAATGCAATCAACAGTTTTAGGCCCTATCTTGATTTGTTTGGGTTTTGGTACTTCTACCTTAGCCAAACACCCCCACACTTTCAAGTGCTTGTAAGATGGCGGATACCCTTTCCATAATTCGTACGGAGTCTCACTCCTACGTTTATGTGGGATCTTGTTAAGAATATAACAAGCTGTGAGTATCGCCTCCCCCCACAAATTCTGAGGTAACCCAGAATTTAGCAACATCGCATTCATCATCTCTTTTAGAGTGCGATTCTTGCGTTCTGCAATGCCATTTGATTGAGGTGAGTATGGTGTCGTAGTTTGATGAATAATTCCAGAGTTGGTACAAAATTCATCAAAAGGTGCGCTATATTCTCCACCTCTATCACTTCGGATAACTTTTACCCGTTTACCAAGTTGGTTTTCAACTTCGGTTTTGTAATGTGTAAAAGCCTCAAGCGCTTCGTCTTTACTTCTTAGTAAATACACATAACAGTATCGTGTGCAATCATCAATAAAAGTAATAAAATACTTTTTCCCACCTCTAGTTTGCACAAACTTCAAATCACATATATCAGTGTGAATAAGTTCTAGAGGTGCGGTACACCTTTCCACTGAAGGAAACGGTGGTTTGACTAGCTTCGCTTCTACACAAATCTCACATTTGTGTTTATTTTCAACTTTAAAAGTTGGCAATAGGTTTAAATGAACTAATCTTCTAATGGTATCATAATTTACATGTCCTAGTCTAACATGCCATAAATTAGAATACTCAATCAAGTAAGCAGAAGACTTAGTTTTATTCATAGCATTTTCAGTTACAGCGCGAATTACATTCATTACATTCATCTTGAAAAGGCCATTCTCTATATAGCCCTTTCCTACATAAATTCCACGCTTTGTAAGAGAAAATTTGTTAGCCTCAAAGACTAACTTAAACCCATGCTTCACCAGAGCCGATCCCGAGACCAAGTTCTTGCTTATGTCTGGAACATGCAGAACTTCTGTCAGAGTGAGCTCTTTCCCAGATGTCATCTTCAAAACCACTTTTCCTATTCCTTGAACAGGAGAAGTAGCAGAGTTGCCCATAAAGAGCTTTCGTCCTTCAACCGGAGTGTAAGATGAAAACGCCTCCCGATCAGAACAGATATGGCGAGTCGCCCCTGTATCGACAAACCATTCTCTAGGATTATCCACCAGATTTGCCTCGAACACAACCGTTGTTAGGTCAAGCTCAGACAAGTCAAAAGGAACCCTCTTATCAGAAAGATCATCGATCATTTGGTTGATGCCTTGCATGTCATCAACCGCCAAGTTGGCTTGATTCTGCGCCTGTTTTACTCGATTTTGGCCAGAACCTTGCCTTTGGGAGTTATGTTTCTTGGGCTCTTTGCACTCCCTAGCCCAATGCCCTGTACGCCCACAGTTATGGCATTTGTCATCGGGCTTTACCAGCCCATTCCCAGCTTGCCTTTTCTGAGAATTGTTCCGTTTGGCCTTAAACTTTCTTTTTCGGCCATCCGGAGCCTCAGCCACATTAGCCATGGCTTTCATAGGAGCCTTCTTGTCTGTAGCCCTGTTGTCTTCCTCAATCTTGAGTCGAACAATCAAGTCTTCGAGACTCACCTCCTTTCGTTTGTGTCTCAGATAGTTCTTGAAGTCGGACCATGACGGAGGTAACTTCTCAATCATGGCCGCTGTTTGGAACTGATCAGTCAAGATCATGCCCTCGGCATGAACCTCGTGAATGATGATCTGAAACTCTTGAGCCTGGCTCATCACCGATTTGGAGTCCACCATTTTGTACTCCAAGAACTTTGCGACGACAAACTTTTTCAGTCCAGCGTCCTCCGTTCTGTACTTTTTCTCTAAAGCCTCCCAGAGACTTTTAGCTGTATTCTGTGCCGAATACACACTATACAGCGAGTCGTCTAACCCACTGAGCAAGTAGTTTCTGCACAGAAAGTCACTATGATGCCAAGCATCATATTCCCTCCTCCTGTTGGTATCAACCACATCTTCTTCCGGGGTGGACGGAGGATCCTCCCGTAAGAATCTCGCCAGATTCAGTGTGGTGAGATAGAAAAGCATTTTCTGACTCCACCGCTTATAATCAGCCCCGCTGAATTTAGGTGGCTTCTCTGCCGGAGCTGGAGCGGGCACCACCGGAGTATACGATGTATTCGTACCGGCGACGGGAGCCGAACCTAGTCCGGACCCTGACCCAGTTACGAAACCCCCACCGTTTCCTCCAGACCCGAAACCAAACCCGGACCCAAACCCGGAACCAATACCGGCACCAAGTCCTAGACTCGGTCCAGACGTTCCACCAAAACCAGAACCTGAAGCTCCAGCAAAACCACTAGTACCGAGTCCTAGACCCGAACCAGAACCAAAGTTAAACCCGAAGCTGCCACCGGGACCAAGACCGAAGTCAAGAGTGGCAGCAGCGTCGCGAGAAGCATCATCACCGGAGTTCGCCATAATCAGAATCGAAGGTATTGAAACGAATATGTTTCGTGTTAAGTTTGTTACACAAACTTCGAACGATTACAACGAAACAGTAGCGCAAAGATACAAACGAACAGGAATTTCCGAGGCGAGATGAACTCTGTCCTTAACACGAAATTGCCCCGCTTCTGGTGGTACGGGTGATGCACACGTGTCCCAAGATACAACGGAAACAGCTTTTTCGTAGGACCACTCCAAACGAAAAAACAACTACGAACTTTACTCGCTGCCTTAAGCTCTCAAGAGGAAGAGGATATTGATTTCTGTTGTGTGTTTTTCCAATCTGCAGGAGGCCCTTTATATAGGTGCAGAAAATAGACACGGGATTAAATACAATAAAAACTTTGCATTGAATTTCTGCTGTAACAGTCAAGGGGTTACTGTAATAGCCATGAGTTACAAGCTGTTACAAAGAAATTCAATGAGCAAAATTTAAAGAAAAATTAAACGTGGCCTTTGTTTATTTTTCTGTTATGTATTTAACCTTATGTATATATTCTATGTTGGAATTCGTATGGGCTCAAAAGATTAAATTGACCCAATTGAAAAAAAAAATTAAACAAACTAAATGGGTAGTCTTTTTCTAGGCCCAAATTTAATTAAATAAATTTGGCCCAAAAAGATAATACTTTGACCACAAACCCACAAGCCTCAAGCCCGGTCCGGGCGGGCGGGCGGCGCGCGTGTGTGTGTGTGCGCGCGCGTGCGCGAGACGAGCCAAACGGACCATAGCTACGTCTTCCCTCCGGTCAAAACTATTGTAGACCCAAGGGCCCAAAGCCATAAGCCAACTCTAGTCTATATACATAGACTTAGTTTGTTTTATTTCTTCTATGTGGGACAAGCCAATTCAAACCCCTCACTTCAACCATTAATTTCTCATTCGTTATAAACCCGAATCGAGAAATTCGAAAGGCTAAGTTCATCTACTCCCGGAGTAGAACACGAATATGCTAAAATATTCCGTATCCCCGATACGTATATGATTCGAATTTATTTGGCAAATTGACACCCCATTTTGCCCCCCCACAATACCAAGCTGTTAACCAACAGCTTGGAACCAAGCTGTTAAACAACAGCAGCTTTTTCCAACAGCAACTCGCACTCGGATGAATTCCTCAGGTACGTACAATCATGTTAATTGTTTGATTTTATCAATTTCTTCTTTATTCATTAATGTTTCACTCCATGTGTTCGATTACATGCTGGAAAGGCATTTATCAATTTTTTGTATGCTGAATTTTTTTATTTAATAATATGTTTGCAATAATAATGTATATTAATATATATTTAAATTTTGTAATTTAGGATTGGACATGGCTTCTCGAGGTCAAGAAAGACGGGAGCAAACTCAAGGGAAATGGAGTTTCAAGAGCAAATATGATATCATAAGAAGTCTTTTTGTTTTGTTTTCATATGTTTTATGAGAAATATGATAATGAATTGATTATATATTTATTTATATGTAATGGTTCGACTAGATGGTGTTGTCATTACAAAATAGCGATAGCCATAAAATTACCATGTAATATGATATAATTTTTATTTTGATATAAAAATTCAATTATTCAATGTTTAGAGTTATGATTTTAAATTTAGTGACAAACTTTTGATTAAGCAGTGATAGTTAAAATTGTCACAATTACTAATAAGTTTTAGTGACAACAATTATTCTCATCACTAGAGCACATAGCTTTGTGACAATATAAACGTGCAACTACAAATTGATTTATAGTGACGATATCCTTGTGCAACTAAAATACTAAGTTATAGTGACGATATAAACATGCAACTATAAATCATGACAATAGTGACGACATTAATATGCGGCTAAAAAATTGAGTTATAGTGATGACTTATGGTAGTCGTGACTAAAACTTTTAGTGTCGGCACATATTGTGACGACACTGTCACGACATGTAATATCGTCACTAACTAGTTTTAGTGACAATTTTACTGCATATAGTGACGAATATTTTCATGACAAAAAATCATATTTTTTGTAGTGTTCCACCATCCTCAAATTGGCGACCTTGTCTGACGCACCTTATCTAATTTAAATTAAGTTATTCTCTCTCTCTCTCTCTCTCTCTCTCTCTCTATATATATATATATATATATATATATATATATATATATATCTATGTTACCTTGTCGTCTCACCACCTATGTGCCGTCACTGCCTTTTTATTTTATATATAACCACTCGCCTTTAGAATATATAAAGTTTGAGACATTGTTGTTGTCTTCTATGACAACCGTCCTATGACAACCGTTGTCTTTCATTTTTCTATAAATATCTTAGATATATGATATCTTTCCTAGCATTGGATGATCTCATGTTTTTTATCACCATCTTGTATTTGTTTAGTTTTATCTCATTTTCTTATTTATCTCTATTTAAATGTTCATCAATAAACAATTTTTATAGTTTGCTCTAATTTAAGGTATCTTACTTATTAGTCATATGCAATGTTTTTAAACCCGGACCGGTGATTAAACCGGACAATCTATCGGGTCACTGGGTCACTGGTTCAACCGGTCGGATCGGTCTAAAAAAACCGGTCAACCCGGATTATACATATATACATATATATATATTATTCTATATATATACACATATTATATACATTTAATTTATACATAAAAATAACTTGAGTTTTATTTTAAAAAATTAATTTGAGTCAATACTTAAACAAAATAATGTAGTGAAATATTGAACATGTTGATCACAAATATAAAATATAAAAATATTTATCATTTTAAACTCAAATATTTCATGAGAGACTTAAAAAATAAGTGTTTTAAGATAAATCTTATAAACATGAATAAAAAACTTCTTTGGTCTAATGGTGATTCATTAAGTTACACAAGGTAGGTCTAGGGTTCAATTCTAGATATCTACACACTTGATGAATATCTTTTTAGTAAAAAGAAGAAAACCGGTTGGCCGTAGACCGATCTAACCGGCCGGATCGACCGGTCCGGTCCGGTTTTGAAAACATTGGTCATATGTAATGATAGATACATGAATTGAAATTGAAATAACTTGGAACAAAATTAAAAGAAAACACATAATAGACATGGAATTAAACATCTGCTGAAATCACAAATAAAGACAAATTATAGGTTTTTTCTCGAAATAGATGCTGCATCGACATCATAACCTTAGAAAACAAGTACATTAACCACACATAATTACAAAAAGAAATAATCATTACATTGAAGGCTTGTAGATGGAGGCAAATTTCGAGAATGCAGTAAATGAAGTCATGAGAGACTCAATGTTGTTGATATGAATGGGATGCACAAGCTAGAAGGGTCCCCCATCATCATAAACTCCATAGGCTTGCATCGTTTCGGGGTTTGAGTTCATGTGATAGTTGTCAAGCACAATATCCTTATTCATGAACTGATTTTGATGAACTCCATCATAAACTCCATTTTGAGACCTCATCTCTGGCATAGTAGCATCAAACATTGTTGAATCTTGACTATAAGCTAGCATCATTTCAGGGTTTAAGTTCATGTGATAGTTATCAAGCACGATATCTTGATTAATGAACTGATTTTGATGAACAAGTGGAGAATTATAAGGAGAAGGTGGCCATGATGGCAGATCATCAAAATCAGGCGGGGGCACGGCAACTGAAGGCAGTATTGGCACCATATTTGGGTTGTAACTCATCATATTAGGATCATATGTTGTTCAATTGGCCATCAAACCCCTGAATGACTATAGGTGGTTCTGGTGGTGGTTGGTTTGGAATTTGGAAATTTGGGATAGTCATTGGATGATTGATTACTTGGGCATTTTGGTTCATCACTGAATGACCAACTTGGATATTCGGGACAATGACCATTGGATGATCCATTTGGGGATTTATCGGAATGGTTTGATCCATTTTGGGATTTGGGTCCAAAATCACATCGCCAGTAGAGTTTGCTTGATATTTCACGGCAACAACAGTATTAGCATTGACGATAAGTTGGTCCCAATGAGCCACAAGATTTCTTCTGATGCTAGAGTTCCAAAAGTTCTTGACCTTAGTGCCTGTTCTTCCAGGGAGATGCTTGGCAATTTGAGCCCTCCTGCACAAAAAATAAAATAATAATAATAATAATAAAGGTAAAAGAAATTTATTGTATGCGTAAATTTAAGATAAAAATCATATTGATGAGGTTCTCAATCAATTTTTAATTTTATTTCACCTATTTCCAACCACTTGTTGAAGCTTAATAACGAGAAGAGCTTCTTCAAGAGTGAAAGCTCCTTTTTTGAGATCAGGCCTCAGATTGTTTATCCACCTCATCCTGCAACTGTTACCACATCTTTCCAACCCTGAAAATCACAAAAATCATGCTTTTTAACACACACACACACATATATATATATATATATTTCATGCTATATATGTATATATATTTTTTACAAGGATGCATGATGTGTATCCACATACATACAAACATATATATGTGTGTGTGATTAGTGAAAAAAAATATATAAAAAAATGTATAAGTTAGTGTATATATTTAATACCAGCAAGTTTTGGAACAGAACTCCAACAACCATGGCCATTGGTCCTTATGTGGTTAATGAGCTTCAGATCTTCCTCAGGAGACCACAAACCCTTCCTCACATGTTCCTTGTTGCAGCAACTATGATGCACCATTTCTTCTTACACCTTTTTTATACAAGAAAAATGTATTAATTGGAGATCAAGCTACTTTTCTATTAATCACACAAAGATATAAGAGAAAAATTCAGATGAAACCCGGAGAAAAAAAGTGAATGACTTTTTTGACACTGTGAGTTACTATGCAGATTAGAGCGACTACGGATTCTTGGGGGGAGGAGGATGCAATGAATTTTTTGGGGGAAGGGGGTATTTTATAGCAGGGTTTACAGCTATGAAAATAGCATCTAGTCCACATGTCAGCCACCAACGTAAGTCGAGTCCCGTTTATGGACATGTATTTCGAGTTAAAGTAAAAATTTGTGACCGCAACGGTTGTATGTACATTTTTTAAGGTGCCTTTGGGGTTCGAAATTGGAGTTTTGAGATATATTTATGGTGTACAACTTGATATCTTTTGGTATGTGCTTGAAGCTTTATGTAAGAGATATGTGGAATTTTTTTACACTAATAATGAACTAGAGATGATACTCCTATTATTAATTATATTTATTACCCACTTCACCCACAACTAAGTGCAAATTTAATTTATTGTCTTTATTACTTGTTCATTTAAATTTTAAATTTTGAACTTTACTTTTGAAAAATAATGGAAGAATAAAGTAATATTAAAATCATCTATCACTTTTTGGAATTTAACTAGATTAATTTGCATATTTCTCTACTTGTTATACACTTCTTTAATTGGGCACAAATTGTGATTCTTTGTTTTATTATCTCTATAATTACTTCAACTAACAATTTTTGTTGATTTCTAAAGTTATAATGTAAAAGTATATGTGACGCTCCGCTACCGATGTATTTTTACATCCCACAGCTTCGGTAGATCGCTTAATGTTTCATAGGACATTTTTTATCTTTATTAATGCTTAACACATATTTTCAATCACTTATGTATTAAATATTTAACAAATGAATAAGTCATAAATGTAATATTAATAAGGTATGTGGAAAAGAGTAATTTCTGTAACAAACAACATCGAATGCTACTTAATCAAGATTTTTAACACTTAGATCCCTTTCTTTTCATCATTTCTTATGCAATTACAATGATTAAAAACCAATTCAATTTAAAAAAAAAAAATTCAACTTAATTATTTACATAATTTTTGGCGAAACCACATTAAACAACAATCAACTACACGAAAAAGCACCGCAAAAAAATATATATATATATTTCTCCAAATTTTTGAAGATTTTTTATTGAATGAAATTGTACAATATTATAATCTAAATTTAGATTTTTTGAAAGATTTTGTGAAGTTTTAAAGAGATTCTTAATAAAATATAATGTAAATTTTCATCTTCAAGATTTTATAGTAAAATTTATAATGTGATGATGTTAATATATCAATCTTAATTTGTTTTTACAAAGATGTAAAAGAGTCGCAATAAATTATTTTATAATAAATAAAGAATAAATCGATGAAGCCAATCCTATTAAATATCAGATTGTGTGTGCGTCATAAAGATAATATGTCTATCGAAGTATTGAGCATCACGTTAAATTTGTCGTAATAGCCTTTATTTGTAAATGAGCCAGATTTGTCATGAATTAATCGCACATCATAGTGGTCGTGCACATGCCAAATGTATGCAACAATGAGCGATCTAAATATTTTAATTAATTTTTCATTATCTGGCTAGCTATTTAAATTAATTTTTCGTTATTCGATTGTTGGAGATAGGTAGCACAACAAAGTAGTTGTTTTTAATCACTTAAATCCTTTGTCAGACCATTGTTTTTGTATATCTAGTGATGATTTTTTTTATTATCATAAATCAGTTACAAGTTGTTTTAAATATGAACATTTACACCTTTTATTTAGTCGACTCATCATATTAACCAAATATTATAAAATATAACTAGTTAGCTTGCGCCCTAGTAGTAGAGGTTATTAAACATAATGTGGCATTGGCTATTTTCCATTATCTTATTTATGGAATTTTTTTATGATTTATGTATCTAAAAATCGCGATATGACACTATCGTATTCACAATTTTTTAACATAATCATTCACTTGTTTTCCCTACAACTCAAAACGTATTTTCCTTTTTGACGTATTTATGGAGCTAAAACCTAGTTATTTTACTCAAATATCCATTCATTTATTATAATATTTTTAATTATATAACTTTTGATTTCATCATATTTACATTTTATTTCCTACCAAAAGAATATTCCTTTGTTCCATTCTCGGGGAGATAAAGTGATAAATCATCCTACTTATTTCATTTTCCCATTTTTAATGAGAGGAAAAATATAAGTAGTCTCCTAAAATTTTTACCTAGGTTCAATTAAATTATACTATTTAACAAATATAAAATCTTTTTCGAGATATGAAAATGCATTGTATTATTATTTCTTAAATGTTTTTTGTAGAATTGTCATCCACGTGATTAGAAAAGATAAGAATCGACAACTCAGTCAATGACTCAAATATTTAGAAGATGATTTATGTATAATGCGTCTGAGATGAATTGAAACTCACAAACATCTAGCTAGTTATCACTACAATATACCCCGGCTAAGTTTTTATATTTAATTTATTTTGTCTTTAATATTTTTTCATTTAAATTTTCAATTATAAATTTACAATATACCCCGGGTGTTATTTTTCTTATTAAATTAAGATTATCCATTTTGGTTGTGAAGAAGTTTCATCATCGTCATGGTCTAACAAAATCTCTTGCTTTTAATCTTAAGGCCAATTGTGTTATATGAGTTTGGGACTTTGTGTGACATTTGAGAAGATAAACATCTTTCTTTTCATTGAAATTATACAATATTATACCCACAATTTTAATTTCTTTAAATATGTTGTGTAAAATTTTAATGAGAAATTTATTAATAGAATATAATTTAATGTAATTTACTTCATTCTCAATATTTTTTAGTAGAATTTATAATGTGATCGTGTTTATATATCCTTTATAACTTTTTACAAAGATGTAAAGAAGCACAACAAATCACTTCATAACAAAGAAGGAATTAATTTATGAAGCAAATCCATTATTAAATATGAGTTTGTGTACGTCCCATATATATACCTTTTGGCTCTGGACACAGAATTGTCCTGGAAAAATTTTGGCTTTCACAAACATTGCATTGTTGGTGGCTTATTTTGAATGGAGTCTCCCAAATGGACTAAACCCAAGTTAACTCGACACAACTGAAGAGTTGTGGAAAAGAGTAATTCTGCAACAAACAACATCAAACATAAATGCAACTTAATTAATATTTTTAACACAGTTATTTTTCTTTTCATTATTTCTTCAGCAACCACAATGATGAAAAACAATTCAATTAAAAAAAAAAAACAGTTCAATTTAATTTTTTACATAATTTTTGGTGAAACCACATTCGAAAAAAAATAAGCAAGTACATGTAAAACAATGTAAACAAGATTACTTTTTCCAAAAGTTTTTGCCAGAAAAAATGAACCGATCATTCGAAATTATAGTGTGTGTTTGTTTTACAAGTATATATCTATTTGTTTGAATTCATGTGGATCATGGATCATACAAAGACATTTGGCTCAAGTCAAAAATTGTGGTTTTTTATGTCTTATTGAATTCGGATTCTTGAGTTTGGTTGTGAAGAAGTTTCATCATCTTTATGGCTTAACTCTATCTCTTGTTTTTGATTTTTAGGCTAATTGTGCATCTCCTTTATCAAAGTTGTGACATTTGAGGAGATGAAAACTTTTTTATTGATTGAAATTGTAGAATCTTATAACCTACATTTTTAATTTCTTGGAATATGTTGTAAAATTTTAAAGAGATTCTTAATAATATAATGGAATGCTTTCATCCTCAAGATTTTATAGTAGAATTTATAATGTGATGATGTTATCTGTACATTTTTTAAAAAGATGTAAGAGGCACAATAAATTATTTTATAATAAACAAGAAATAAATTGACGAAGCAAATCCCCATTAAATAGGAGATTGTGCGTGCGTCATAGAGATAATATGTCAATCGGAGTACGAGGATAATGTTAAATATGTCATGATTACCTTTATCAACCAATCAGCCTGATTTGTTGTACATTAATAGCACGTCATAATGGTCCTGTACATGTCAAATGTATATAGCAAGGGGCTAGCTAGATATTTTAGATAATTTTCCATTATCTTGCTTGATAGTAGAATTAATTTTCCATTATCGCATTGTGATATGATGATTATGATATTGTGAGAGATAAGTCATACGACAAAATAGTTGTTTTTAATCACTTAAATCACGTGTCAAACCATTGTTTTTGAATATCTAGTGATAATTTTTTTATTGTCGTAATTCAATGCGGATTGTTTTAAATATGAACATTTTAGACCTCTGTATTTTTATTTAGTCGACTCATTATATTAACCAAATATTATGATATATAACTAAGTAGCTCGTGCGCTACTTGTAGATATTATTAAGCATATTGATTGAAATTACAATACTATAACCTACTATTTTAATTTCTTGAAAGATTTTGTGTGTAAAATTATAAAAGAGATTCTTAATAATATAATGTAATGTTTTCATCCTCAAGATTTTATACTAGAATTTATAATGTGGTGATGTCAATGCTTTGAAACCCGGACCGTTCACTGAACCGGAAAATTGACCGGGTCAAGGGTCACTGGTTCAACCGTTGGGTCGACCGCTATCAAACCAGTGATGTCATAATTATGCAATAAATATAATTTATTATGATAAATAATAAATATCATATATATATCATATATTTTTAAAAATCATATAATGTTAAACCAGTTATGAATGAATAGGTTTATTGTGTAACCTAATAATATGTGATAGTCTCTATTTGATGTAAAAAATATTTTATGAAAAATAAAGAAAAGAAAAAATATATAAATAGAAAACAAAACCTAACCCTAAACCATTCTTCACAATTTTTACAAGCAGCCAGCCGCCTACAGCTCCAACCTGCCCCTCTTCACTTTCTTCCTCATTTCTTCTCATTTTATTCTTTCTTATTTGTTTCATGTATTTTCTATTTTATTTGTTCATGTTTTTCATTCTCATACAAATCCAAATCTTCAAGTATGTCTATAGTGAAGAAGAAAATGTACATAATTACATAAATCCAAATTCTAAGAACAGTGAAGAAGAAAATGATTCTTACTCTCTATAATCCTTAAGCTACCTAAAATCACAACCAGAACGGTTCCGACGACCCGCTAACGGTTCAAACGATCCGGCGATTGAACCGCCGGATCGAACGGGTTTTGGCAGAAAGTACCGTTTTTCAGCCCCTAGCGGTTTTTCAGTTCAGTCCGGATCGTTTTCTTAACCGGTTCCCGGTTCCGGCGGTCCGACCGGCCGATCCGGGCTGGGTTTTAAAACCTTGGGTGATGTTAATATCTTAATTGTAATTTTTTTACAAAGATAAAAGAGGCACAATAAATCATTATATAATAAAACAAAAAATAAATTGACAGAGCAAATCTCCATTAAACAGGAGATTGTGTGTGCGTCATAGTGATAATATATCAATTGAAATATGAGGATCACGTTAAATTTGTCATGATTACCTTTGTCAGTCAATAAGCCCAATTTGTTGTGAATTGATAGCACCTCATAATAGTCGTGCACATGTCAAATGTATGTAGCAAGAGGAGCTAGATATTTTAAATAATTTTCCATTATCTTGCTTGATAGTTTAATTAATTTTCCGTTATTCCATTGTCAGATGATGATTATGATACTGTGAGAGATAAGTCATACGACAAAATAGTTGTTTTAATCACTAAAATCACGTGTCAAATCATTGTTTTTTAATATCTTATGATGATAATTGTTTCATTGTCGTAATTCAGTTACGGATTGCGTTAAAGATGAACATGTTAGACCCTCTATTTTTATTTAATCGACTCATCATATTAGTCAAATATTATGAAATATCACAATGTGGGTTTGTCTATTTTCGGTTATTTTATTTGAGATTTTTTTTATTTATATAACTAAAAATCACAATACGACACATATTCACAGTTTTCTAACATAATCATTTGGCTTACTTTTTACTATAACTCAGAATGTATTTTCTCATATTTATGGGAGCTAAAGCATAATTATTCTACTCAAATAGCCACTCTTTTATTATTAAATTTTTTATAATATAATTTTTATTTCATCATATTCACATTTTATTTCCTACCAAAAAAAATTCTCCATTTGTTCCATGCAAGGGAGATAAAGTGATAAATTACCCCGCTTATTTCCTATTACGTACAATTAATTAATAACAGGAAAAAATAAGTTGTCTCTTCAAATTTTTACCCAGGTTTACTTTAATTATACTCTTTGACAAAAATAAAATGGGATATGAAAATGTAACGTATTGTTATTTGTTTAATCTTTCTCGTAGAATTGTCATATACGTGATTAGAAAATTGAAGAATCGACAACTCAGTCATGACTCGAATATTCATAAGATGATGATAGATAAATAATGCCTCTGAACTGGGGTTTTTTATTTGAATAATATAAATTTAATAAAAAAATCTCATTTTAATATATTTAGGAGAATTTTGTGTAAATAATATAAGACGGCTACGTTATAGACGTCTTCTATTTCTTTTTTTAATTTAATAAAATAGAAGACGGGTATGTTGGTGCCGTCTTTTGTTCAGCACAATTATTACCCCTTTATGGTAATCATTTCAACTTTGTTAATAGATATGTTAAACATAAACAACTCATTAGACTTAATTACATCTTAAAATAGCAATATATTTATTTGTTGCGGTACCAATTAGAGTGCATGGTGTTGAAATGGTTGGCTAATAATGATTTATCAGGTTTGAATTTTCAAATAATTAATTATTGTTAGGAATTAGGGATTCTGCCATAGAACGTAAAGTGGGAAGAAAGAGATGAATGAATTGAATTGATTAATTGGGGAAAAAACAAAACAGAGAGTCGCCCTATATATACAACAAAACATAAAGCCCATAAGCGCTATATCACAAATAACACTTTTCTTGTAATATTCTAATACTCCCCCTCAAGTTGGAGGTTTAAACAAGTCGAAAACTCCTAACTTGGATAACAAAAAATCAAATTGATCCTTTCCTAAGGCCTTCGTAAGGATATCCGCAGGCTGTTGCTTGGTGGGTATGTAGCGAGTCACAATCAAGCCATCTTGAATCTTTTCCCGTATGAAGTGGCAATCAACCTCTAAATGCTTCGTTCGTTCGTGAAAGACCGGATTATCCGCAATTTGCATAGCGGATTTACTATCAGTGTACACTTCAGCTGGCTGCATTTTGTCAAAACTTAAGTCTTTAAGGAGAGCCAAAATCCACAAGATCTCAGCAGTGGTCATGCCCATCGCCCGATACTCCGCTTCGGCAGAGCTCCTAGAAACGGTAGCCTGCTTTTTTGACTTCCAGGAGATTAAAGATTTACCTATCTGAACAGCAAAACCAGTTAAGGATTTTCTAGTGATTGGACAAGAAGCCCAATCACTATCACAATAAGCATGAAGTTTTAAATCACTATCAGCAGACATTAAAATGCCCAATCCTGACCTTCCCTTGAGATACCGTAATATCCTAAAGGCAGCATCTACATGGGATTGCCGAGGCTTGTGCATAAATTGGCTAAGTAACTGAACACCATAAGTGATGTCCGGTCTAGTCAAACATAAGTATATAAGCTTCCCAACAATCGTTTTAAAACCATCAACATTTTCAACATAAGGATCTGTACCATCCGTGTCTTCACAAGTATACTTTATGTTCTGCTCAACAGGTGTGTTAATGGGCTTGCAACCAAGCATTCCTGTTTCATTCAATAACTCAAGAACATATTTCCTTTGATTGATTAGTATACCTTTGCTAGACCGAGCAACTTCAATACCCAAATTTTTTTTTCAGAATACCCAAATCTTTCATAAGAAAAGTTCTGCTAAGATACATCTTGCAATCATTAATCATAACATCATCATTACCTGTGATGATGATATCATCAACATAAACCAATAAAATCACAATTTTACTCCCCCTGGATTTAGTAAAAAGGGAATAATCATTTTTAGATTGGATAAAGCCAAAATCAGTAACAGCAGATGTAAATTTTTTGTTCCACTGTCTTGAAACTTGCTTCAAGCCATAAAGAGATTTATGTAACTTACAAACTTTATTAGAACCTGAATATGAGGAAGTCACCAGATTTGGAGGAAGTTGCATGTAAACATCTTCATTAAGATCTCCTTGGAGGAATGCATTTGTGACATCCATTTGGTATAACTCCCATCCCTGTACAACTGCAAGAGCTAAAACAATTCTAATAGTAACATGTTTAACAACAGGAGAAAAAGTGTCAGTATAATCGATGCCCTCAAGTTGTGTGAAACCTTTGGCTACTAATCTAGCCTTATATCTCTCTAAGGTTCCATCAGCTTTGAACTTCTTAGTAAAAACCCATCTACAACCTATAGCTTTTTTATTAGGTGGTAGATCAACTATGGACCAAGTATCATTAATGGAAAGTGCTTTCAATTCAACTTCCATTGCACTTACCCAATTTTTATCATGTTTGGCCTCATTATATGTATTAGGAATATACTCATTACTAATAGAAGATAAAAAAGCTCTATAATCAGGAGTAATGGTATTATACTGAACATATTGACATATGGGATGATCTGTAGAATAAACATAATTGGATTGATCATTCAGACTAGACAGGGGTGAGACATAATCATTAAGCCATTGTGGTGCTTTAGATGTTCTACTAGACCTCCTGGGCATATCTGTAGCTATCTGAAGGTGACTGATATCACTCTGTAATTCATTAGTATCATGATCAGTGGCTGGTGTTGCAACATCAATAGAGTAAACAGGCTGTTCAATATCTTCATGCACAAGAAAATTATCATGAGAAGGGAAAAAACTGTTTTGATGCTTATCTTTAGAAAAGGTGAATGGGAAAATGTTTTCATAGAAAATAACATTCCTAGCAACTGTAAAAGTTTTGCTTGCTATATCTAACAGTTTATACCCTTTTTGGACATTGGAATATCCCATAAAAACACAGGGTCTTGACCTACTAGAAAACTTATCAGGAGTAGGCAAGATTTTAGCATAACACAAGCACCCAAAAACTTTAAGATGTTTATAGGCAGGATCCTTACCATAAAGAACAAAAAAAGGAGTTTTACCTTGTAAGAGAGGTGTAGGTGTCCTATTTATAATGTATATAGCAGTTAAAATGCAATCACCCCAATATTTCATTGGGACACAAGAATGAAATTTTAATGCTCTTGCAACATCCAAGATGTGCCTATGTTTCCTTTCAACTACCCCATTTTGTTGGGGTGTATAAGGACATGACGATTGATGGATAATCCCTAGAGATTCAAATAAACTTTTGCAATCTTTGTTAAAGAACTCAGTAGCATTATCAGACCTAACAGTTTTAACCTTAGTGTTGAACTGAGTTTGAACATATGTGATAAAGTTCTTAAGGTACTGATAGGTTTCAGATTTGTAATTCATAAGAAATGCCCAAGTGCACCTTAAGTAGTCATCAACAATGGTAAGGAAATACTTGTCATTATTATAAGTAGCTTCCTTATATGGTCCCCAAATATCAATATGTATTAATTCAAACACATAATCTGTAGTATTAGTTCTAGTGGGGAACACAGTCCTGCTATGTTTGGCCTTAGGGCATATTTTGCAAAAAATATTATTCTGATCAAGGCTAACACCAAGAGTAGGTAAAAATTTGAATCTTGCAAAGGACATGTGACCAAAACGTTGATGCCATAAAATGGCTTTACAAGGAATGGAAGAATTGAAAACAGGGGAATCTACAGTATTACAAGAATTCAGCTGTTTATGAGAAAATTTATTCAAAATAGTACTGGGTATATTCTGAAGAATGTAGAGGCCATTTTGTAATTTACCAATCCCCTTTATCAACCAAGTCTTTATTTCCTGTAGGACACAAAATTCAGGGTAGAAACTAACATAAACTCTAATATCATGAGTTAGCCTAGAAACAGAGAGCAAATTATGCATAAAATCAGGTACATACAAAACATTATTTAACTGTAAATCTTCATTGATGTAAACAGTACCAGATTGTTTAATTTTGCTCATGCTCCCATTAGGGAGTTTAACATCTGTTGATATCAGAGATTGGGGACTAATTTTAGTAAAGAGGTCTTTATTTGATATCATATGTTGGTTGGCCCCAGTGTCTATCCATTCAGTTTTATTGGGAATAGAATTAAAACATAGGAAGGTACCTGCATTGCTAAATGTAGCAGAGTTAGCACATGTACCCGTGTGGTGTTGTTGATCTGTGCTCATGGATCCAAGTAGCTCAACGATCTGCTGATATTGGTGAGGGGTCAATGTAGGTTGCTTATTATTTGTGTCAGCCGCGGATTCTTCGCAATTGGAGTATGAAGCCGTAGTACCCGCAAAATCTTTACCATTATTATTAGTATTTCTGCTACCACCATTTGATCCTCGACCAGATACTTGATTCCTTGAGCCACCCCGTCGTCCACCACGGCGTCCACCACGATTCCAGTTAGGCGGGTATCCGTGGATTTTAAAACAATTGTCCTTCGTGTGCCCATTAATTGCACAGTGCTCGCAATATAATGATTCTTTGTCTAAGTTTTTGTTCGAGTTGGTGTACAACGCAACAGAATTATCAAACTTCACAGTAGGTATATTGATTCCTCTCTATGTCTCCTCGTTCAATATCATGGAGTATACCTGTCCATGCGAAGGTAATGGGGCCATCATAAGTATGTGAGAACGCATGCCACAATAGCAATCGTTCAACCCCATCAAGAATTGCATCATCTTGAGTTGGGCACAAAAGGCAGTGTATTCTTGTGAAATTGTCGGCGAAGGTGAAGGTGTGAGGGAGTCGTATTCGTCCCATAGTTGGCGCAGCTTTGAGTAATATTCACTTACGGAATTTGTACCTTGGGTAATGGTATTGATTTGTTTGTATAGCGAATATAGGCGAGCACCATTAACCCGATCAAATTGCTCCTTCAAGTCAATCCAAATTAGGTGTGCCGAATCACAATAGATGACTCCATGTACCAGATCTCGTGAAAGGGATCGGTGAATCCATGACTTGACTAATGCGTTACATCGCTTCCAGTGTGGATATAGGGGCGAAGATGGATCTGGAGTCTTGCATGTCCCATCTATAAACCCAATCTTGTTCTTTGCTTCAAGCGAAACTATCATTTCCCTGCTCCATATGCTATAATTCTCTGAACCACGAAGTAATTCTGCCACCAGATCCAAATTAGGTGTATCTGATGGATGTATATACAGGGGGTCTTGGAAATCGATTCTTGGCAGATCATTTCTGCTTTCTTTGTTTGAATCATCAGTTGAAACAGATCCCCCTGGATTTGGTGTCGTCATTCTTGATGCGGATGGATACAGCGATAGAAAAATAGGGTTTAAAGATTGAGAGACTGAAGGAGAATGTAGGTTAAGGGATCCAGGATCGGAATATCATCAATTGAAGAGTTAATCGATGATATTCAGAAGAGCCGAAGCTCTGGTACCATGTTAGGAATTAGGGATTCTGCCATAGAACGTAAAGTGGGAAGAAAGAGATGAATGAATTGAATTGATTAATTGGGGAAAAAACAAAACAGAGAGTCGCCCTATATATACAACAAAACATAAAGCCCATAAGCGCTATATCACAAATAACACTTTTCTTGTAATATTCTAATAATTATTGTGTTGGATTCTACTTGAGGTTTCAATGATAAAAATTGTATTTGAAGAAATAAAAATTTTTATAACAAGAATGAAGAATTAAAAATTTTGATCACAATTTTTGCAATAAAAAAATGACTTAGATTTTAAAAATTACCCTTCACCTTTTTATGAAGTTATGAAATTAAAGCAAATCAATTAAGGGTGAAAATGAGTCGAGTCGAGTCAACGCATAAGTTTCAAGCTTATTTAAATTACGATCGAGCTTTAATGGTTGTATTTGAATTTGGTTTGATTATTCAATATTCATCGAGTCGAGCTCAAACGAGCTTTAATCAAGCCGATCACGAGTCAAGTTCGAGTAGTTTAAATATTTTGTAATGTTTTTGTTATTTTTTGCTAATCGAGAACTCGAGCTGAGCTTTAAAATTTATCGTACAGAAAAAGTTGTTCAAACTTGGTTTGATAAAATATCGAACTGTGCTCAAACCGAACGTTTAGCGATCGAGCTCGATTCGAGTTCGAGTTTAATTTTCACACTTAAAAGCAAGCCACCTATTTAATATTAAATCCACTAAATAGGTCAAATGTAATTTAATAAATCTAAGTTATTTCATTGCTATAAAGATTAAAATTTTAGCAATCTTACCTGAATATTTGAGCTTTAATTTAATGGCTTTATAAAGCCATGATTTTTAAAATTTCATTATTATATAAATTATGAGTAGAATTTGGCAAACTTACCTAAATATTAAAGCCACTAAATAATGCCAAAGGCGTGGTGGCATTATTTAATGTCAATGTTTTGACAGTTGGCATCAATGCATGGAAGTTAAATTAAAATTAGAAATTAGATAGAAGACCAATGGGATGGCACAGAAAACCTTGATGACGGCAATATCAGTGGCCCCTTTAAATTAGAAGATGGCACTGACAATGCCGTCTTATATTATTTATACAATTTCTTCCTATCAGTATCAATTTCATATGTTTTTTTATATTTTACATTAATCAAATAAAAACCCCCTCTGAACTGAGTTGGAATACTCACAAACATATATTTATCACTCTCGTTTATCCCAATTAAGTGTATATTTAATTTATTTTGTTTGTATTTTTTTGGTTCAAATTTTCAATTTTGAACTTGTGGAAAATAATGGATGAACAACCTAACATTAAAACTATTTATTACTTTTTGGAATTTAACTGGATTAATTTATATATTTATCTTTTTATATCTATCTCCTCTTTCTCTCCTTTTTACATTTATGTTACGTTGTCGTCTCACCACCTATGTGCCGCCGCTGCCTTTTAATTTTATATGCAACGGTTCGCCTTTGGGAAATAAGAAGTTTGGGCCAATGTTGTTGCCTCCTACAACAACACTGCCTTTCATTTTTCCAGTGATATTAATAGATTTTGTTCCAGTCTTATGTCTATAAAAATTTTCGTTTCGACTACGTGGACTATTTTAAATATCTTAGATAATATCTTTACTAGTTTTGAATGATCTCATATTTTCTATTATCATCGTGTATTTGTTTAGTTTTATCTCATTTTCTTATTTATCTCTATTATAAATGTTCATTAATAATACAATTTTTCTTGGGGTTTTCTCTAATTTAAGCATCTTACAGGGTTTTTCTCTAATTTAAGGTATCCTACTTATTAGTTCCTCCGTAATGATAGATAAATGAATTGGACTAAAAATAGCTTGGAACAAAATTAAGAAGGAAAAAACACAATAAACATGGAATTAAACATCTACTAAAATTACAAACAAAAGACATAAAATCGCAGGTTTTCTTATCAAAATAGATACTGCCTCAACATCATAACTTTAGAAAACAAGTAAATGAAACACACATAATTACAAAAAGAACTCCTAAATTATGGCTGAGCAACTCAAGTTGAAGAACCATTAAGGTTCCCAAGGAAATAACCATCGCATTGAAGGCCTGCACACGACATAGCAGTGGTGGAGTCAGCGGCGAAGGTGGAGGTGAAGTTTGGGAATACAGTAGAGTATTGATTGGAGGATGTAAACGATTCGGGACTAAAGGTCTGGCCAATGAATTGTCCTTGTGCAACAGAGGCAAAGGGCTCCCCATCATAGACTCCATAAACAGTTTGAGATCTCATCTCTGGCATAGCAGCATCAAGCATTGTTGAATCTTGACTATAAGCTTGTATCATATGAGGGTTTGAGTCCAGGTGATAGTTGTCAAGCACGATATCTTGATTAATGAACTGATTTTGATGAACAAGTGGAGAATTATAAGGAGAAGGTGGCCATGATGGCAGATCATCAAAATCAGGCGGGGGCACAGCAACTGAAGGTAGTATTGACACCATATTTGGGTTGTAATTCATCATATTAGGATCATATGTTGTTTCAATTGGGCCATCAAACCCTTGAATGACTATAGGTGGTTCTGGTAGTGGTTGGTTTGGAATTTGGAAATTTGGGATAGTCATTGGATGATTGATTATTTGGGCAGTTTGGTTCATCAGTGAATAACCTACTTGGATATTCGGGACAATGACTATTGGATGATCCATTTGGGGATTTATCGGAATGGTTTGATCCATTTGGGAATTTGGGTCCAAAATCACACCTCCATTAGAGTTTGCTTGATATTTCGCGGCAACAGTAGTATTAGCATTGACCATAAGTTGGTCCCAATGAGCCACAAGATTTCTTCTGATGCTAGAGTTCCAAAAGTTCTTGACATTAGTGCCTGTTCTTCGAGGGAGATGCTTGGCAATTTGAGCCCACCTGCACAAAAAATAAAATAATAATAATAATAAAGGTAAAAGAAATTTATTGTATGCAAATGTAAACTTAAGATACAAATCATATTGATGAGGTCTCCATTAATCAATTTTTAATTTTATTTCACCTATTTCCAACCATTTGTTGAAGCCTAATAACGAGAAGAGCTTCTTCAAGAGTGAAAGCTCCTTTCTTGAGATCAGGCCTCAAGTTGTTTATCCACCTCATCCTGCAACTGTTACCACATCTTTCCAACCCTAAAAATCACAAAAACCATGCTTATTAACACACACAACACACACATATATATATATTTCATGCTATATATGTATATAAATTTTTTACAAGGATGCATGATGTGTATCCACATACAGACAAACATATATGTGTGTGTGATTAGTGAAGAAAAATATAGAAAAAATGTATAAGTTAGTCTATATATTTAGTACCAGCAAGTTTTGGAACAGAACTCCAACAACCATGGCCATTGGTCCTAATGTGGTTAATGAGCTTCAGATCTTCCTCAGGAGACCATAAACCCTTCCTCACATGTTCCTTGTTGCAACAACTATGATGCCCCATTTCTTCTTACACCTTTTTTATACAAGAAAAAAGTATTAATTGGAGATCAAGCTACTTTTCTATTAATCACACAAAGATATAAGAGAAAAATTCAGATGAAACCCAGAGAAAAAAGTGAATGACTTTTTTGACACTGTGAGTTACTATGGAGATTGCTCACTACGGATTCTTGGGGGAGAGAAGGATGCAATGATTTTTTTGGGGGAAGGGGGTATTTTATAGCAAGGTTTACAACTGTGAAAATGGCATCTAGTCCACATATCAGCCACCAATGTAAGTCGAGTCCCGTTTATGGACATGTATTTCGAGTTAAAGTAAAAATTTGTGACCGCAACGGTTGTATGTACATTTTTAAGAGGCCTTTGGGGTTTGAAACTGGAGTTTTGAGATATATTTATGGTGTACAGCTTGATATCTTTTGGCATATACTTGAAGCTTTATGTAAGAGATATGTAGAAATTTTTTACAGTAATAATGAATTAGAGATGATACTCCTATTATTAATTATATTTATTACCCCACTTCACCCACAACTAAGTGCAGATTTAATTTATTGTCTTTATTACTTGTTCATTTAAATTTTAAATTTTGAACTTTACTTGTGAAAAAAATGGAAGAATAGAGTAATATTAAAATTATTTATTACTTTTTGGAATTTAACTAGATTAGTTTGCATATTTCTATATTTGTTATACACTTCTTCGATTGGGCACAAATTACGATTCTTTGTTTTATTATCTCTATAATTACTTGAACTAACAATTCTTGTTGATTTCTAAAGTTATAATGTAAAAGTATATGTGCAATGTTTCATAGGACATTTTTTTTATCTGTATTAATGCTTAACACATATCTTATGTATTAAATATTCAACAAATTAATAAGCCATAAATGTAATATTAATAAGGTATGTGGAAAAGAGTAATTTCTGCAACAAACAACATCGAATGCTACTTAATCAATATTTTTAACACTTAGATCCCTTTCTTTTCATCATTTCTTATGCAATCACAATGATTAAAAACAATTCAATTAAAAAAAAAACAATTCAACTTAATTATTTACATCATTTTTGGTGAAACTACATTAAACAACAATCAACTACACGAAAAAACACCGTAAAAATATATATATATATATATATATATATTTCCCCAAATGTTTGCCAAAAAAGACGAAATTGTAGAGTGTGTGTACGTTGTACAAATATATATATATTTATATATATATATATATTGATGTGGGCCATTGCTCATATAAAAACATTTAGCAAACATCGAAATGTTTTTTTTTGTCTTATTGAATTCAGATTCTTCATTTCGGTTGTGAAGAAGTTTCATCATCTTTATGGCCTAGCTCAGTCTCTTGGTTTTGGTATTAAGGCCAATTGTGCATCTTCATTATATATATGGTTGTGACATTTCAGGAGATGAAGATCTTTCTTATTGATTGAAATTGTACAATATTATAACCTAAATTTTAACTTCTTGAAAGATTAGTTTTATTTTCAAGATTTTACAGTAAAATTTATAATCTGATGATGTTGATATATCAATTGTAATTGGTTTTTACAAAGATGTAAAAGAGGCACAATAAATTATTTTATAATAAATAAAGAATAAATCGATGAAGCAAATCCTATTAAATAGCAAATTGTGTGTGCGTCATAGAGATAATATGCCAATCGAAGTATTGAAAATCACGTTAAATTTATCGCAATTGCCTTCGTTTGTCAATGAGCCGGATTTGTCTGTAAGCATATAAAATCGTAATTGCCAAGATCTTCAACAATATGATTTTCACATATAATTTTAGATCAAAGAAACATACCTTGATCCATAACAAGATTCGTAGTGGCGGAAACGATGAAACGATTTATCTCCGGAATTGTATTTCTCTCTCTTGACCCCTTTAGACTTGAATGACTTTCTTGATGGAGAGAAATATCGTAATGGGTTGAGAGAGGATCAATTCCTAGGGTTTTCTTTATATAGACCCACCATCAGGGTATTTTAGGAATTTACCTTTTCTAATCCTTAACCAATTAGAATTACCCTTATATTATTAAACTACTTAATGTATATAACATGTGGGCCACATAATAACAAAATAACTACCCACAAAATCTTTAGTGGATATACGTGGGTTTACATTCTCCCACTTGGCCCATGTGTCATTATATATACCATAAAGTTTAATAATAAACGTAATTGCGCATATTGTAGGATAACTCATCATTATATTGGTTAAATCATAAAGTCACTATTAAGCATGATAACCAATAAGGATCATAGCGGTTGTACATCAATTTGTCGACATAGTCCCTTCTATGTATCACAATACTAGTTTCATACTCAACATGACACGTAATAAGGTATTCAATAATGATCCAGCATAATGTCTTTGTCAGAGACAATATCTTGTTTCACATAATGCATTAATGTATATACTAATCATAAGAAACAAGATCCATAAATCCATAACAGAAACAAAATAAACGAGCTCAGAGTGTCAATCACATGATAACATAAAACATAAACAACATTAACGATGACATTCAATAATCCCCATTCTTTCGACATGTTCAGTAAATGTCTTAGGGGATAATCCTTTTGTCAACGGATCTGCAACCATAAGATTTGTGCTAATGTGTTCGATTGACACTCTTTGTTTCTGAACTTCTTCTTTAACGGCAAAGTATTTCAATTCCATATGTTTAGCACCTTTCGAATACTTGTCGTTTTTAGAAAAGAAGACTGCTGCGGAGTCATCACAATAAATTTTCAGCGGCTTGGCAATAGTGTCAACTATTCCAAGTCCCGAAATAAAGTTCCGCAGCCATAAACCATGAACTGTAGCCTCGAAGCATGCTACAAACTCAGCTTCCATAGTGGATGCAGCAATAACAGTCTGCTTCACACTTTTCCATGAAATTGCTCCTTCAGCCAAGAGGAACAAATAGCCGAATGTGGATTTTCTTGAGTCCACACATCCAGCAAAGTCTGAATCTGAATATCCAATCACCTCGAGGTGATCAGATCTCCTATAAGTAAGCATATGATTTTTCGTTCCTTGCAGATACCTCAAAACTTTCTTTGCAGCTTTCCAGTGATCTATTCCCGGATTACTTTGATACCTACCCAGCATTCCGACAGCAAAACTGATGTCTGGTCTGGTACAGGTCTGTGCATACATCAAGCTTCCAACAATGGATGCATAAGGAATTTGTTCCATCTGATTACGTTCCAATTCATTCTTTGGACATTGATTGAGACTAAATTTATCTCCCTTCTGAATTGGAACGACACTTTTTGAGCATGTGTTCATTTTAAACCTCTCTAGAACTTTAGTAATATATGCTTTCTGAGACAATCCCAACAATCCTTGTGACCTATCACGGAATATTTCTATTCCTATCACATAGGATGCCTCACCCATATCTTTCATCTCAAAGTTCTTGGAGAGAAATTCCTTAGTTTGACGTAATAAACCAAGGTCATTAGTAGCAAGCAAGATATCGTCAACATACAAGACCAAAATTATAAACTTACTCCCACTGATCTTCAGGTATATACATCGGTCAACGATATTTTCATTAAATCCAAAAGATGTAATGGTATCATTGAACTTAAGATACCATTGTCTGGAAGCTTGTTTAAGCCCGTATATTGACTTCTTAAGTTTACACACCATATGTTCTTTTCCATCAACCACAAAACCTTCAGGTTGATCCATAAAAACTTCCTCATCTAAATTCCCATTCAGAAAAGCAGTTTTCACATCCATCTGATGGAGCTCTAAATCATAATGAGCAACCATTGCCATAATAATCCTTAAAGAGTCCTTTTTAGAGACAGGTGAAAAAGTCTCTTTGTAGTCGACACCATCTTTCTGAGTAAAACCTTTGGCGACGAGTCTGGCCTTGTGTCGTTCGATATTGCCATTTGAGTCGCGTTTGGTCTTGAAGACCCACTTACAACCAACTCTTTTACAACCTTTGGGCAATTCAACAAGGTCCCAAACTCCATTATAATCCATTGATTTTAGCTCTTCTTTCATGGCATCTAACCATTTAACAGAACTCTCACTCTCTACGGCTTGTGAAAACGAAACTGGATCATTATCGATTCCTAAGTCGGATTCCGATTCTTACAGATAGACCACATAATCACCAGAAATGGCAGGTCTCCGTTGTCTTACAGACCTTCTTAATTCAATTTCTTGTGGTTGATCTATCATTGGTTCATTGACAATATCTTCATTATGTGGTGTTTGATCGTTAATTTGTTGTTCTTGCAAATCATTAGCATGATCAACATGTACAGGAACAACAACTTGAGAAGAAGGTAAATGCAAAGGAATTTGCACTCTAACTTCTTGAATTTCCACTTTTTGTGTCTCTAAACTCCCACTAACTTCACCATTCTCAATGAACCTAGCATTTCCAGTTTCAACAATTCTCGTACTATGATTAGGACAATAAAATCTATACCCTTTAGATTTTTCTGGATAACCAATGAAGAAACCACTGATTGTTCTTGAGTCTAGTTTCTTTTCATGTGGATTATATATTCTTACTTCCGCTGGGCAACCCCAAACATGCAGGTGCCTTAAACTGGGTTTTCTTCCCGTCCACAGTTCAAAAGGTGTCTTAGGAACTGCCTTACTAGGAACCCTATTTAATAAATATACAGCGGTCTTTAAAGCATGCATCCACAATGATTTGGGTAAAGATGAATAACTTAACATGCTCCTAACCATTTCCATCAAAGTACGGTTACGCCTTTCTGCAACACCATTTTGTTGCGGTGTTCCTGGCATTGTGTATTGAGCACAAATACCACGACTTTCTAGAAATTTAGCAAATGGACCAGGGCACTGTCCACTTTCATCATATCTACCATAATATTCACCACCTCTATCAGATCTAACAATTTTCACCTTTCTGTCTAATTGTCTTTCAACTTCATTGATAAATATCTCTAAGGTATGTACCGATTGAGATTTATCATGCAACAAATAGACATATCCATAACGTGAAAAATCATCAATAAAGGTGATAAAATACTTTTCTCCACCAAAAGATGGAATATCAAAAGGCCCACAAATATCAGTGTGTATTATTTCAAGGAGATGTGAGCTTCTTGTGGCTGTTTTCTTAAGTGTGTGTTTTGTGTGCTTACCCTTAATGCACTCAACACAAACTCCGAGATCAGTAAAATCCAAATTGGGAAGGATTTCATTCTTTACCAATCTCTCGATTCTTTCTTTGGATATATGACCCAAACGTTTATGCCACAAGTAAGCAGACGATTCATTACATAAACCACGTTTAGTTCCAACATTATGATGCAAGGTCAAAAGAGTCTCAGCGAAAAGGGGATCAAGTTTTAGTTTGTATAAACCATCACAAAGAAAACCAGAACCGATAAAAAGATTTTGTTTGAACAAACTAAAACATCCATTACCAAATTTAAAGGAGTATCCAACTGAATCGAGTTTAGACAACGAAATTAAGTTGCGAGAAACAGAAGGAACATAAAAGGTTTGAAAAAGATCTAAATGATGCCCAGTATCTAAAGTTAAACGGTAAGTCCCAATGGCTTTAACTGGGGCTTTGACTCGATTACCCATGAAAATAAATTTTTCGTTTTGGCTTATGGTTTGGGTCGTAAGAAATCCTTGCATCGTATTTGAAACATGAGTGGTACAACCAGAATCAATCCACCAAGTATTATAAGGAACTTCAGCTAAATTTGATTCGAAACATACTAAAGCACTAGGCTTACCTTTCTTTTCGAACCATGCCTTACGTTTCAAGCAATCTTTCTGATAGTGTCCGGTCTCTTTACAGAATCGGCACGTATCACTGCTTAGTTCCTTCTTCAGTCTTGCTGTAATATTCGTTATTTCAACGATATGCTCATGCATGGTACGAGAACCATCGAACTTCATGGTGGTTAACGTACCCATTAGTGTTCCAGCAAGTGACTTATCAGCCGACTCAGACTGGGAGCTTTCTTCCACAGATTTCATAAATTCCTTAGCAATTTCAGTTTTCTTAATTGTGGACTTGATGTTGTTTGCTACAGTCATTCGCATGAACATAAGGCTCAGTCTGTTGGATCTTTCCCAAGCTTTATGAAAAGATCGATCCTCAGTGCTGCTAGAATCAGTAAGAGCAGCGGGTTTCTCACTTAAGAGTGCTAAATCAAGATCCAGAACACCGAGGTGAAACTGAACTTGTTCACACCATTCAGAGAAATTAAGCCCATTAAACTTAATAACAGATGCAGCTTGCAAATGAAGAGAAACAGGGGCAGATGCTGCAAAACATAATATATGCTTACACTTTAATGCTTCGAGTAATAAACGTAATCTATAATACAGATTCAGAAACATAATTAAACATGAACGTATATTGTAGAACACCTTTGGGTGAAACGACAACATACAGTAATCAAGCGTAATTGTAGTTCACCTTTGGGTGAAACAACATAATAAATTTAATCTTTAATAAAGATTCATAAACATGAATGTATATTGTAGATCACCTTTGGGTGAAACAACAACATACAATAATCAAACGTAATTGTAGTTCACCTTTGGGTGAAACAACAATGTTCGGTAATTTAAACATAACATAATTGATGCTCAAATAATTTCACATAATTGGTAATTAACATTCATAAATTAGATATATTTGCAATCTTTGGATATACTAAAATATCTAATCAATCACATCAATTCACCACGATAATGTTCATGAATTATAAAACGAGTAATCAACCTTTGGGCGATCCAATAATATTTTATAATCATGAATTTTATTGAATATCATGAAGACATTCACTTGATAAGCATCACATAAGTCGAATTGAGAAATTTATTTCTTCAATTCATATAACATAATCAAAACTTCTTGCATTCGATTAGTAAAACACAAGTAGATCATAATTAGGGTTTCACTTGGTGAAACTCTATTTTGTGTGTAAGATATAAAACATACTAAGAATCCATATCTCACTGCCATCATATAAATCCATACCTTAATCCACACACAAACATATATACATATAATATATATATATATATATATATATATAATCATGCAACAAATAACTAAAACCATTAACACATACAATCGTCATAATCTGAAAATAGTTTTTCATACTACATAAACGTGGGCTTCAACATGTGGGCTTCAACATGTGGGCTGTAGCAGTACGTGTCAAGAAAGGATTTCATGGATAAAATAAATTGTTATATCATTCACCTATGTTCATATACATGAATGCATACATAAACATAATATACGTATAATACATATAACTATTCATGCAAGGTCATGCAATTAAATTTAATTTGAAATCATGATCATAAAATAAAACATTCATGAATAATATATAATCGATATTCACATAATAATATTCGAAAATCGAATCGATTAATTAAAGGAAAATCATATGTTTTCAATCAAGGCTCTGATACCACATGTAAGCATATAAAATCGTAATTGCCAAGATCTTCAACAATATGATTTTCACATATAATTTTAGATCAAAGAAACATACCTTGATCCATAACAAGATTCGTAGTGGCGGAAACGATGAAACGATTTATCTCCGGAATTGTATTTCTCTCTCTTGACCCCTTTAGACTTGAATGACTTTCTTGATGGAGAGAAATATCGTAATGGGTTGAGAGAGGATCAATTCCTAGGGTTTTCTTTATATAGACCCACCATCAGGGTATTTTAGGAATTTACCTTTTCTAATCCTTAACCAATTAGAATTACCCTTATATTATTAAACTACTTAATGTATATAACATGTGGGCCACATAATAACAAAATAACTACCCACAAAATCTTTAGTGGATATACGTGGGTTTACATTGTCGTGAATTAATAGCACATCATAATGGTCGTGCACATGCCAAATGTATGCATCAATGAGCAATCTAGGTATTTTAATTAATTTTTCATCATGTTGCTAGCTATTTTAATTAATTTTCCGTTATCCGATTGTTGGAGATAAGTCGTACCACAAAATAGTTGTTTTTAATCACTTAAATACTTTGTCAAACCATTGTTTTTGTATCTAGTGATGATTTTTTATTGTCGTAATTCAGTTACGGATTGTTTTCCGTTATCCGATTGTTGGAGATAAGTCGTACAACAAAATAGTTGTTTTTAATCACTTAAATACTTTGTCAAACCATTATTTTTGTATCTAGTGATGATTTTTTATTGTCGTAATTCAGTTACGAATTATTTTAAATATGAAAATTTAGATCTTTTATTTAGTCGATTCATCATATTAACCAAATATTATGAAATATAACTAGTTAGCTTGTGCCCTAGTAGTAGAGGTTATTAAACATAATGTGGCATTGGCTATTTTCAATTATCTTATTTAAGGAATTTTTTATGATTTATGTAACTATAAATCACAATATGACACTATCGAATTCACAATTTTTTAACATAATCATTAACTTGTTTTCCCTTCAACTCAAAACATATTTTAATTTTTGACATATTTATGGAGCTAAAACCTAGTTATTTTACTCAAATATCCATTCATTTATTATAATATTTTTAATTATATAATTTTTTATTTCATCATATTCACATTTTATTTCCTGCCAAAAGAATATCCCTTTGTTCCATTTTCGGGGAGATAAAGTGATAAATTATCCTACTTATTTTATTTTCCCATTAATTAATAAGAGGAAAAAATAAGTAGTCTCCTAAAATTTTTACCTAGGTTTAATTAAATTATACTATTTAACAAAAATAAATCCTTTTTTGGGATATGAAAATGCATTGTATTATTATTTCTTAAATGTTTTTTTTTTGCAGAATTGTCATCCACGTGTGTATCATTATTTCTTAAATGTTTAATAATATAATCTTTGATTTCATTATATTCACATTTATTTCCTACCAAACAAAATCTCCATTTGTTCCATGCTTAATTGGGGATATAAAGTGATAGATTATCCTATTTATTTCCTTTTCCAATTAATTAATAAAAGAAAAAAATAAGTTGTATCTTCAAATTTTAACTAGGTTTTTAATTAAATTATACTCTTTGACAAAAATAAAATCCTTTTCGGGATATTAAAATATATCGTATTGTTATTTGTTTAATGTTTCTTGAAGAATCGACAACTCAGTCATGACTCAAATATTCAGATGATGACAATAGATAAATAATGTGTCTGAGCTGAGTTGGAATACTCACACATATATTTATGACTCCCATATAACCCGGCAAAGTGTATATTTAATTTATTTTGTCTTTATTTGTTTTCATTTAAATTTTCATTTTTGAACTTGTGGAAATTAATGGATGAACAAACTAACATTAAAGCTATCTATTACATTTTGGAATTTAATTGGATTAATTTGTATATTTTGCTAATTGTTTTACACTTTCTTAGTTACGTATTGACTCTGATCTTATGTTTTTTTCTTTTATAGGATTACCACAACTAACAATTCTTGCTCATTTCTAAAGTCACAATGTAAAGATATATGTGCAGTGTTTCGTAGGATATTTTTTTATCTGTGTTAACTGATAATACACTTATACTATGCTTAACACATACTGTCAGTCACTTATGCATAAAGAAATCAACAAATTAATAAGTTATAATAGTAATATTAATAATGTGTATGCACACAAGTATGATTGTGCAACAAACAACAACAAATGAAACTTAATTAATGTTTTTAACACTTAATTTTTATTAAGCGTATTTAGAAGCCTAGAGTTGTTATATAGATATATCATAGAAGCGTGTTTTACATCAGGAACTATAAATACCCTACGGGTATTCTTTGTAAACATAACACTGAATATTCTTCTTCTAAATCAATACAATGAATTTGTTCAATTCTTCATATCCGCTGCTTCAATCTTATCATGGCATCAGAGCCATAACTCTGATTTCATGATCGATCAATCCACGCATCAGTTTATGATCGATTCGACATCAATTACTGGTTTGTTCCTTAATCCAGTCCTTTTCTCTTCAAATTAGGGTTAGGTTTTTAATCTTGATCAATTGGGACGTTTTTCCCCTTTCTTCAATTCAAGATTTGATTTACTCATAGTCATGGCTACGAAAACAACTATTGATCCTGATAACCCTCTTTACATACATCCTTCCGACTCGCCGAATATTGACCTCGTGAGCGATGTCCTTAAAGGAAGTGAGAACTACAAGATTTGGAGTAGAGAGATGACGGTTGCATTGGAGGCCAAAAATAAGATTGGCTTTATTGACGGGTCCTGTAAATGTCCTTCCGATGATGATCCTCAAGCTGCACAGTGGAAAAGATGTAATGCGTTAGTGAAGTCGTGGATACACCGTTCTTTGTCACGGGAATTGATCCATGGAGTGGTCTACTGTGATTCTGCGTGCCTTGTCTGGAGTGACCTGAAAGAAAGATTCGACAAAATCAACGGAGCAAGAATGTATGCCCTTTACAGAGAAATCAATACCATTACTCAGGGCAGCAATACGGTGACCACCTATTATTCTAAATTGAGGCATCTCTGGGACGAGTATGAGTCCTTAGTACCATCACCATCCACAATTGTTACCAAAGAATACACTGACTTCTGCAACCAGTTGAAAGTCATGCAGTTTTTGATGGGCCTAAGTGAATCCTATAGCAGCACCAGGTCTAACATTCTTATGATGACTCCTATACCTACTCATGGACAAGTGTTCTCGATTGTCAGTAATGAAGAGACACAGAGAGGTATCAATTTACCTACCCCAGAACCACCCACTGCTTTTCTATCCACCACCCAACAGAACCAAACACAACCTAAGAAAGACTCTCTTGTATGCGAGCACTGTCAATACACTGGCCACACTAAGGCCACTTGCTTTAAGATAGTTGGGTATCCTCCAAATTGGAGGGGTGGAAAAGGTGGCAGGAATACTAGAGGAGGAAAAGGAGGTAGGTCCTATGGCAGGGGAAATCCCAACCAAATGTATCATGCTAATCAAGGGAGTTCACAAACAGACCATGAAGTCCAGGGATTAGCCTCCAATCAACATCTTCAGGACAATCAAGGACAGTTCCATCAACAATCCATGACCTTCACACCTCAACAATACAATCAGCTTATTGGACTCCTCAACAAAAATACACAGAATCAGCAAACTGATAACAATGTGGCAAATATGTCAGCAGGTACAATTTCTGCTTTTACTACTTCTATGAACCATAATTTGGCCAATACATGGATTTTGGATAGTGGGGCTAATAAACATATGACTCACAATCTTAACCTACTAAGTAATGTTGAGGAAGTTCAAAATACCTTTGTTAATCTGCCTAATGGAGGTACCTGTCACGTTACACATGTTGGTAAAGTTAAATTTGGTAATGACCTTATTTTGAATCATGTGCTGTGTGTACCAGATTTTAGATATAATCTTTTGTCAATATCTAAATTGACATCAGATTTGAATTTTTTCATTAGCTTCTACCCCCATTTCTGTTTGGTACAGGATCAATGGACTGGAGAGACAAAATGGATTGGTGAACATAGAAATGGCCTATACTACTTAGAGACTTCTCCTTCTGAAACCAGCAACTCTTTGATTAGATATAATAATTCTGTCAATATGACACAATGCAACAGTGATAAAGCCAACCTTTGGCATTTAAGATTTGGTCATATGTCATACAATAGGTTTTCCTTTATTCCTGAATTAGGTATTAAGGTTAGTAAAGATGATAAACTTTGTAGTATATGTCCTATGGCTAAGCACACTAGGTCCATTTTTCCTGAGAAAACTAGTGTTACTCATACTGTACTAGAATTGTTACATTTGGATATATGGGGGCCCTATAAAGAGCCTACCTACAATAATGAGAGATATTTTTTGACTATTGTAGATGACTATTCAAGAAATACATGGACTTTTTTGATGCAACACAAATCTGATATTCTGCACATTATTCAGAAATTCTTTAGTTTTATTCAAAAACACCTCAGTGCACAAATTAAGAAAATCAGAACAGATAATGCCTGGGACTTCTTTAAGCATGAATGTAGATCCTATTTTGATTCTTTGGGGATTTTACACCAAAGTTCTTGCCCATATACACCCCAACAAAATGGGGTGGTTGAAAGGAAACATAGACACATTTTAAATGTGGCTAGGGCTATTAAATTTCAATCTTGTGTTCCTATAAAATATTGGGGTGAATGCATCTTAACTGCCACTTATATCATTAACAGAACACCTACACCCCTGTTAAAGGGCAAAACTCCTTATTTCATGTTAACTAGACAAGAACCTAATCTATCACACCTGAAGGTTTTTGGTTGTTTATGTTATGTTAAAATTCTACCTCAAACAGACAAGTTTCAACCTAGATCAAAATCTTGTGTCTTTATGGGGTATGCTATTAATCAAAAGGGATACAAAGTTCTAGATTTAGACAACAACACTTTTTTAGTCTCTAGAGACATTATTTTTAATGAAAATGTCTTTCCTTTTAAGTTGTCTACAACAGGATCTTCTGTTTTTTCTAACATTGATACTCAAAGATATTATGATGAATTAATTGATCCTTATGTGAGTATCCAAGACAATATACATACTATGAATGAGCCTACAGAAGAAGCTGCTTTGCCAGCCACACAAATACCAAACACACATGCAGATACACAACAAATACCACACACACATGCAGATACATCTTCTGTTAATGAAGAATTAGCAAATCAGGTTCCTGAAGCAGGTGAATTAAGGAGGTCTGGCAGACATGTCAAACCCCCTGTTTGGTCAAAGGATTATGTATCCTCACAGGTTTGTTCTACCAAGCATCCTATTTCTGACCATATATCTTATCACAAATGTAATCCTTCATATGTATCTTTGTTATCTTCTACTGATCATACTATTCCCAAACATTATAATGAAGCTATTAAACATGAACAGTGGAGAAAAGCTATGGAAACAGAAATAAAAGCCCTGGTTCTGAATAAAACATGGGCAGTGGTTGATTTACCTAAAGATAAAGTCCCTATTGGTTGTAGATGGGTGTACACCATTAAATATAATTCTGATGGTAATATAGAAAGATATAAAGCCAGATTAGTGGCCAAAGGCTATAACCAAAAAGAGGGATTGGATTATACAGAAACATTCTCACCAGTTGCAAAACCAGTGACTGTGAGAACTGTTATAGCCTTAGCTGCTAATAAAGATTGGCCATTATATCAAATGGATGTCACTAATGCTTTCTTGCAGGGAGATCTAGAAGAGGAAGTATACATGGAGATTCCTCTAGGATTTGGGGCTGGTATGGATCAGAAATATCAGAAAACAGGTACAGGTAAAGTGTGTAAGTTACTAAAATCCCTTTATGGCTTAAAACAAGCTAGTAGACAGTGGAATGTTAAATTCACTGAGGCTATGCACAAAGCTGGTTTTAAGCAGTCCTTAAATGATTATTCTCTTTTTACCAAAGTGCAAGGTAATGATATGGTTATCTTACTTGTTTATGTAGATGATATTTTGATAACTGGTTCTAATGAATGTTTGATTAATGAGTTAAAGCAATACTTGCAAGATACCTTTTATATGAAGGATCTTGGTATTTTAAAATTTTTTTTGGGGATAGAGGTTGTTAGGTCTAACAAAGGGATCTATTTGAACCAAAGGAAATATGTTCTTGAGTTGCTTTCAGATGCAGGAATGCTTGGCTGCCGACCGGTGAATACTCCAATGGAACAAAATACAAAGTTTACTTCAGCTGCATATGATGAGGGACTGAAATTGAATGAAAATGATCCAGTGGTTGAAGATGTATCCTACTATCAGAAAATTGTAGGCAAGCTGATTTATTTGTGCATGACAAGACCGGACATCAGTTATTCGGTTCAGGTCTTAAGCCAGTTCATGCATCAACCAAAGAAGTCTCATATGGATGCAATGTTCAGAGTATTACGGTATTTAAAGGGCAGGCCGGGGCTAGGATTACTTATGGCTTCAGGGGGAGTATTCAAGCCTAAAGGCTATTGTGATTCGGATTGGGCTTCATGCCCAATGACACGGAGGTCTCTCAGTGGTTTTGCTATCATGATTGGCAACTCTATGGTTTCTTGGAAAACCAAGAAACAGAAAGTTATTTCTCGATCTTCAGCCGAGGCTGAGTACAGGTCTATGGCTACTACTGTTAGTGAGCTTGTTTGGATTATTAGTTTACTGAAAGACTTGGGTATTCAACAAGATGAACCAGCGCGATTATTTTGTGACAGCAAGTCTGCTTTGCACATTGCTGCGAACCCAGTTTATCACGAACGCACAAAACACATAGAAGTCGACTGTCATTTTATACGAGAGAAGTTGCAAAACAAGACAATCACTACGGCTTACATTCCAAGTCATGAACAGCCGGCAGATTTATTTACAAAAGCTTTGGGCCGACAACAATTTGAGTTTTTACTTGACAAGTTGTGTGTCTTTGATTTGTATAAGCCAACAACTTGAGGGGGAGTATTAAGCGTATTTAGAAGCCTAGAGTTGTTATATAGATATATCATAGAAGCGTGTTTTACATCAGGAACTATAAATACCCTACGGGTATTCTTTGTAAACATAACACTGAATATTCTTCTTCTAAATCAATACAATGAATTTGTTCAATTCTTCATATCCGCTGCTTCAATCTTATCAATTTTCTTCATTATTTCTTGTGCAACCACAGTGATAAAAAATTAATTCAATTAAATAAAAGACATTGTTCAACTAAATTTTACATTATTTTTGGTGAAACTACATTCAGAAAAACTATCAACTACACGAAAACTAATGTAAAAGAAATTCTATAAACCCAATTTATTTCTAGGAAAAATAAACAGATCCTTCATAACTATAGAGTGTGTATGTTATACAAGTGTATATCAACTTGTTTGAATTCATGTGGATCATATCACACAAAAGAACATTTAGCTCACATAGAAATTGTGGGTTTTATTTGTCTTATTGAATTAAGATTTTTCAATTTGATTGTGAAGAAGTTTCATTATCTTTATGTCTCTTGCATTTAATTTTAAGGCTAATTGTGCTATAAGAGTTTGAAACTCTTTGTGACATATGAGATGACGAATATTATTCTTTTCATTGAAATTATATTGCATTGTACCCACATTTTTTATTTCTTTGAAGATGTTCTAGAGAAATTTCTTAGTACAATATAATGTGATGTACTTCATCCTCAAGAGTTTATAGTATAATTTATGATATGATCAATGTTTATATATCAATTATAATTTTTTACAAAGATGTAAAAGAGGAACAATAAATCATTTCATAATAAATAAGGAATAAATTGATGAAGCAAATCCACCATTAAATAGGAGATTGTGCGTCTACAATGTAGATAATATGTCAATCCACTTATTATATATAACGTTAAATTTGTAGTGATTTCCTTTGTTGGTCAATGGACCCGATTTGTCATGAATTGATAGCCCATCATATTGGTCGTGCATACGTCACACATATGAAGCAAGGGGCGTGCTAGATATTTTATTTGACTTTCCATTATCCCATGGTCAGAAGCTGATTATGATATTTTCACATATAAGTCGTACAACAAAATGACCGTACAACAATATTTTGAAACCCAACCCAATCATCAAACCAGAAAATTGATCAGGTCACGGGTCACTAGTCCAACTGTCGGATCAACAACGGTCGAACTAGTGATGTCATAATAAGAAATAAATATTTATAAAAATACAAATATTTATTATAAAATTTAAATATATAAAAATTAGGTGTTTTCTTATATTAAAATTATTTTTAGTATATATATTATATTTATGCAAATATGATGAAAATTTGAGAATTTTTATAGTAAACAAGCAAAATTACGTTCAAGTGATATAATTTCGAAATTCAAGGAACAAAACATCAAATGTAAATCACAAATGACATAACTCCTATCATTGTATAATAAAACCAACAATTTTGAAAAGAATAACTTAAAAGAGCTCTAACAATTTACAAACCAACCACAACTAAAACGAAAAAGACTAAAGTATTACCAATAGTATGTTTTTATTTGATTTGCTTGAAAGGTTTCTTGAGAACTTTATGTTGGAAGAGCAAAATAATAGAATGAGATTTGAAAGGTTTTGTGATTTTTTGGGAAAAAAATTAAGTTTTAAGTTTAAATTTCAGTACTTATAAAAACCGAACAGTTCAATTGACATGCCAGCGGTTTTACCGGGTCACCGGTTCGACCGGTGGATCGAACGATTTTGTACAAAATTGACCAGTTTTGAGCCCAAAATGGTTTTGTCGGTCTGACCGGCTCATTTTAAAGACCGATTTCGGTTCAAAATGGTGAACCGGTCGGTCCGAATATTATGATATATATCTAGTTATTTTATGCTTTACCAGAAGATTTACGAAATATACCGTGGCATTGTCTATTTTCAGTTATTATATTTATGCAAATTTTTATGATTTATATAACTAAATTTTCACAATAATGCGCTATCATATTTACATTTTTGTAACATAATGATTTTGCTTGTTTTTTTTCCTACAACTCAAAAATGTATTTTTCTTTTGACATTTTATGGAACTAAAACATGGAGTGCTTGCTCTAAACTCTACTAATGCTTTTATTTCTCACGTCGCAAAGGAAAAAAATTTGCTTCTCTTTTATTTGGATTTTTTTTTTTTTTTGCATTTTGCTAAACTAATATTTAATGTAGTTTCACATATTATTTGTCATACTTGCTCACATTGCATTTTATTGTAAAAAAGTGAATTACACTTATTATGTGATGATTTAGTGATTAGAAGTGCCCAATCCGGAACCGGAACCGCGGAACCGAACCGGTTCGAACCGTGGTCAACGGTTCCAAAACCGTTGACCACGGTTCCGGTTCCGGTTTCGGAACCGGGAACCGTAACCGTGTGTTACGGTTCGGTTACGGTTCCTCATTTTGAGGAACCGGCGGTTAGAACCGCCGGTTCTAATCATAATTTTATGTTGTTTTTGTTGTTTTGAATTTACAAGATGGAGTTGGCTTAGTTGGTACTACTCTTGATGTTTATTTCAAAATACCAAGGTTCAAATCCTCATAGATACATTTTGTATATTTTTTTTATTCATACATTTTGTATTTTTTTTTCATATTATTTTTAGTTAACTTTTAAGTATCAAATAATTTAATATTTTTTCAACTTCTATTACTTATTAGGATCATAAATTAATCGATGCATAATAAAATATTATGGATTAGGAGTTTTTGAAAATACAACGTTAACAACAAAACATTTTTTCATATTATTTTTAGTTAACTTTTAAGTATCAATTAATTTAATATTTTTTCAACTTATATTACTTATTAGGATCATAAATTAATCGATGCATAATATAATATTATGTACTAGGAGTTTTTGAAAATACAACGTTAACAACAAAGCATAATATTCAAGCTACAAAACTCATGTTTTGTTGTCAAAACATCACAAATAACAATTAAATTAATTTTGTTGCTTAAAAAATCATTGTGGATTTTTTTCGATTAATGTTTGTCTTTATTTTATTCGATTTATTTGTTAAACATTGTCCAAAATAAATTATAAAAAAAAATTAAAAAAAAAAATAAATAAATAAATTTGGAACCATGGAACCGCCCCGGAACCGTGGAACCGGGAACCGGCTAACCGGAACCGTGCCCAAACGGTTCGAATACGGTTCCGGGGTTTTTGGAACTGGGAACCGACGGTTCCGGAACCGGAACCGGAACCGCGAACCGTTTGGGCACCTCTATTAGTGATCATTCATTTCTTGAGATATATTTGAGTTCAACAATATAAGTTCGGATTAGGATTTTCCCTTGAATTGGTTTAAGACATTAATTAGTTACATGTAATAATTGTTATCTATTGCATATTAAGAGACTTAGAAATTTCACTATAGCAAATTATCACAGAGGTTAGGGGTGTTCACGAGTCGAGCTCGAGTCGAGCTTGCCAAAAAATTCGAGCTCGAGCTCGAGCTCCAGCTCAATTTTTTTTTTTATAAAATAATATTTTTTTTATAAAAAAATATTTTTTTATAATTTTTTTAATAAAAATATTTAATTAATTTTATATTTATTCATATATTATTAAATATAGTTATAATTAAATTCAAAAATATTATTATTTATAAATATATTATTATAATATATCATTTTATATAAAAAAATTAATAAATATTTATTTTTTTATATAATATTAATTAAAAATTATTTTTTTATTCAGGCTCGCGAGCCGGCTCGCGAGCTGGCGAACATGCATGTTTAGGCTCGAACTCGGCTCGATAAGCTCGAGCTCGAGCTCGAATTTTTTCGAGCTCGAGTCGAGCTATTTTCGAGCCGGCTCGCCGAGCTCGTGAGTCGGCTCGGCTCGTGAACACCCCTAACAGAGGTTGCACGTGACTGGTTATACAATGCTATATATATATATATATATCTTCGATAGTATCTATTTTAATTTTAGATAATTTCAGATATTTTATTATTATTTTGCATTTATTTAGGTTTACCTCATTTTCTTATTTATGTCTTGTAATATCTATTTAAATGATCATCAGCAATACGATTCTTACGAATTTGTTTTCTAATCTGAAACTTAACCAAAAATTTTGGTTATTTGTTTCGATTCAGTTTTTAGGTGAGGCTAACCAAATCGAACCGAAAATTAGAATATATAATATATTAATTAATATTAGTAATTTACACATAATTAATAAATATATATTACAAACATTAAAATTCCAAAAGACCCTTAACAACCGAGTATACAACACAAAAATTGAATAAAATGAATTGAACCAAGCTTCTTCTTCTTTTAATCATTTTTATTTCTTCAGTTAAAATCGACCATACCGAACCAACTGCAATTTTATCAATTTTGATTGTCTTAGCTAGTCAACGATGACTTTGGTTTACTAGAGACATCAGCATATTGTTTTTGCTCGGTGGAAACAAAATCCTTTTCCTTAGAATCCTCTCAAATAGAAATAAAGAACGAAGTATTAGAAAGATTGTTAGAATCACCTTCTTCTAGAAGGATCATCCGAAAAACAAAAAAATTTGGTTCGATTTTCGACCGAATCGAACGATGCATGTGCTAATTAGAGCCATGGTATCTCGATATCTGGCTTCCACCATCCTCAAATTGGCGACATTGTCTCACACACCTTATCTAATTTAAATTAAGTTATTTTCTCTCTCTCTCTCTCCACTCTCCCCTCTTCTCCTTCTTTCTCTTTCTATATATATATATCTCATCTTTCTCTCTTTTTCTGTATCTATTTTACCTTGTCGTCTCACCACCTATGTGCCGCCATGCCTTTAGGAAATAAGAAGTTTGACAACCGTCCTATGACAGCCATTGTCTTTCATTTTTCTGATCCGGTCTTATGTCTGTAAATTCGTTTAAACTATGTGGAGTATTAGATAAATATCTTAGACATATAATATCTTTCCTAGTTTTGGATGATCTCATGTTTTTTATCATCATCTTGTATTTGTTTAGTTTTATCTCATTTTCTTATTTATCTCTATTTAAATGTTCATCAATAACACAATTTTTATAGTTTGCTCTAATTTAAGGTATCTTACTTATTAGTCATATGTAATGATAGATACATGAATTGAAATTGAAATAACTTGGAACAAAATTAAAGGAAAACACATAATAGACATGGAATTAAACATCTGCTGAAATCACAAATAAAGATAAAAAATTACAGGTTTTTTCTCGAAATAGATGCTGCATCGACATCATAACCTTAGAAAACAAGTACATTAACCACACATAATTACAACAAGAAATAACCATTACATTGAAGGCTTGCAGACGGAGGCAAATTTCGAGAATGCAGTAAATGAAGTCATGAGAGACTCAATGTTGTTGATATGAATGGGATGCACAAGCTAGAAAGGTGGATCGGGGCTAAAGGCCGGGCCGATAAATTTTCCTTGTGTGTAACACCCCATTTTTGAAAATCATGCATTGTTTTTAGCATATAGATACAATTTTTATTTATATATTATTATTGCTCATTCCTTCAACGTTTTACACGAGCTTTTCGTTAATCGAAAAAAAAAATGAGCTAATGTTTTCTCAAGTTTGAAAAGTCTTGCAGGATCGCTACCCGAAGAGATCGAGTTCGATTGTGATGCACTCGACATGCATATGTAATTATGAACGTACGAAAAATGGATAAGTTGCATGTGTAATATATATAATTTCAATAATTAACATATATATAAATTAAAACATATATATATATATAAATTAACATATATATATATATAATTAACAATTATTAACAAACATATATATATATAAAGGGAGAGATGTTTATTTTATTTGGGGAATGACAAGTGTCTAATTTAAAAGCCTCCACACCATTGCATGTATTAGGTGTCAACACCTTATTCTTTCATACAATGACTCATCTTGAAACCATTTAATGAAACTTGTTCTATGTTTTTATTTCTACACAAACATCTCTCATCTCTACAACTCTCTCCCACTCATCTCTAACACCACTACTCTCTCAAAGCTTCACTTTTCCTTCAAAAAAGTCATCTTTTCCAAAGGAGTTAAAGAAGTTAAGAACATAGAAAGTAGAAAGGAGAAGTGTGCTCAAGTGTAGGATTTCATTTTACTTTCAAAAGGTAATTTTTCTTTATTTTTGCTAATCTTCATCATTTTCTTCTTTAAAATCATGTTTAAGTGGCTAACAATTGATTGCATGTATGATCAAAAGAGGGATTTCTAGTATGTGATGAATTTTGTTGCATATGTTGTTTTATGTGGTTGATTGTCAAAATATGTCTTTATTTGGACTTTAGGGTGTCAATACATGTTGAAAGAAGTATTGCATTTATGATTCTTTTACCCAAACTCATTTCATGTGTGATCTAAAGATGGATCCCCACAAATATGAAAAGTTTTTGTTGAATAATTTGTTTTTATGATTGATCTTCAAATAAATGTCATTTTAAATGTTGATTGTGCAAATAAATATAGAAATAGGCTTTGCATGTTTGATTATCAAGTCTAAACTTGTTGCATGTATAACAATCTGATTTTAAAGTGATTTTATTGTGGATGATTGATTGTAAAACTCGAAAGTACATTTTATTGAGGAAATATGTGAGTTTGAGCAATTTATGAAGAATCCTGAAATTTCAGTCTACTTTGACGATTTTTATAAATTGTTATACTTGGAATTTTCAAAAACTGTTTTAGTAGATTATTTATATGATGTTGGGAACCTATGGTTAAAATTTGGTGATTTGTGGAGTAATACACGAATTATGGTGAATTTTCAAAGATTGTGCTGTTTTGAATTAATTTCTTGTGATTTTTAACTCTAGAAAAAAAAAAAGTTTATAAAATTGATCGACTTGAATCTTTCAAATCTGTTTTACTACGTTTCTATACATGATGTTAGAAGTTTATATTATAAAGTTCAGAATATTTTAGTAACTATACAATTTATAGTAGATTTTAGAAGATTGTTGGTTTTAGAGCATTTTCAAACGAATTTTGAGTATGATAAATATTTTATTAAAACTTATGTGGTTTTAATTTATATCCGTGATTTTAGCGTAATTAAATAAGTGTTTTTTTTCTCCAGTAAATGCATAAATAATTTCACGAAGTTTGGGTGAATACATGAAGGATTAAAATTGTTACAATGAAGAATGTCTTAAGTCATAAGTTGCTACTTTAAATCAATTTGATTGTTTTGATTAAAAGTATAAGTATACATATTTGAGACACATCCATGAGGATACATAATGAAGAGATTAGAAGCATATGAATATACATGTTTTGAAATATGTTTTAAAATCTAAATGTTAATGAATGGTCGAGTGCAGTACGAGACAACCAGACACTTCAGGAGCCATCCCCACATCTAAGTGAAACGTCAAGTGGGTAACGTTTAATTTCAGTTATATTGATTAGAATAACTCTTATGTTGGATGAGATGAAACGACATGATAAAGTACCAGGTTGACGAACCTTGGAGTTAAGTACCGGGGTTGACGAACCTTAGTGTAGACAAGATAGGCCAGGTTGACGAACCTTGGAGTAGACCAGGTCTTCGGTCCTTGGAGTTAGGCCAAGTTGACGAACCTTGGAGTAGACCAGGTCTTCGAACCTTGGAGTTAGGCCAGGTCTTCAGACCTTGGATGATGCTTTCGACGTATTGGTTAATCTCTTCAACGTAACAGTTAATAACCGTTATCCACTAAGATTTCTCGAATCTTATGTTGCTAAATTTAATCTTTTTCTGGTCCAACTTACGACGAAGCGGATGAGTAGCCAGCTGTATGGACTTTCCTCTAGAAGCATGTATATATGTTATGTTTTAATATATGTAAATGAATTTAAACCAGATGATGTTTAATATTTTGAGAACTACTATTTTCGTTTAAGTAATGATTGTCATGTGTTTATTATAATAAGGTTTTGATTTGCAAATGTGGGTATAACACGAGTCAGTTTTGCATGGTTTGATTTTAAAGTTAAGAAGAAAAAAAAATACTCGTGTTTTATAATGAAGACTTCCGCTGTATTTAATTACGAAATATTGTATATTTATTTGAAAAATATATTTCTCACGGTCAAAGTCACGGTGGCAACTCGACTCCTATTAAGCTGGGATCGGGGTGCTACATTGTGAAACCGAGGCATAGGGCCCCCCATCATCATAAACTCCATAGGCTTGCATCGTTTCGGGGTTTGAGTTCATGTGATAGTTGTCAAGCACAATATCTTTATTCATGAACTGATTTTGATGAACTCCATCATAAACTCCATAAACAGTTTGAGACCTCATCTCCGGCATAGTAGCATCAAACATCGTTGAATCTTGACTATAAGTTAGCATCATTTCAGGGTTTGAGTTCATGTGATAGTTATCAAGCACGATATCTTGATTAATGAACTAAGTTTGATCAACAAGTGGAGAATTATAAGGAGAATGTGGCCATGATGGCAGATCATCAAAATCAGGCCGGGGCACGACAACTGAAGGTAGTATTGGCACCATATTTGGGTTGTAACTCATCATATTACGATCATATGTTGTTTCAATGGGGCCATCAAACCCTTGAATGACTATAGGTGGTTCTGGTGGTGGTTGGTTCGGAATTTGGGGATTTGGGATAGTCATTTGATGATTGATTACTTGGGTATTTTGGTTCATCACTAAATGACCAACTTGGATATACAAGACAATGACCATTGGATGATCCATTTGGGGATTTATCGGAATGATTTGATACATATGAGGATTTGGGTTTAAAATCATGCCGCCATTAGAGTTGGCTTGATATTTCGCGGCAACAGCAGTATTGGCATTGACGATAAGCTGGTTCCGATGAGCCACAAGGTTTCTTCCGATGCTAGAGTTCCAGAAGTTCTTGACCTTAGTGCCTGTTCTTCCAGGGAGATGCTTGGCAATTTGAGCCCACCTGCACAAAAAAATAAAATAATAAGGATAAAGGTAAAAGAAATTTATTGTATGCAAATGTAAATATAAGATAAAAATCATATGGATGAGGTCTCAATTAATCAATTTTTAATTTTATTTCACCTATTTCCAACCACTTGTTGAAGCTTAATAATGAGAAGGGCTTCTTCAAGAGTGAAAGCTCCTCTCTTCAGATCAGGCCTCAGGTTGTTTATCCACCTCATCCTGCAATTGTTACCACATCTTTCCAACCCTGAAAATCACAAAAATCATGCTTGTACTTATTAACATACACACACACACATATATATGTATATATATATTTCATGCTATATATGTATATATATTTTTTACAAGGATGCATGATGTGTATCCACATACAGACAAACATATATATATGTGTGATTAGTGATGGAAAATATAGAAAAAAAAAATATATAAATTAGTCTATATATTTAATACCAGCAAGGTTTGGAACAGAACTCCAACAACCATGGCCATTTGTCCTAATGTGGTTAATGAGCTTCAGATCTTCCTCAGGAGACCATAAACCCTTCCTCACATGTTCCTTGTTGCAGCAACTATGATGCTCCATTTTTTCTTACACCTTTTTTATACAAGAAAAAAGTGTTAATTGGTGATCAAGCTACTTTTCTATTAATCACACAAAGATATAAGAGAAAAATTCAGATAAAACCCGGAGAAAAAAAGTGAATGACTTTTTTGACACTGTGAGTTACTATGGAGATTAGAGCCCACTACGGATTCTTGGGGGGAGAAGGATGCAATGTATTTTTTGGGAGAAGGGGGTATTTTATAGCAAGGTTTATAGCTTGAAAATGGCATCTAGTACACATGTCACCCACCAACGTAAGTCGAGTCCCGTTTATGGACATGTATTTCAAGTTAAAGTAAAAATTTGTGACCGCAACGGTTGTATGTACATTTTTTAAGGGGACTTTGGGGTTCGAAACTGGAGTTTTGAGATACATTTATGGTGTAGAACTTGATATCTTTTGGCATATACTTGAAGCTTTATGTAAGAGATATGTAGAAATTTTTTACACTAATAATGAATTAGAGATGATACTCACTTCACCCACAGCTAAGTGCAGATTTAATTTAATTTATTGTCTTTATTACTTGTTCATTTAAATTTTAAATTTTGAACTTTACTTGTGAAAAATAATGGAAGAATAGAGTAATATTAAAATTATCTATTACTTTTTGGAATTTAACTAGATTAATTTGCATATTTCTGTACTTGTTATACACTTCTTTAATTGGGCACAAATTGTGATTCTTTTTTTTATTATCTCTATAATTACTTGAACTAACAATTCATGTTGATTTCTAAAGTTATAATGTAAAAGTATATGTGCAATGTTTCATAGGACATTTTTTATCTGTATAAATGGTTAACACATATTTTCAATCACTTATGTATCAAATATTCAACAAATTAATAAGCCATAAATGTAATATTAATAAGGTATGTGGAAATTGAGTAATTTCTGCAACAAACAACATCGAATGCTACTTAATCAATATTTTTAACACTTAGATCACTTTCTTTTCATCATTTCTTATGCGATCACAATGATTAAAAACCAATTCAATTTAAAAAAATATAATTCAACTTAATTATTTACATCATTTTTGGTGAAACCACATTAAACAAAAATCAACTACACGAAAAAACACCGTAAAAAAATATATATATATATTTCCCCAAATTTTTGCCAGAAAAGATGAAATTGTAGAGTGTGTGTACGTTGTAGTTTGTACAAATATATATATATATATATATATATATTGATGTGGGCCATTGCTCATATAAAAACATTTAGCTAACATCAAAGTGGTTTTTCTTTGTCCTATTGAATTCAAATTCTTCATTTCGGTTGTGAAGAAGTTTCATCATATTTATGATCTAGCTCGGTCTCTTGTTTTTGGTATTAAGGCTAATTGTGCATCTTCTTTATATATATGGTTGTGACATTTCAGGAGATGGAGATATTTTTTATTGATTGAAATTGTGCAACATTATAACCTAAATTTTAATTTCTTGAAAGATTTGTGTATTTAAAGAGATTCTTAATAAAATATAATGTTAAGTTTCATCTTCAAGATTTTACAGTAAAATTTATAATCTGATGATGTTGATATATATATCAATTGTAATTGGTTTTTACAAAGATGTAAAAGAGGCACAATAAATTATTTTATAATAAATAAAGAATAAATCAATGAAACAAATCCTATTAAATAGAAATTGTGTGTGCGTCATAGAGATAATATGCCAATCGAAGTATTGAAAATCACGTTAAATTTATCATAATTGCCTTTGTTTGTCAATGAGCCGGATTTGTCGTGAATTAATAGCACATCATAATGGTCGTGCACATGCCAAATGTATGCAGCAATGAGCGATCTAGGTATTTTAATTAATTTTTCATCATCTTGCTAGTTATTTTAATTAGTTTTCCGTTATCCGATTGTTGAAGATAAGTCGTACAACAACATAGTTGTTTTTAATCATTTAAATACTTTGTCAAACCATTGTTTTTGTATCTAGTGATGATTTTTTATTGTCGTAATTCAGTTACGGATTGTTTTAAATATGAACATTTAGACCTTTTATTTAGTCGATTCATCATATTAACCAAATATTATGAAATATAACTAGTTAGCTTGTGCCCTAGTAGTAGAGGTTATTAAACATAATGTGGCATTGGCTATTTTCAATTATCTTATTTAAGGAATTTTTTATGATTTATGTAACTAAAAATCACAATATGACACTATCGTATTCACAATTTTTTTAACATAATCATTAACTTGTTTTTCCTTCAACTCAAAACGTATTTTCCTTTTGACATATTTAAGGAACTAAAACCTAGTTATTTTACTCAAATATCCATTCATTTATTATAATTTATTTAATTATATAACTTTTGATTTCATCATATTCACATTTTATTTCCTACCAAAAGAATATCCCGTTGTTCCATTTTCCGGGAGATAAAGTGATAAATTAGCCTACTTATTTTATTTTCCCATTAATTAATAAGAGGAAAAAATAAGTAGTCTCCTAAATTTTTTACCTAGGCTTAATTAAATTATACTATTTAACAAAAATAAATCCTTTTTCGGGATATGAAAATGCATTGTATTATTATTTCTTAAATGTTTTTTTTGCAGAATTGTCATCCACGTGGGTAGAAAAGATAAGAATCGACAACACAGTCAATGACTCAAATATTTAGAAGATGATAGATATATAATGTGTCTGAGATGAATTGAAACTCACAAACATCTAGTTATCACTACAATTTACCCCGACTAAGTTTATATTTAATTCATTTTGTCTTCAATACATTAAAACTTTTTTTTGTAAATTGACTGGATTAATTTGCATATTTTGCTAATTGTTTTACACTTTCTAATTGGGCACAAACTATGATCCTAGTCCGTTTCTTTTATAGGATTACCACGACTAACAATTCTTCTCATTTTTAAAGTTATAATGTAAAATCTTATATGCAATGTTTCATATGACATTTTTTTATCTGTATTAACTGATATAGCATTTATATTCATGCGATAGCGCATATCTTCAGTCACTTATTCATTAAATAGTCAACAAATTAATAAGTCATAATTGTAATATTGATATTGTACGTGGACAAAAATAGTTTTTACAACAAACAGCAGTAAATGAAACTTAATTAATATTTTTAACATATAATTTTTTCCTTTTCATCATTTCTTGAAGCTTAACCACAGTAATAAAAAATCAATTCAATTAAATAAAAATCAGTTCAACTTAATTTTAAATCATATTTGGTGAAAAAAACAATTAAGTACACGAAAATCACTGTAGAAAAGATTCTATTTTCCCAAATTTTTTTAGAAAAAATAGTTGATACTTCGTACTATAGACTGTGGAGTATGTATGTTGTACGAATGTATATCGATTTGTTTCAATTCATGTAATGTGCTCACACAAAAGAAATTTAGCTCATGTCGAAACGTTGGGTGCTCTTTGTCTCATTGAATTAAGATTCTCCATTTTGGTTTTGAAGAAGTTTCATCATCTTTATGGTCTAACAAAGTCTCTTGCTTTTAATTTTAAGGCCAATTGTGCTATAAGAGTTTGGGACTTTGTGTGACATTTGAGAAGATAAACATCTTTCTTTTAATTGAAATTATACAATATTATACCCACAATTTTAATTTCTTTAAATATGTTGTGTAAAATTTTAATGAGAGATTTATTAATAGAATATAATGTAATGTACTTCATTCTCAATATTTTATAGTAGAATTTATAATGTGATCAAGTTTATATAGCCATTATAATTTTTTACAAAGATGTAAAGAGGCACAATAAATCATTTCATAATAAAGAAGGAATTAATTTATGAAGCAAATCCACCGTTAAATAGGAGATTGTGTGTGTCCCATATAGATAATTATATGTCAATCGAAATATTGAATATCACGTTAAATTTGTTGTATTTGTCTTTGTCTGTCAGTCAATGAACTCGATTTGTGTTAGCACGTCATATTGGTTAGCACATGCCAAATGTATGCAACAAGGGGCATGCTAAGGATGTGTTTGGAAGCACTTTTCCATGAAAAGTCCATTTAGAAAATGGACTTTTTTAAATGGACTTTTTAAATAAATGCTTTTACATTACATTAAGTGTTTGGAAAACAAAAGTGCTTTAGAACCAAAAGTCCATTTCTTATACAAAAATGTGTTTGGTAAACTAGCTCAAAAGTGCTTAATTAACAACTTTTTACAACCATAGTGTCATTTGATACATTTTATTAATATATATATATTGATATTATAAAAAAAAATGATTCTAGATTTCACATTTTCAAGTCGACTTATTTTGTAAAAGCTAATTACTAAGAATTATCGTATTAATATCATGAAAATTATGAGTTGAATATCGATCTCTTAAAGTGTTAGTTGAAATTTGGACTAATTTTAAATATATCATTTTCAATTTCGAGTATATTATTAAATATATCATTATAAATAAAAATTATTAAATATATCATTACCAATAAATATATCATTACAAATTTTAATAATTGTATATTATTAAAATACACAATTAATAATATATTACACATGTAAAGTGAGGGAGGTATGTGAAAATTGAGGACTCCTTTTAAATAAGAAAATAGAGGGTAAATTTGTAAAATCACAAATTCCACTAACCATAATAAAGAAGTGGGGAAACCAACGTGAGAAAAAGTCACAAATTCTCACTTCTTCAAAATGGGCTTTTCCAGACCTTGACTTATTCAAAAGCCCTTTTATAATCATTCACCAAACACACCAATTTTATCCAAATGGGCTTTTAAGACTAAAAGTCCATTTGAAAAGTGTTTCCAAACACATCCTAAATCTTTTATTTAATTTGTTAAGAATAGAAGTTGTTATATTACTTATAGAAGTGCTACTTATATGTTTAGCACTTATTCTCTTTCCTTCCAACGGCTAGTTGATAGGTTGTTATATCTGTTTTTATTCCTTCAGCTCTTGGACTGGTATATAAGTGGGTTTTAGGGATTTGATGAATAGATACTTTACTCTTTCTGAATAATCAATATACATGATTCTTTCTTTCTTTACATGGCACCAGAGCACTTCTTCTAATCTCGGTCCTGGGGTATGATGAAATTCGCGAATTGATTCTCCTTCAGATCATCGATGAAGATATTGATAATCTTAGGTATTTGATTCTGTTCCTCTCTGATCTTGTTGCTGGTTTTCTGTTTTTTTTCCCTTCCGCGCGCATTTGTTCTTGAGTGCGAGATCTTAATATGGCGGAATTTAAAGATTTGCCTAGCAAAACGGAGAAATCAGGTGTTGTTTCAATACCGCAGATTAGTATACATGATCCTCTTTACCTTTACCCTTCCGATACACCAAATCTTGATTTGGTTACTGAGAATCTGAAAGGCGTAGAGAACTATAAGATTTGGAGTCGCGAGATGATTGTTGCATTAGAGGCAAAGAACAAAATTGGTTTTATCAATGGTAGTTGTGTACAGCCAGATACAGATTCAGATTTGTTTCCTCATTGGAAAAGATGCAATGCACTTGTTAAGTCATGGATCCACCGGTCACTATCACGTGAACTTGTTCATGGTGTGGTCTACACTGAATCTGCATATGAAATCTGGAATGATCTTAAGGAACGGTTTGACAGAGTAAATGGTGCGAGGTTGTTCTCTTTATATAGGCAGATTAATACACTTGCACAAGGCTCCATGAGTGTTACAGAATATTATTCCAAAATCCGCCACCTATGGGACGAGTACGAGTCACTAATTCCGGCACCCTCAGTTGTGGTAGCAAAAGAATACACAGACTATTGCAATCAGTTGAAGATGATGCAATTTTTAATGGGATTGAATGAATGCTATGCGAATCTGAAATCACAAATTCTCATGATGTCCCCACTGCCGACACACAATCAAGTTTATTCAATCATTAATAATGATGAGGCACAAAGGGGATTAAATCCACAAAATGTGAATATGGATTTCTCTACTGCTTTTATGTCTAAATCAGGGAATAAACAAGATTTGTATTGTGATAATTGTAATATTGAAGGGCACACAAGGGATAGGTGCTTCAAAATCATTGGTTACCCTCCTAATTGGGTGCGAGGAGGGAAAAGAGGTGGTAGGAGAGGCAGGCACACTGGTGGAAGAGGTAATAATGGGGGCAGATTCCCATCTCAAGAACAAGCCAACAATGTTGTTGATAACAGAGAATACAAAGGTGAATTTGGCTCTGGAAAAGCAACTAATAGCAACCAAACTGCATTGCCTGTGTTTTCTGCACAACAAATAGAGCAGCTCTTACAACTTCTTGGAGGCTCTTACAACTTCTTGGAGGCTCTGCACAAGATAAGGATAATACAGGTAATCAACCCACTGCAGCCAATGTGGCAGGTATGGTTTCTGCCTATTCTTCATCCACCTCTATACAAGAGACATATAATAAGAGTACTTGGATCCTAGATACAGGAGCAAACCAACACATGGTTGCTAATTTGAATATGTTGAACGACAGTTTTAAACCTTGCACTCAACCTTGTTCTGTCAAACTTCCTAATGGACATTTTAGCCATGTGACACATAAAGGGCAGATTACTTTAGAAAATGATCTGATTCTTAAAGATGTTCTCTATGTCCCTGATTTTCATCACAATTTACTATCTGTTTCCAAGCTTGCCTATGATAACCATGTTTCTGTGAATTTCTTTCATAACTTTTGCATCATACAGGGCACTTGGAATGGCAAGATGAAGAGGATTGGTAGACTAAGGAATGGATTGTATTATCTGCAGCCTGTTCCCTGTAACAATTTACACAATAATTCTCTAATGTCCTGTAATAAAGTTAGCTCAAATAAGTCTTCAGATGTAAACATTAGACATGGTAATCTGTGGCACAAGAGGTTAGGACATATGTCCTTTAGTAGATTCAAATTTTTGCCTGAACTTGGGATAAGATTGAATAAAGATGATGTTTTTTGTGATATATGCCCTTTAGCCAAGCAATCTAGAACTGTTTTTTCACAAAGAGAAAATCACACTACTTCTATATTTGAATTAGTACACATTGATGTTTGGGGACCTTATAGAGAAGCTACATACAACCAAGAGAGATATTTTTTAACCATTGTGGATGACTTTTCTAGAGGGACATGGATTCATTTGATGAAATATAAGACTGACATGATAGATATTTTGAATAAATTTGTCATCTTTGTTGAGACTCAGTTTTCTACTAAGATAAAGAAGATCAGAACTGACAATGCCTTAGAGTTCCTTAGTAAAGACTGTAGAAAACTCCTTGATTCAAGAGGTATTCTTCATCAAACCACTTGTCCCTACACCCCACAACAGAATGGTGTTGTGGAGAGGAAGCATAGGCATATATTGAATGTGGCTAGAGCCCTTAGTTTCTTGTCTCAAACACCTGTCAAGTATTGGGGTGAATGTGTCCTTACTGCTGTGTATATCATTAATAGGACACCCACACCTCTTTTGGAAGGTAAAACTCCCTTTTCTGTGCTCTATGGTAAGGATCCATCTTACAAACATCTCAAGGTTTTTGGATGTTTATGTTATGCCAAAACCATTCATCAGTCTGACAAGTTTAAGCACAGGTCTAGACCTTGTGTTTTCATGGGATATTCTTCCCACCAAAAGGGGTACAAATTATTAGATATCAATGACAAAAGTTTTCTTATATCCAGAGATGTACTTTTCTATGAAAACATCTTTCCTTTTGCTTTGAAAGCTAAAAATGTGGTTCCCAATATTAATGTCTCTGATATGTTTCTTACTGATGATACTGTTTGTGACTCTATGCTTCCTTTACCAGACCACCAGATTGATAATGACAACCATGATACCATGTATGATTGCAGTATAGATAATATCATTGTGGATTCTCAAAATGAAAGGGATGAAACTGAACAGGTCACTAATGCTTCTCCCAGAAGATCCACAAGGATCACAAAACCTCCATATTGGTCCAAAGACTACATTTCTCCCTTTACCAATGACTCTAACTGTGTTAGCAGCACTGCACATCCATTATCTGAGCACATACATTATAATAACATTTCAGAAAAATACAAATGCTATCTGTCAGCTTTAGCTAGTGTTTCCATACCCAATTCCTTTGTTGAAGCAAAACAGAATAGTAACTGGAGAAAGGCTATGGAAACTGAAATTCAAGCTTTGGAGTTAAATAAAACTTGGGAGATTTGTGATCTTCCACACAACAAGAAAGCTATAGGGTGTAAATGGGTGTATAACATTAAATATAAGTCTGATGGTAGCATTGATAGATACAAAGCTAGGCTTGTAGCAAAAGGCTATACACAAATGGAAGGAATAGATTACACTGAAACTTTTTCACCTGTTGCTAAGCATGTGACTGTTAGAATTGTTATAACTATGGCAGCAAAATATAATTGGCCAATTTGGCAAATGGATGTCACTAATGCCTTTTTGCAGGGTGAACTACATGAGGAAGTTTATATGGTGATTCCACCAGGTTTTGACAAACAAGGTAAAAACTTTCAGAGGCCTCAGGTATGTAGACTTTTGAAATCCTTATATGGCCTTAAACAAGCATCTAGGCAATGGAATGTTAAATTCACCAAGGCTTTAAATGATCATGGTTTCTGTCAATCTAAAAATGACTATTCTTTATTTGTCAAGAGTAAGGGAACTAGTATTGTGATTTTATTGGTGTATGTTGATGATATATTGATTACAGGAAATGATCCATCTATGATAACAGCCTGTAAACAACACCTTAATGATACCTTCTATATGAAGGACCTGGGGGAACTTAAATTCTTTTTGGGTATTGAGATTGCCCGAAGTAGGAAAGGCATTTATATGAATCAAAGGAAATACACTTTGGAGCTTTTGGCTGAGAGTGGAATGCTGGGATGTAAGGCAGTTAGTGTTCCATTAGAGCAGAACTCAAAATATAGCAATGATTGTGATGATGATCCATATATTACAAATATCACTGAGTACCAAAGGATAGTTGGGAAGCTCATATATCTCTATCTTACAAGACCGGACATTAGTTATTCTGTCCACATTTTGAGCCAATTTATGCATAGGCCCAAGAAATCACACCAAGAAGCTATGTATAGAGTGTTGAAATACTTGAAAGGTAGGCCTGGAATGGGATTACTTATGTCATCATCTACTGACTTTCATTTATCTGGTTTTTGTGACTCAGATTGGGGGTCTTGTCCCATGACAAGGAGGTCATTAACCGGATATACAGTCAAGCTTGGTGGTTGTTTGGTGTCCTGGAAGGTGAAGAAGCAGAACACCGTATCTAGAAGTTCGACAGAGGCTGAATATCGGGCCCTCGGTACAACAACATGTGAAATAATGTGGATTGTTAGTTTATTGAAGGAGTTGAAGGTGGATATTAAGCTTCCTGTAGCAGTGTATTCAGATAGTAAATCTGCCCTTCAACTTGCTGCTAACCCCGTGTTCCATGAACTGTCTAAGCATATAGAAATCGATTGCCACTTCATTCGAGAGCAAATCAAAAAGGGGCTCATTGCTACACATTATGTCCCAACAAACCAGCAGCCAGCTGACATCTTTACCAAGCCTTTAGGCCGTGTACAATTTGATTTTCTCCTGGGCAAACTTGGTGTCTTCGATTTATTTAGCCATCAAGTTTGAGGGGGGCTGTTAAGAATAGAAGTTGTTATATTACTTATAGAAGTGCTACTTATATGTTTAGCACTTATTCTCTTTCCTTCCAACGGCTAGTTGATAGGTTGTTATATCTGTTTTTATTCCTTCAGCTCTTGGACTGGTATATAAGTGGGTTTTAGGGATTTGATGAATAGATACTTTACTCTTTCTGAATAATCAATATACATGATTCTTTCTTTCTTTACATAATTTTTCATTATCATTGTCTGATTATGATATTACCAGAGACAAATCGTACAACAACTGGTACATCGTCGTGCATTCGAAACTTGAAAAGTGAATAACTACACGATCCCAAAAGACACTATGATAATTGTAAATGCATATTCAGTTCAATTAGACCCTAACAACTGGGAAAATTCCACAAGTTTCAAACCTGAAAGGAAATTGGGATACATTGAATCTCATATTATGTATATTCGTTGAATAATTATCATAAAAGTTGACGGAAATAATTAATCAACTTTCGAAAAATTTATGAACCTAAACTACGTAAAAATTTGTAAACCAGCCTTGATTTTAAATATGTTATTTCTATTAATTTTACTTTTTTTTTCTTTTCTTTACCTCCGCTTGATCAACCCCTTTACCATCAACCAATCTCCACCTTTCCTTAAGATTTTGTTTTTATAATTCTAATAAAAATGATTTTATTTCTTCTTTTCAAGATTCGTTTGATTTCTTTATTATTTTTTAAATTATTTAATTGTTAATTTTAAGGAATTTGACTTTTTATTATTGTTCTTATTTTTGATTTAGTCTTTTCATTTTTAGAATTCCAAGTTTCTCTCTCTCTCTCTCAATATTAATTTTCTAAAAATATCCGACTTTTTGTTATTTTTTAGGTTATTGTGATTGTATCAAAATTTAAAATTTCTTCTTCTTTTCTGATCTTACCAAAAAACAACTCCTGAAAATAGGAAAACTCAGAATTATTTTCAAAATTGATAGGATACATATTTGACAAAAAAGAAAAAATTCACAAAATAAACAAAATAAAAAATATAACAACTAAAATAAAAAAGAAATCCTGATTAGTTTAACGAAAAACAATATAATGGAAATTTTACAATCACTTATGATAAATTCACAATCCATCAACACATTATACAATTACATCAACATATTATACATTACAGAATTCAATCAACAACATATTTTTTTTCTCATACATGGACCCTCATCTTTTCCTTATTCTTCATATATAATCTAAAAACACAGGCATTTTTTTTACCAAATTTGATCCCAAAAAACATGCAGTATTTAACACCAAATACCAGTAAAAATACTACACTTTGTACCTAGGTTTTGGGATCAAATACAACGGTATTTCCTTCTTCAAAGTCGTCCCAAATCTATCGCTTGTGTCAAGTTTACTAGGGTCAGCTCCATCTGGTAGACTCCATTCAAGATAATGGATTAAACTAGCAACCATTAATTCAACACTTGCTATACCTAAACTTTTCCCAGGGCACATTCTTTGTCCAGAGCTAAATGGTATATATTCAAAATGATTTCCCATGTAATCGATTTTCGACTCTAAAAACCTCTCAGGCCTGAAGCTATGGGGATCATCCCAGTTGTTAGGGTCCAAATGAATAGCCCAGGCGTTAACAAACACCACAGTGTCTTTCGGGATTACGTAATTATCTACTTTGCATGTTTCGATTGCACGATGAGGTAAGGCTAATGGACCTGGAACGTGGAGTCTCAAAATTTCTTTTATACAGGCCTGAAATCATTGAAATTATTTCAGATTTAGATAAAATTCTAAGAATATTAAAAAAAAAAGAAAAAGATTGACATATATATTGACCTGGAAATATTGGCATGTAGGTAAAAGTGTTTCGTTTAATGAATCTCCTTCAACTGCGTTTTCTGCGATTTCTGTTCGAACTTTGTGCAAAATTTCTTGATTTTTGATCAGTTCTGTCATTAGCCAGACTGATGTTATGGTGGTAGAATCTGTGGCACCAATTAATAGCTCCTGCATATATGTAGAGCATAAAATTATAAGGGTTGTATATATACATATATATATATATATATATATGTGTAGATTCTTAATTTTAGCAAGGAATTATTATAATTAATTGTGATAAATTTAATGCATCGATACTTTCCAAATTAAGATAATATGGTATTTAAACAATTGTATCATGCATTAATGTGACTGGAAAAACTATAGAACCCTTATTTTTGCAAGAATCATTCTTGTAAAATGAGGGTTAATCAAACTCCAATTATCACATGCATGAGCAATGAACATCTCTTACTATTGTTCACTTATATTATCTTGACTTTTTTTATGTGTTACAAATTGTTTAATTTTGCTCACAATATTATTGTAAAGAGAGACAACTTTACTTACCGATATTAGAATGAGAATATGATCATCGGGAAATGAAGTTCCCAATAAATCATCCAAGAAATCTGGTTCCGATTTAGGATCAACACGTCTCATTTTTCTCCTTTCATCAATTATATCTCCCCAAATAAGTCTTATCCCCTTAAGCAATTCCATAGCTCTTCTTCTACTCCAAAAATCGATCCCTTTTAGAGACGGAAAAACATCAGATAAACATAAAATCGAACACTTATCAATCACATCGTTCACAAAAACCCTAGCCATCCCGTCTTTTTCACCGTCTCCTCCAGTGCCAAACAGGTCTCGGGAAATTATACGATTGCTCATAACGTTAATAAAAGCTGCAAATATCATTTCTTCAATATGAACACTTTGGCCCATCTTTTCGACACTCAGAAACCTCACCATTTCCATTACTTTCGACTTTCTTATATCTGCAGATGATTCTACAGCCTTAGCAGAAAAGAAGTTATGTTGGCTGAGGTTACGAAGAGATTTCCATGTGTCATTACATTCTTTTGACATCATTATAGATGATTCATCTGTCCCAGGGACATTGTAAAAAATCGAAGGCAAATATCTGCCTGAAAATATTCTGTTGTGGGTTTTATAAATTTCCTTAGCGACTGATGGAGATGAGGCTATTACGAAAAGTTGGCCCCCGAGCCTTAGTGAGATCAAAGGGCCATAGATTTTGGCTAGGTTATTGAATGCAACATGGGGTTTCTTTCTGAGCTGAGAAATATTTAGCAAAATATGGAGTATATTAGGGCTTGGTGGCAAGTGTCTGTATCCAGACAGAAAATGTCTGAACAAGAACAAATAACAGACAAGAGTTAGCAAGATGATCTGAATAATCATAATGCCTTAATTCTTTGTTAGCTGCACCTGGAAAGTAGAAGAAAAATTACATAGAACGGTGAGTTAAATTTGACATGAAAATAATTGAATTAAAACTAAATAGTAGGATAAGAGTGAATAGAAAAATAAATAAATTTTGGTCGGAATATGAGTACAAATTTTATTTTTAGGGTTTACGGTTTAGGGTTTAGACACTAATTGTTCTATAGAGGACCCAGGGTTTGTACTTTTATTCCAAAATTTTGCGTGTTCGATTGATTTAGTCCATATAAAGTATGCAAGTTTAATCCCCTCGGTCTAGTTTTAATGACATTTCTCAGTAGTCACGATAAGAAATGTTGTTAAAAACTTAACAGGACTAAAAACTTTTCAAAATTGTGCAGTTTTAGTCCCGTTCTTTTGACTTTTTAACGACGTTTCTCATATTTAACAACCACGTGACTGTCATATGAGAAATACCAATTAAAAGTACTTAACGAACTTGAATGAATGTGCATGATTGAGATTGATTTAATTTATCGAGCGATTGCGATTTTGAGAAGCCAATGGCTTGATTGAATGGCATCAACTTTTACATTTGTAAATAAAAAGTAAATAACAAAATATTTGATACAGGATTTTACACTACATTTTGAAGAAAAAGAAATATAAACTAAGGCAATAAAAAGGAATTTCTTACACTTTTTCCAGTGCTAATAAGTAAATTGCACTAGTTGTTGTGGAATTGAGAGTGAATCAGCTAGGTATTTATAAACTGTTCAACTTTAAGGCAGCTGATGTGCATGCGCAATTTAGTGCACTTAATCCGAGTTGTCATTATCATTTTATCTTACTTAAATTGGTGGCAAAGTTAATTCTGATGTATTTTCTTTTGGACTAATTTAATTTAGTCCAATGATTTTGGGAGATTTAAGATACTTAAATAAAGTCAATAGAATATAATCTATTTTCTATGGTAGTTGACTAGGTAAAGCAAATTAACTTAGAACTGATGACTTAGATTAATCTATATATATATATATATATATATATATATATATACAACTTGGAGATTAAAGTGGTTGCTTCATATGAAAGAGTCGTGGCTTTATAAAGTATTACGAAACAAAACTTTCTTTAGCATTAATGAAAAAATATATTAGATTATATATAACAAGTAGGAGGATTACATTAATAAGATGTCGGCTGGACAATGTATATATATAGTCACATTTAACACAAAAAGTAACAGTGGTGAGAAAATTTGAAATGATAATAATTTTTTTGTCATAATAAAAAATTATTTCTTTAAAATGAGCATAATTTAGTGAAACGCGTATAATAACAATGTTATAATCACAGAAATAAAGTAATAATTATTAATTTGTACTTATTTAATGCAACTTCCTTGGTACTAATTATAAAAGTAATAAATTTTAAATCTTGTTACTATATTTAATTAATTTACTGTGACAATAATTAGTAATAATATTTACACTGTCACTTCGTATTTATCATTATTACGTTACTCTTTTGTATTGAATATAATTTTGTCTTTTGGCTCAAGAAAAGAAATGGTGTGAATATTGAGATGTGCGAAGTTGGAGGGTTAAGTGCCTGCTTCATATATTTATTGGAATTCTTTATGTTTTATTTACTCAACGGGATATAAAAAATATCAAATTGATAGTATTCTTTATATATTATATACTCAACGAGATATAAAAAATGTCAAATTGATATATATATAAGTCAAACATGTATTACGGTCACAATAATTCAAGTGTTTCAGTCATCTATTTATTTAAAACCAATTGGCTAAAAGAAAGTATTTCATTACGCCGCCATGTGCAGTTGGTACATGTAAATGGGATTTATAATCCCTCACGCAACACTGTCTCCCTTATTGTAAATTTATAATAATAATGACATATAAATAATAGTATATGTATATAAGTAATATAAAAATCACAATCATCTTTTCTATTTTAATTTGTTTAAGCGTGCCTATCTTTATAGTCGATTGTTGGATTGGAAGGGAAAACTGTACTTTGAAATTTTAAAGGATCGTGTATTTCTTACGAAGAAAAGTATTTTTTTATATTAATAGCAGATTATGTTTTCAACTTGAGATTAATTATAAATAAGAATAAATTTTACATTCTAATATTTCACATTTTTAGTATTATTTTTAAATTTTTTTACCTCCATATAATGAAATGACATAAATTTCGAATATACTTATATATCTATGTAAAACACCTAAAATGATTCAAATATGTTATAATAAACTTAAGATGATCTGAATACTTACATTTTTTTCGTGACAATGACTTAATTCTCTGGGTTTAATATCGCATCCTTTAATTTAAGAATTCGTAATAACTCCTCAATACAATCACCTTTTTGATGATCCAAACTATTTTCAGTTTGTACAACATGCTCGAAACTCTTGACATGATTTTTTTTTTAATTTTTACAAATGTACATATCTTTTTTTATATATTTTTTTAGATATATACATGAATGAATTTTCTAAATTTAATATTATTGTATAAATGTTTTACCGTAAAATTGTGTTTGATTGGCAATGATGATACACTTCACCGAGAAATTGACTTTAACGTAAAATTCGAAAATAGCCCAAAATGCCTTTTAGCATGAAAATTGACTTAGAAGTTGAAAACTTTTTATTTGATGAAAAAAGTGACCTTCAAAGTAAGAATATTTGCATGTGCTAGAAAAATGACTTTTAGTTTAGGAAGTTAACTCGAATGCTTATAATTGTGTTTCTTTTTCTTTATTTGGTTTAAGTTATTTAATTTATTTGGAATTTTCGTTCAAATACCTAAGTAAATTTTTCTTGTGTGTATTATAAATATAATTTAATAATAAGTTAAAGTATAAAATATAATGGTGTATTTTGATTTTACTACTTTTTCCCATTTATGAATAATTTTGATTTTTCAAATTTCTAATTCTTTCAGCTTTTCCTATTATTTTTTTATTATTCAAAACTCTTTCAATTTGATTTGCTAGTTTAACTTATATATATTTGATAGCTGTGTTTGGGTCGTGTCATGTCCTAATATTTTTTTAAAATACTATATCTTGTGTCAATGTCGTGTCGTACCTCGTATCCTGTATCTCGTGTCCGTGCATCATAGCCGGTAAGTATTGGGGGATGGAAAAGTTTGTCCTCCTATTTCTCAAGTAGCAAAATTTGTCACGTGTGTATTGAAAACCCACAAACTGAGGACACATTTATTAATTTTGTCATATCACGATTTCATATGTTTCAATCGAAAATATCGCACACGTGAACATATAGCTCTCTAATAGTTCACCGAAAGCTTAAGCACATTTATGGCCTTGCGCTCCATCCTAAAATCATGAATACCTATAAAAGCTATTTCAATCTTTATCAGAAGCAGCACCAATTCTTGTGTTCACTTAAGTGAAGCCCGTCCATGTATCTATGTAGATAGAAATATAATGACATTTTCTTTCATTAAGAATAACTCATCCTCCTTTATATTCAACATTTAAGAATATAAATTCCTAGTGTAAACATAATCACTTTACAGTAGCTTGTTATTACCCTTTAAACTGTGAATTGTGATCCATAATTATAATATTACTATTGTATGTGGAAAAGAGTAATTCTGCAACAAACAACATCAAATGCAACTTAATTAATATTTTTAACACTTACGTATGTTTTCTTTTCATTATTTCTTCTGCAACCACAATGATGTAAAACAATTCAACTAAACAAATTAAAAAAGAAGAAGCAGTTTAACTTAATTTTTTACATCATTTTTTGTGAAACTACATATATTTAGAAAAGACAATCAACTACACGAAAAATATTGTGAAAAATATTAATTTTTCCATAAGTTTTTGCCAGAAAAAATGAACTGATCCTTCACAACTGTAGAGTGTGTATCATTATACAAGTGTATATCTATTTGTTTGAATTTATATGGATCATACAAAGACATCGAATTCAGATTCTTCAGTAATTGGTTGTGAAGAAGTTTCACCATCTTTATGGCCTATCTATGTTTCTTGTTTAATGTTTTTAGGCTAATTGTGCCTCTCGTGATATTTGAGGAGATGAAAACCTTTTTATTGATTGAAATTTTACAATAATATTATAACCTACAGTTTTAATTTCTTGAAAGATATAAATTTTTAAAGAGATCCTTAATAATATAATTAATGTTTTTATTTTTAAGATTTTATAGTAGAATTTATAATGTGATAATGTTAATTTGTTACTGTAAAATTTTTATAAAGATGTACGAGACACAAAAATTCATTTTATAATAAACAAGAAATAAATTGATGAAGCAAATCCCTATTAAATAGGAGATTGTGCGTGCGTCATAGAGATAATATGTCAATCGAAATATTGAGGATGACATTAAATTTGCCATGATTACCTTTGTGAGTCAATGAGCCTGACGTGAATTGATAGCACGTCATAATGATCGTGCACATGCCAAATGTATGTAGCAAGGGGCGAGCTAGATATTTTAAATAATTTTCCACTATCTTGCTTGATAGCTTAATTAATTTTCCGTTATGTATCTCATTGTCTGATGATATTGTGAGAGATAAGTCATACGCCAAATCATTGTTTTTGAATATCTTGTGATGATTTTTATTTGTCGTAATTCAATTATGATTTGTATTAAATATGAACATCTTGACCCCTTTATTTTTATTTAGTTGACTCATCATAAAAACCAAATATTAGGACAGATGACTAGTTAGCTAGTGCGCTACTAGTAGAGATTATTAAGCCTAATATGGGATTGTCCATTTTCAGTTATTTCATTTATGCATTTTTTTCATGATTTATATAACTAAAAATCACAGTAGGACATTATCATATTCATATTTTTTTAACACAATCATTTGGCTTACCTTAATTTTCCTATAATTCAAAATGTATTTTCCTTTTCACATATTTATGGGAACTAAAACATAGTTATTCCACTCAAATATCCACTCTTTTATTATTATATTTTTAATAATATAATATTTGATTTCATCATATTCACATTTTATTTCCTGCCAAACAAAATCTCCATTTGTTCCGTGCTTGGGAGATAAAGTGATAAATTATCCTAGTTATTTCCTTTTCCAATTAATTAATATGAGGAAAAAATAAGTTGTCTCTTCAAATTTTTACCTAGGTTTTAATTAAATTATACTCTTTGACAAAAATAAAAATCCTTTTCGGGATATGAAAATATATCGTATTGTTATTTGTTTAATGTTTCTTGAAGAATCGACAACTCAGTCATGACTCAAATATTCAGATGATGACAACAGATAAATAATGTGTTTGGGCTGGGTTGGAATACTCACGAATATATATTTATGACTCCCATATACCTCGGCTAAGTGTATAATTAATTTATTTTGTCTTTATTTGTTTTCATTTAAATGTTCATTTTTGAACTTGTGGAAATTAATGGATGAACAAACTAACATAAAACTATTTATTACATTTTGGAATTTAACTGGATTAATTTGTATATTTTGCTAATTGTTTTACACTTTCTTAATCGCGCACTGACTCTAATCTTATGTTTTTTTCTTTTATACGATTACCACAACTAACAATTCTTGCTCATTTCTAAAGTCACAAGGTAAAGATATATATGCAGTGTTTCATAGGATATTTTTTTTATCTGTGTTAAATGATAAAACACTTATTCTATGCTTAACACATATCGTCAGTCAATTATGCATAAAGTAATCAACAAATTAATAAGTTATAATAGTAATATTAATAATGTATGCTGCAACAAAAAACAACAAATGCAACTTAATCAATATTTTTAACACGTAATTTTCTTTTCATTATTTCTTATGCAACCACAGTGATAAAGAATTAATTCAATTAAATAAAAAACTTAGTTCAACTAAATTTTACATTATTTTTGGTAAAACTACATTCAGAAAAACTATCAATTACACGAAAACCATTGTAAAAAATTCTATAAACCCAAATTATTTCCAGAAAAAATAAACTGATCCTTCGTAACTATAGAGTGTATATGTTATACAAGTGTATATCTATTTGTTTGAATTCATGTGGATCATAACTCACACAAAAGGACATTTAGCTCACATAGAAATGGTGGGTTTTATTTGTCTTATTGAATTAAGATTTTTGAATTTGGTTGTAAAGAAGTTTCATTATCTTTATGGTCAAGCTCAGTCTCTTGCTTTTAATTTTAAGGCTAATTGTGCTATAAGAGTTTGAGACTCTTTGTGACATATGAGAAGATGAATATTATTCTTTTCATTGAAATTATATTGCATTGTACCAACATTTTTAATTTTTTTGAAGATGTTCTGGAGAAATTTCTTAGTACAATATAATGTGATGTACTTCATCCTCAAGATTTTATAGTAGAATGTATAATATGATCAATGTTTATATATCAATTATAATTTTTTACAAAGATGTAAAAGAGGTACAATAAATCACTTCATAATAAACAAGGAATAAATTGACGAAGCAAATCCACCTTTAAATATGAGATTGTGTGTTTGCCATGTAGATAATATGTCAATCGAAGTATTGAATATAACGTTAAATTTTTCGTGATTTCCTTTGTTGGTCAATGAACCCGATTTGTCATTAACGGATAGCACATCATATTGGTCGTGCACACGCCAAACGTATGATGCAAGGGGCATGCTAGATATTTTATGTGACTTTCCATTATCCCATGGTCAGAAGATGATTATGACATTTTCACATATAAGTCGTACAACAAAATGACCATACAACTATATTTTGAAACACAGCTAGTCATCGAACCGGAAAATTGATTGGGTCACTGGTCCAACCGTCGGGTCAACAATGGTCGAACTAGTGATGTCATAATTAAGGAAGAAATATTAATAAAAATACTAATATTTATTATAAATTTAAATATATAAAAATTAGGTTTTTTCCTATATTAAAATTATTTTTAGTATATATATATATATATATATTTATGCAAATATGATAAAAATTTGAGATTTTTTTAGTAAACAAGCAAAATTATGTTCAAGTGATATAATTTCGAAATTCAAGGAACAAAGCATCAAATTTATATCACAAATGACATAACTCATATCATTGTATAATAAAACCAACAATTTTGAAAAGAATAACTTAAAGGAACTCTAAAAATTTACAAACCAACAACAACTAAAACAAAAAAGACTAAAGTTTTACTAGTAGTATGTTTTTATTTGATTTGTTCGAAAGGTTTCTTGAAAACTTTATGTTGGAAGAGCAAAATAATAAAATGATATTTGAAAGGTTTTGTTAATTTTTGGGGGGAAAAATTAAGTTTTAAGTTCAAATTTCGATACTTATAAAATCCGCACAGTTCGCTTGACCTGCCATCGGTTTTACCGGGTCACCGGTTCGACCGGTGGATCAAAAGATTTTGTACAAAATTGACCGGTTTTGAGCCCAAAATAATTTTGTCGGTCTGACCAGCTCATTTGAAGGACCGGTTCCGATTCAAAATGGTTGAACCGGCCAGTCCGACTGGGTTTCAAAACCATGTTGTACAAGAGTTTAATCCCTTAATCTCTCTTCAAACTATCATTTTTTGTATATTTGCGGATGATAATTCTTGTATTGTCGTGAGTGAGTTAATGAATTTTTTAAATATTAACATCTTATACTCCAATAAATTTATTTATTTTATTTATTGACCTCATCATATTAACTTTAACCAAATATTATGATATATAACTAGCTAGTTATTTTGTGCTCTACCAGAAGATTTATGAAATATACCGTGGTATTGTCTATTTTTAGTTATTATATTTATGCAAATTTTTATGATTTATATAACTAAATTTTTGGGTTTTTTTTTGGAATAATACAAAATGATAAAAAATCTGAAATTAGTAGTAAATGAGGGGATTTGCAGAAATAGCATAAGACGTCAATGCCATTGACGTCTTCAAATTGTTTTTCATTTTTTAATTAAGAAGGCGGCAACAACATTGCCGCCTTCTGTCATTTCCTACTTTTCAGTCATTTCCCACTTTTCTTCCCACTTTTTTGTGCATCACCAGTTCACCACATTGATAATCTATGATGCATGGATACTCCGAAAAATCGTCCCGTGCAGTATCGAATACGTATCGGATACGGATACGGGGTGGATACGTGTCGGATACGTTTTTGAAGTATCCGAAAATAAAAAAAAAATAAAAAAATTAGGATATGGTATCGAATACGAAAAATAGGAGTATCCGGTGCGTTCTGGATACGGCTGTATTTTTTTAAATTATTGTTTAATACTTTTTGGTCAAAATTTTTTTTGTTTTGCTTTGTAATGACTTTCCTTAAAAACTATAAATTAATAACATAATTAATAAAAAAATCATGATTAATTGGAAAGATATTTAAATTGGAAACGACAAACCCTTATTTCACCTGTTGATATTTATTCATTGCAATTTTTTTCAGTGCAACTATGATCAAAATCTTTTTTTTCTTTTCTGCAACTATGATCGAATTATCTCATTTCACCTTAATCTCTTCAAAAATTATTTACTATTTAGGGATATTTTTATAATTTTTTATATATTTTGTTGTTATGTTGAATATGAACATTGAATAGTAAATACATCGTGTAAAATAAAATTGAAAAGTTAGTACTTCTATTTTCAGTTATTGATCGAACTACTTGATCATTTTGTTGCACATATTTATGATTATTATTTGTAAAAGTTTTATATATTTAGTAATTATTACAATCAATTGATTATCAAATTCATTAATAAGGATTGTAAAATAATTTAATTTTTTTAATATATCATCGTATCCTCATCGTATCGTATTCTACAATTTTAGAAATTTCCGTATTTCGTATTCGTGTCGTATCGTGTCCGTATCTCCGTATCCGTATCCGTGCATCATAGTTGATAATTAACTTCCCACTTTTCTGTACATCACCCCATTGATAATTAACTACCAATTTCAGTTTGTATTATTGTGAAAAAAATCTGAAATTTCATATTAGTTGATTTAAGACAGAAATGAAATAAATATTTTAAGTAATATTTTTTGGGATAATAAAAGGATTGAAAATTAAATTGGGTTTCTTTTTAATTTAAAGTTCAAGAATTTTAGACCTATATATCTTGAACATTTTTACTTTTATATATTTATTATTTATTAATTTAGTGGTATTTTTATATTGGTTTTTTATTTAAACAATATAAAATGTTAAAAATAGTTCAAATTAGTGGGTGTCTGTCGTTTATTTTCAATATAGGTCTAAAATTCTTAAATGGAACTGGCAATAAAGTGTCGTCTTCTGACACTGACAGTGTCCGTCTTCTCGTTGTCAGTTCCATTTTCTTAGTTATACAACCTTCAGTTTATATAATTGTTTAATACATAAATTTTCTTTATTTTTCTTAACTAAAAATATTCACTTTATTGCCCAAGCCACCTGTTACTAAAAATTCTTGAACTTTAAATTAAAAAGAAACCCAATATAAGTTTCAATGCTTTTATTATCCCAAAAAATATTAATTAAAATATTTATTTTTAATTTAGCTTGTAAAATGCTTAAAGACCAAATCAAGCCGAGACTCATATCGGACCAATATGGTTCGTAAAATGGATATAGACTGCACTCAGGTTCGCTGAGCTACCTACATACCTTTCTATTAGGATCAAGTCTAAACATAGTTCAAAGTATTAATTAAGGTCATGTACAAAGTTCTTAACTCGGTTTAAAGAGATGGGAACGTACTGTCAGATCGTACAAGGTAGTACTGTCGAGGTCCTGTTCAATTGGTCAAAAGTCTTTTTAATATTATTTAATGGAGTTATTTATAGATACTGTACACATTGTACGGACGATCGCGAGATACACGGGATGCTTTACACGTGTCCAAGGATGGACGTACCAGATCACTCCGGTTTGGGTGGTACTTGACCCGGTCCAAGAATAACACGCGGGTTTTGTAATGTTCTGCAAATAAGTGTATCTTAATTTTGGGGTCTTTCTGTAATTAATCCTAAAATAGGCAGCAGGGTAGTGGGATACATCGACCCTTGGTGTACGATGTATATTCTACGAGATATTCCCATATATCAATTTCATTTCTGTCTTAAATCAACTAATATGAAATTTCAGGTTTTTTTCACAATAATACAAACTGAAATTGGTAGTTAATTATCAATGTGGTGATGTACAGAAAAGTGGGAAGTTAATAATCAATATGGTGAACTGGTGATGCACAGAAAAGTGGGAAGAAAAGTGGAAAATGACGGGAAATTCTATCCCGGTCCCATACCAATGGGGCCGGTCATTCTCCACCACACAATTGTGGTGGGGTGGGTGGTATTTTACCTACACCACCCATACAAAAAACCACCCACCCCACCACAATTGTGTGGTGGAGAATGACCGGCCACATTGGTATGGGATCGGGATAGAATTTCCCGAAAATGACTGAAAAGTAGGAAATGACAGAAGACGGCAATGTTGTTGCCGCCTTCTTAATTAAAAAATGAAATACAATTTGAAGACGTCTACGACATTGACGTCTTATGCTATTTCTTCAAATCTCCTCATTTACTACTAATTTCAGATTTTTTTTATCATTTTGTATTATTCCAATAAAAAACCCCTAAATTTTCACAATAATGCGCTATCATATTTGCATTTTTGTAACATATGATTTTGCTTGTTTTTTCCTAAAACTCAAAAATGTATTTTTCTTTATTTTTGTAACATATGATTTTGCTTGTTTTTTCCTAAAACTCAAAAATGTATTTTTCTTTTGACATTTTATGGGAGCTTAAACATAGAGTGCTTGCTCTAAACTCTACTAATGCTTTTATTTCTCATGTAGCAAAGGAAAAAAATTGCTTCTTTTTTATTTGGATTTGTTTTATTCTTTTAATTTCTGATTTTGCTAAACTAATATTTAATGTAGTTTTCACATATTATTTGTCATACTTGCACACATATGCGTACATTTTGTCGGTTCAAACATCACAAATATAGACATGCGCAAATTTATGTGTCACTTGAAAAAGTACGTAAGAATTTCAACGCCGCGACGTAAGTTCGAACTTGGCTTGGTCGGACTCAATTGCATTTTATAAAAAAAGTGAGTTATACTTATTATGTGATTGATCATTCATTTCTTGAGATATATTGGAGTTCAACATTATTATGAGTTCGGATTAGAATTTTCCCTTGAATTGGTTTAAGACATTAATTAATTACATGTAATAATTGTTATCTATTGCATATAAGAGACTTAGAAATTACACTGTAGCAAATTATCACAGATTGCACGTGATTGATTATACAAGATAGTATCTATTTTAAATTTAGATAATTTCATAAATTTTATTATTATTTTGCATTTATCTGGGTTTACCTCATTTTCTTATTTATGTCTTGTAATATCTATTTAAATGATCATCAACAATACAATCCTTACGAATTTGTTTTCTAATCCAACATGGTACCAGAGCTAGGGATTTTCAAAATTAATTGAACCGAAAATAAACAAATTAGCTCAAACTGAAACTTAACCAAAAATTCCGGTTATTCGTTTCGATTCGGTTTTTAGGTGAGGCTAACCGAATCGAACCGAAATCGAAATATATAATATATTAAACAATATTAGTAATTTACATATAATTAATAATTATATATTACAAGCATTAAAATTTCAAAAGATTAGGTCAAAAACCGAGTATACAACACAAAAATTGAATAAACTGAAGTGAACCAAGCATCTTCTTCTTTTAATAATTTTGATTTTTTTCAGTTAAAATCGACCATACCGAACCAACTGCAATTTTATCAATTTTGATTGTCAGTTTGTTTCACAGAAAACAAAAAAATTTGGTTCGATTTTCGACCGAATCGAACGATGCATGTGCTAATTAGAGTCATGACTTCGAGCCATGGTATCTCGATATCTAGCTTCCACCATTCTCAAATTGGCGACCTTGTCTGACGCACCTTATCTAATTTAAATTAAATTATTTTTTCTCTCTCTTCTCTCTCTTCTTCTCTTTCTATATCTATCTCCTCTTTCTCTCTTTTTCTATATCTATGTTACCTTGTCGTCTCACCACCTATGTGCCGCCACTGCCTTTTTATTTTATATACAACCACTTGCCTTTAGAAAATAAGAAGTTTGAGCCATTGCTGTTGTCTCCTATGACAACCGTTGTCTTTCATTTTTCTGATGACATTTTAACAGATTTTGATCCAGTCTTATGTCTGTAAATTTCTTGTTTCAACTACGTGGAGTATTAGATAAATATCTTAGATAATATCTTTCCTAGTTTTGGATGATCTCATGTTTTCCATCATCATCTTGTATTTGTTTAGTTTTATCTCATTTTCTTATTAGTCATATGTACTGATAGATAGATACATGAATTGAAATTGAAATAATTTGGAACAAAATTAACTTAAAGGAAAACACATAATAGACATGGAATTAAACATCTGCTGAAATTACCAACAAAGACAAAAAATTATAGGTTTTTTTTCCTCAAAACAGATGTTGCATCGACATCATAACCTTAGAAAACAAGTACATTAAACACACAAAATTACGAAAATTAACTCCTAAATTATGGCTGAGAAACTGAAGGTGAAGGAACATTAGGGTTCCAAAGGAAATAACCATTGCATTGAAGGCTTGTAAACGGCATAGCAACGGTGGAGGCTGAGGCGAAGGTAAATGAAGTCATAAGAGACTCAATATTGTTGATATGAATGGGGCTAAAGGCCGGGCAGAGGAATTGTCCTTGTGCAACCGATGCAAAGATGTCATTAACTACAACGATTTAGTTCGAATCCATTCCATCGAAAGTAGTTGTCATTCTTGCTATTTCAAGCTAGAAGTGCTTGTTTGTAAAACATTAACTACAACGACTGCTAGTTGTAGTTGTATTCATGCTATCGCCTTAGGAAAGAATACATCATGTATAATGCTTTCCTAAGGCGATATACTTTTTTTTTTTCTTGAATAGTATAGCATGTTGGTTGCTATACTTAACCCTAATTTTTATATTTCAAGACGTAACTTATAATCTTTGTGTATTTTAAGTTGTAATGATTTTTGTGTATTCAAATATGTCAAATAGCACAAAATTCAAATTAATTCTCGGGAAAAAAAAATTGCCCGGAATTCGGTTAATCGGTCGGTTAACCGAAAATAACCGAACCTATTCGGTTATAACCGTAACCGAACCGTTCTCAAATCGGTTCGGTTATGGTTACGATTTTCTCCTAACCGAATTTTCGGTTAACCGAACATTCGGTTCGATTTGGTTCGGTTATAACCGTTTGAACACCCCTAATTATAGGTATGAGTCCAAAAGATGTCGATTATTGGCCCAAAGACAAATAAATTAACTTACAAGTTTTCCGAGATGTTACTTTTTATGAAATGCAACCGTTGAATTGGGACAAGTTCAAGTGAAGAAGCAACGTCATCTAGTCAAATATTCTTGTAGATGTTTGTAAAGACTGTACTCGTACTACAAGCTGCCTACGTACCACTCAAGGGGATCAAGTCTGACGTAGTTCTATTTTAAGGTTTGATTCGTATTTAGAATAGCTCGTAGGTGGTCCAAAACATCCGTCCCCACAAGGCTCATTATTTGTTATATTTATAGGGTTCTAAATCACTGTTGATGATCTGATTTGTAACCTACATATTACCTGCCATTTGTCATTAAACTGATGGCTGAGGATCATTTACTCAACTTACGTTGCTGGGCTGGGCCTCCTCACATGATTATTCCCTATTGATGGGTCCAGTTCGCTAATTGTGGCCTCACTTCTACTATTCGTACAATCTGCCTCGTATCGTATAAAAAATTTACTACACATTATACTCGTATCATACCGTATAGCTAACTAGAATTATTTGTACAAATGCTATTCTCCTCGTATATACGAGTACGTAAATACTCCGTATCAATAAGTCCCCCAGATCGTAAGTCCATGGGGTCCTGACTGGTACCATGGACAACGATCTTATTTGTCCTCGTAGAATGTGAATACACGCGCCTATTATGCGCGTTTCTTAACCGTCTGGCTCCTCCAATCATATTGCAAGGACCTGAAAGGTTTTTGATCTGAGCCTTTGATTTTTAAATTTTTATCTACAATCTCAACCGTTCATTTTGCCGCCCATAGCATGTATAAATAGGCGTGGATTTCCTCATTTGTCACTTTGCATTTTACTATTATAGAGAGAGGATTTTCGAGAGCTTACGAGCGTTCCGTCATCTGTTGCCCTTCGAAGTCCTTCCGGTCTTATCCCTTCGAATTCCTCCGACCTCCTTCAATTAGGTACTCTTCTCAACCTTATCTTCTTTTCTTTTTGTCTTTTATTGCCCTTACGACTCGATCTCAGTCTATCTATTTTCCTCATCATCATGTCTGAAAACTCCCTTGCGAGTCTAGGTTTACCCACTTTAGAGGGATTAGAGATCCCTTCTAATATTAACGAGTGTTCTACCTCATTAGGGAATCTAGGTCCCATGACTAACGAGTATAATGAGTCTCCCCGTAATCGGCCTCGATCTTCTGCTAACAACTTTTCTCCCTCAGATTACGACTTTGATTTGTCGTATTTAGCTCATGATATTCCTCAGGTCGTCTCCGAAGGGGATGACCCAAATCGTGAGTTCCTCCCAGCCGATACTTATGCCTGGGTTCATAGCCCTTCCACGATCACCGAGGGTACGTTAGATTCCCTCAAACGTACTTACTACATACCGGACGCCTTTTTTCTTTTAGCCCCTCACGAGGAGGAACGCATGCATAGGCCTCCTCGTGGATATAGAACCTTCTTTGCGGCCCATCTTGCTTGTGGTGTCCGCTTCCCCTTACACCCCGTGATTCGTATGATCCTCAATCGTTTAGGTTTATGCCCGACTCAGCTTCTCCCAAACTTGTATCGTCATTTGAATACCTTTATCATTCTCATGCGAGCTTGGAAACAAAATCCCAATTTTGAGAATTTCCATTATATGTTTCGAGTCAGTAAGTCGGGACTAGGGGACAGGGGTTTCTTCTATATCTCCCCTCGTACGCTTATTAAATTACTCCCCTTCCTCACACGGAGTGTGGAAGGACAAGTTGTTCTTCGTGGGTCAACCGAATTTGGCTAGTTGGAATCTACCTCGTACGTGGAGGTTAGATTCTCCTCGTCTCGAGGACGTTGGGGGTCCAACATGGGGTCCCCACTTCGTTGAAAACCACTTCCAATGGTTCTACGACCCAAAGATTCTCTTCAAGGAGGCCGTACTAGTGCGGTGTGGGATTAGTAGTGCCCCAATCCCATACGAGAAAGTTGGTAAGCCCTTTCTCGTATTGTCTTCCTCGTTCTTTCTGTTATATATCTACCGTTTTCTGCATATATGCATAGTTCTGCCTAGCATATCCGTTTTTAGAATCTGACTGTATTCTTTCTTTCTTTGCAGGCAAAGCTGAAATGGATGCTCGTCTTAAGAAGCTTTTATCCAAAAAGACGAAGACAAGCGCTCCGGCACGTCCTGTTGCTGGGGCGAGTAGCTCGTCAGGTGCTCCTCGTGCCACAGTAGCGGCCAAGGGTCCAACCGTTCCAACACGAGACACGGCCCAGGATACTGTTTCGGTACGCAATCCTGCACCGTTAAGGCAGGTCAGGCCCGTTAGCGAAGGTTCCAGTAGGCAGGTCGTACCCCCTGTCCCAGTGTCCGACGAGTCCAGTGAATGGGAATCTACACAGCTCCGGGGTCGTAAGAGATCCAGAGCCAGGAACGATCCCCAAAGCGCCGTAGATTCTGCACCACATATTGGTGGATCAGCTCCTTCACCACCCCCCGGAACAGAGATCGTGGATCAGTATGAAGCGTTCGCCCTCCAGGATCGTATGCAACAACAGGGTGAGGATTGGCGGCCTGAAGCCCTTCCGGGTCAAGCTCCCCTCGTCCCGGATTGGCGCGTATATCCCACGAGCTCCATATTAGGTACGGGTGGAGCAAAGGTGGCCTCGGAGATGGCTCGGTTTAGCATGCTACCAGGTGATAAGGCTAAGCTCATAACAATGCCTTATACCCGTATCGAAGATACGATTCATAGGGCTCTGGCCGAGGTAGAACATTACCTAATTCCTTTTTAATCGTCAAGTTTACATCCTTGTTTTAAGATGCTCATCTTACAATTCGTTACATGTCTTCCTCGTTTTCGTAGGCGTCTCTGGCTGCTCATTCTCTTTCTCTCAATCTTTCATATCTGAATCATGAGAATGCCGAGGTGAGGAAGGCATACGAGAATGCCTCAGCTGAGATTGAAGAGGCTCGTAATTTGCGGACCGAAGCACAAGCTGTGGTCCAAGAACAAGAGTGGCTTCATCGTCAAATGGCCGATCTGAAAGAGGCCTATAACGAGCTAAAGTCGCAGTCCCTTGAGAAGAACGAGGAGATCGAGGCTTTGAAGCAGGATCTCGCGGCTTCAAAGACAAAGCTTGAGGCATCCAGAGCCGAGGCTGCCCAAAACTACGAGGTGGGGCATACGGATGGGCGAGATGCTTTCCTCAGGTCAGCAGAGTATAAACGAACTATCGATGAGGCCAGGTTCAACGGGGCCCGTGATTTCAGGTATTCTACCGTTTTTCAAATGCTGGCTCTCGAACCTGCTGCCGATTATCTGTTCGATGGGTTCGCAAAAGCAGTGGATTACATGGTGAAAGAGGGCTTCACTGTTCCTGGGTTCGACCCTGTAGCTTTTGAGAAATACCTTACTGAGGATTCTCTTCGTCCCTCCAATGTCAGCTCGTCGGTTGAATACCGTGACTTTCCTGAGTTTCAAACTTTGGGTCCCGTTGATTCTGACGAGGAAGATAACATAGCTGCAGTACCCGGAGACGACGATACGGCCACCCCCGCTTCTGCTATCTAGGACTTCCTTTTAACTTAGTTGTTTTTGCTTTAACTTCCTATTGTGATCGTACTATCTTAATCAATCAATTATTATTTTGTTTATATTTTACCTCGTCTGTTTTAGACAAAACAAGTCTTGATTCATGAATTCGTATGTTGTGCTCAAGATATATATATCTGCTATGAATTTATAATTTGTGGATTTAGCTGAACTCTTTATGCATTTGGACCTCGTACGAGGCTCGTATTAAGATGAAATGTTAATTTGAATAACACAGTAATAACTTAATTTGAACGCAGTAATGTGATCGTTTATATACGAGACAACTGAATGCATTTCAAAAGTGTTTGTACTTATACAAAAATGATCATTATTTTCCAAAATTTCAACGATGTGCCAAAAATTGGTATCAACCTATGTATAATATCTACGTAGGTTACGAACGTTCCAAGGACGAGGCAAATCTTTGCCATTCAAATCCTGTAGGCGATAAGTCCCTGTCTTTGTTACTTTGACGATTTTGAAGGGGCCTTCCCAATTTGGGTCCAATTTGCCTACGTGTCTTGACACTTCGACCTTCTTTAGTACGAGGTCACTGACCTCAAAAGAACTTGTTTTTACATTCTTATTGTAAGCTCGAGCCATGGCTTTCTTCTGTATTAGAATCTTCGCGTATGCTCGTTCCCTGGTTTCCTCGATAACATCTAGCTCGTAAAGCCGTTCCCCCATATTGGACTCCGCATCGTATTGCTCAACTCGGTGTGTCATTTCACCTATTTCAACCGGAATAACAGCCTCTGAACCGTATACCAAACAAAACGGTGTTTCTCCGGTGGAAGTACGAGGTGTTGTTCGATATGCCCATAGGACGCCTGGTAACTCGTCAGCCCAATTTCCTTTGACCCCATCGAGTCTAGCCTTCAAGTGTTGGAGCAATATTCTATTAGCTACCTCCGTTTGTCCGTTGGCTTGCGGATGGCCGACCGCCGTAAAATTTTGTCGAATTTTATATTCCTCACACCAACGAACCACACCTTTGCTGTTGAACTGGGTTCCATTATCAGAGATGAGTACACGAGGTACCCCGAAACGACATACAATATTTCTCCAGATGAACTTCATTACTTCGTGGTCTGTAATTTTTTGCTACTGCCTCGGCTTCAATCCACTTCGTAAAGTGTTCTACTGCCACGATTATGAACTTCCTCTGGCCCGATGCCAATGGGAATGGTCCTAATATGTCAATTCCCCATTGGTCGAATGGGTATGCTATCTTGATAGGTTCGAGCTCAGTGCCCGGGCAGTGTGTCAAGTTTGCATTGAGTTGGCATCCTTTACATCGTTTTGCAAAACGACGTGACTCTGCGACCATAGTCGGCCAGAAATACCCTTGGCGCAAAATTTTCTGAGCTAGAGCTCGTTCTCCAGAGTGATTACCACAACTACCCTCGTGGACCTCTTTCATTACATATTCAGCCTCCGTCCTATCCAGACAACGAAGCAAGGGACCCGCCGTGGATCGTTTATACAGCTTCTCCTCTACTATGGTATATTTAGAAGCTTTATAAACGATCCGTCGGGCCTGGTTCTTGTCTTCGGGCAATACCTTCTCATCCAAATATTTATAAATCTCGGATCTCCAGTCATCCGACGTGTAAATCGTTACTACCTTTTGAGCTTGAATCGTATTATCGATCTGTGACCGGTTGGACACCAACAACGTGACTTTCCTCGTCTTGAGACCTATGGCTGAGCTTGCGAACTTTGATAATACGTCTGCTCTCTCGTTTTCTTCACGAGGTATTTGAAAGATGCTTATTTTGGTGAACTGAGTCATTAAATCCCTCACCCTTGATAAGTACGATAATAAGCTCAACTCCCTTGCTTCAAAAGAACCACTGATTTGATTTGCCACGAGTTGAGAGTCCGTGTAGACGTCCAACCTTTTTACATTGAGCTCTCTTGCCATTTTCAAGCCTGTAAGCATTGCTTCGTACTCAATATTTTGAATGCGCATAATATGGTCGTTTTATCAAATTATATACCTGTAAGCATTGCTTCGTACTCGGCCTCGTTGTTCGTCACACTGAAATCCAGCGTTACTGCGAACTCGTGGTCATAACCTTGTTATGAAAAAAACAAAAGGTCGTTTTATTCACACGTATTTTTCTATTTAATATAGATTCTCGTATACGTTTCGAAAGAACGTCAAATACCTTGCGGATCTCTTAGCCATACCCCTGCACCTCCTTTTTGGGTCGTAGACGAGCCATCAACGTGTAATGTCCACAGTCTGTCATCTGTTTTAAGGAAAAAGAAAAATTTACTATCTCGTAGTATTTCCTAGGACGAATATATATCGTAACATTTTGAGGGTAACTTAAAATTTATGTCACCTCGTGCATCGTATGCCTCGTCGGGCGATGCCATTTCAACTATAAATTCCGCCAAGGCTTGCGCTTTGATAGCAGTTCGCGTCTGTACTCCAATGAGAATTCGCCTAACTCGACTGCCCATTTAACGAGACGACCTGATATGTCTGGATTAGAGAGCACTTGTCTCAAAGGTTGGTCCGTAAGGACGATAATCTGGTGCGATTGAAAATACGGTCGTAATTTTCGAGCTGCTGTCATTAAGGCCAGTGCCCATTTTTCAATTTGAGTATAATTCTTTTCGGCCCCTAACATCGTTTTGCTCACATAATACACCGGGCGATGATCCCCTTGGTCATCACGAACCAATACCGCACTGACCGCATTTGCCGAGACAGCCAAGTATAACAGGAATGGTTCTCCTTCTACGGACTTGGTGAGCAATGGAGAGCTCGTTAAGTATCTCTTCAAAGTTTGGAACGCTTCTTCGCATTCCTCCGACCATTCGAAGTGCTTAACATTCTTCAATAGTCTGAAAAAGGGGAGACCTTTGTCAGCCGACCTTGATATAAAGCGGCTCAAACTTGCCATTTTTCCAGTTAGCATTTGCACCTCCGCGACAGAACTCGGGGACTGCATCTCCAAAACTGCTCGTATTTTCTCAGGATTAGCTTCAATACCTCGTTGTGTAACCATGTAGCCTAAGAATTTTCCCCCGCGTACCCCAAATGTGCACTTATTTGGGTTTAGTTTCATCCCGTATCTTCTCATGATCGTGAACGACCGCTTTAAGTGCCCTAAGTGATCTGCCTCGTCTTTGCTTTTAACCAACATATCATCCACGTATACTTCCATCGTGTTACCTAATTCTTCTTTGAACATACGATTCACGAGCCTATGATATGTGGCCCCGGCATTCCTTAATCCAAATGGCATGACGTTATAACAGTAAACGCCTCTGGCTGTTACGAACGAAGTTTTATCACAATCTTCGGGTGCCATTTTTATTTGGTTAAAACCCTGGTAAGCATCCATCATACTGAGCAAGGCACATTCGGCAGTTGAGTCTACGAGGAGATCAATACGAGGCAATGGATACGGGTCTTGTGGACAAGCTTTGTTGAGATTCGTATAATCAATACACATCCTCTATTGCCCCGTGCTTTTTGGAACTAACACAACGTTTGCCAACCATTCTGTGTAATTGATCTCCCTAATATATCCAGCTTTTAACATCTTGTTCACCTCGTCCTCGATGATTTTATTGCGGTCTGGGCCAAAATTTCTTCTTTTCTGTTTCACAGGTTTGGCGTACGGGTCTATATTCAACCTATGTACAATGACTTCAGGGTTAATCCCCTTAAAGTCCGACGCCTATGTTTGTGATTTTTTCCTCGTCTCCCTGGACGAGTTCAATCATTTTGTGCTCGGCCGGTTGTACTCGACTCTTTTCAATCGGAACCCGTTTTCTTTCTGGCTCCTGTGTTTTTGTTACCCCAAACCTCACTACCTCGTTTGTTTGAATAACCCGTTCCATATTTTTTTCTTTCGTACCTTTCCTCAGAGATGTTGCATAACACTCCCTTGCAGTTCGTTGGTCACATTGCACCATCCCTACCCCAAAGTCTGTCAAGAATTTCATTTTTAGGTGGGGCGTAGAGACGATCGCACCAAACTGATTCAGTCCAGGTCGTCCCAATATCACATTGTATGCGAACGGGAAGTTAACCACGAGGTATCTGATCATCATTGTTTTCCTTCTCGGCTCGGATCCCAACGAGGTGGGCAATTCAATCGTACCGAGAGGTACTATTTCTGATCCTCCGAATCCCACGAGGGGGGTACTTACGAACTGCAATTTGTCCGTGGGGATTTTCATTTTATTCAATACCGTAGAGAACACGATATCGGCTGAACTACCATTATCCACCAAAACTTTGTGGACCGAGTAGTTCGCTATGTCCATCGTTACCACCATTGGGTCGTTGTGGGGGGTAATCACCCCTTCGTAATCACGATCTCCAAAAGAGATCATTTCCTTTGAGCTGCCCTGAACATGATTCACATTGTGCCCGTACTGTTCGTAGCTCGTGATCTCCCTTGCGTATCGCTTTCTCGCATTGCTTGAATCACCCCCGATTGGCCCTCCTGATATCGTATGTATATCCCCGTATTTTGGTCTGTTATCCTCTCTATCATCTCTCTTAGTCCTATCCCTCTCTGGCTCGTAATGCCTATTACTAGTTTGAGCCCTATCTTGTTGCCCTTGATTCCTCCACCGCTGTTCTTGTTGAGGTTCCCTTCTCTGATTCTGCATCTCGGACCTTTCTTCGTTTTTTCCTCGCTCTGTAAATTCCCGCAAATGACCTTGCCTTATGAGCTTCTCTATCTCATCCTTTAACTGACGACACTCCTCTGTATCGTGGCCCGTATCCTTGTGGAACTTACAGTATCTGCTGTTATTTTTCTTTTTGGGGTCAACCCTCATCTTCCTAGGGAGTTCGACCTGAATACCCGCTCGTTCAATTGCCATCAACGCTTTGGTTTTCGAAGTATTCAACGGTGCATAATTATCGAAACGACCTCTCCGGTAGTCTCCTGCCCTCTCGGTTTTCACCTCTTCCTTCTTTTGGACTCCTTTGTCCTTGCTCTGCTTATTGATCGCATGCTCTGCTCGTTTCATACGATACATCTCGTCTTCATGGATGTATTGCTGAGCTGTGATCATCATGTCCTCAGGGTTTCTTGGTGGGTTTCGAGTGAGTGCTCCTGCTAAAGGACCCATCTTCAGTCCGTTAATGAAGAGCTGTACAACCACTTCGTGTTGTATGCCTTGGACATCTAAGGCCTCGTTATTGAACCTGTCTACAAACTCCCGCAAGGTTTCGTCATCCTTCTGTTTTATCCCCAGTAACTGTGAGACCGACTTCCTGGTTTTCCTCTTACTGGCAAAATGATACTCGAACTTTTGGACGAGTTGATCGTATGAGCTGATGGAATTTGTAGGCTGGTTGACGAACCAATCTAATGCTCTACCTGTCAATGTAGTAGCAAATATTCGAGCATTTAATGAATCGCTCAGACCATGCAACGTCATTAGTGTTTCGAAGGTAACGAGATGTTCTCGTGGATCTGTCATTCCGCTGTACTTGGGGAGGTTTGGGATTCTAAAATTCGCAGGCATCGATTCTGACACGATTTCCTTATTAAACGGGTTATTTCTCCGCTGTATTGACGACGCAGTCCCGAATCCTTTTCCCAATACCATCTGATTCCCTGAATCTGTTCTGCCTACCCTTCCTCGTGATGACGCCTGACTACGAGAGCTCGGCATGTAAGATGCCGTGTCTGTTTCATCTGATTCGCTCTGACTCGTCTCGTACGATCTGAGACTCTCATTTCGTTCATTACCACGACTGCTGAAAAGCTTTCGTCGTGTCCCTCTCTCGCGGCCCTCTTCCCCTTGCACCCCTGCAGGGTCAAGTTGTGGGAAGGTCCGTCGCCGAGTACCGCTCTTGTGACCATGTTTCCCTTGTTCCCTTTCTGGGTCAAGTTGAGGGAATGGTCCTCTTGGGGTACTCGGGGGAGGGTGTGTCGTTCCGATATTCGGGGTTACTGGTGGTAATTTCGATATCCACTCTTGAAACTTTTCTTGGACCCTTCTATCGAACTCAGACTCGGTCATTGTAATAGTTTTTTCAGGTATTTCTTCCACTGATTGGGGTGTACCGATATGAATCTGCTCAGCCTCTTCCGAATTCATTGGCTCTTTCCCTGATCGATGGTGTTCTTTATCCATGTCAATTCGTTTGACAGTTTAGTGGTTTCCCACAGACGGCGCCAAAATGATCTAGTCAAATATTCGTGTAGATGTTTGTAAAGACTGTACTCGTACTACAAGCTGCCTATGTACCACTCAAGGGGATCAAGTCTGACGTAGTTCTATTTTAAGGTTTGATTCGTATTTAGAATAGCTTGTAGGTGGTCCAAAACATCCGTCCCCACAAGGCTCATTATTTGTTATATTTATAGGGTTCTAAATCACTGTTGATGATCTGATTTGTAACCTAGATATTACCTGCCATTTGTCATTAAACTGATGGCTGAGGATCATTTACTCAACTTACGTTTCTGGGCTCGGCCTCCTCACATGATTATTCCCTATTCATGGGTCCAGTTCGCTAATTGTGGCCTCACTTCTACTATTCGTACAATCTGCCTCGTATCGTATAAAAAATTTACTACACATTATACTCGTATCGTACCGTATAGCTAACTAGAATTATAATTTGTACAAATGCTATTCTCCTCGTATATACGAGTACGTAAATACTCCGTATCACAACGACATCAAAGTGATTAAGATTCGGTCCGGAATTGGAGTGTTTGTAAGAAAAGAAATTTTAAAGATTTTTGTAACTTGGAGAAGAAGGTTTTTGCAATAAGCTTTTGAATATATTTTTTTTTCTCATCAAATATTCATTAGTACAAGGTCCTATATAGGCAAACAAACATTAAATAATAACTAATGTAGTAAAGTTAATTCTCCATTTTTACAATTCCCTATAGCTAAAATTTTAAATTGTGAACTTTGAAGAGTCATTTACATGCATCTAGACATATACATATACCAACCTCGTGTTGTATCTTGGTTAAATCTGGTAAATATTGTTGATCAGCCCAATTACCCCAGGTCTATATGGATATATATATATATATATATATAACATTTGATCATCTGATGATTATCTAATTGAAATTTCTTATTATAAATCAGACCCAATTATTGCCCAACATGTACTTAATGGGGTGGGACGACTTTGAGTACGTATCCAGCAGTCAAAGGTAAGGTAATAAATATTATACGAGTGTATCATGTGCCTATATCTGTAATAATTAGCATGGTTCGAAAATAAACAAAATGTCAACTGTAAGTGCTGGAGATCTGATTTTTTTCTTATAAACTAACCAGAAATAGTTGTCATTGAGCTCTTAAACCAAGACAGCAATTGGATTATATATCTTTTATTACAAATTCTTGAGTGAATGACATATTATTTAATAATATATCTGGTAATTATTTATCTAAACATAATAAAATACGTGCCTTAAGTTACCACATTACCTTCGCAATCAAGAAACAAATCATGACAGCCTGAATGAGGAAAAAAAAAATGAACAGGGACATGACTTGCCTTGAATAATGAAGATTGTAAATTCGGAGCTACTTCATTTTCAATTCCTAAAGAAATTAAATAGTGCAATCTTACTTACCCTGGAAAAAGAGTAAGAAAAATCCTTTTCATCTAAATTGTGTTTTCTTCCTCAAGAAGTAGTCTAAATCATGCGTTAAATATCTCATTAGGGCAAGACTTCGATTTTATTCCTCTAGTATAGAATAGAAGTGTTATACATTTTATTCATTGTTTTTTTTTTTGGGCTCGACAAATTGATACAATTTGTCAAAATCCATGTTTTAGTCTCAAGTTTCAAGTTTCTTGAATTGTATTTCTCATAATTAATAAATTAAACGATGAGACTAAAGCGTCAAACTAGATTTGTCGACTTTGTAACACTTGGAGCCATATATTAAATTAATTTTGCCGAACTTATATGTAACACATTTTATTCTTTTTGCAAATTCAATTTGTCGAATGCATGCAAGTTTAACTACTAATCATTCTCTATTATTGGTTTTAATTTAATTCTAGGTGCAGGGATCAAATCAAAGAAATAATCAAGGCAATATATATGGACCTCATTATGATCATCATCTTGCTAATTACAATTCTCTTGTTGAAACATTTTCTGTTTGGCTCCAAAAACTTGCCACCAAACCCTAATATATATCACATTTTGTCAAACATTTCCCTACTCGTAAACAAAGCCCCGATTGCCTTCAATATCCTATCCAAAATCTATGGCCCTCTCATATCTTTCAAATTCGGTGGCCATGTTTTTGTAGTGGCATCTTCTGCAGCCCTTGCTAAGGAAATTCTGAAAACCCGATCATTTAAAGGCAGATTTTTCCCATCAGTTTATTACAATGTTCCTGGAACAGCCTGTTGGGAAAGAGTGACACTTATTATAATGCCACCGGCACAACGGAAGTAATAAAATTCTTTTCCCACTAACTGGATAAAATGAGATTAATCAAAAGATATAACTGTAGAGTGAAACGTGTGAGAAAAAAAAAATGAGACACGAGTTTTACGTGGAAAACTCAAATCGGGAAAAACCACGGGACCGAAGTCGAAAACCTCCACTATATTAATAATGGGCTTACACAAATTCTCCCTAAAATTAATAGGGGATAACCAATTCTTCAAGAGTGTATCTCTTGGATTACAAAATATATCAAGTTTAAAACTTGAAATAGTAATAGAAAAATAGAGTATTTTCTCTCGTATATTTTCTCTTTACTATTTTCTCTCGTCACTCGTATGAGTGGATTTCTCTCAATCTCTCTAGATTGGCTTTCTCACTTTCTTCTCTCTTATTTTTCTTATGAATTTCAAAGAGGAAATGAGCTCTATTTATAGAGAAACGGAGGATGAAAAATCTAATTTTTCCACCTCATTTTCCTTCTTTTCTTCCTACAAAAATTGAACACTTTTCAATTTTTTTTCTATCTTTACGGCAGACAAAGGCAGCCCCAACTTTTGACAACCTCAACTTTTGAAAAGTTTTGTTTTCAAAACTTTTTTCAATCCACCCCACATGGGTGGACCCATCAATTCTCCCCCTCTAACTCATGTGGGGGGCTCAACCAAGCCCGCTTTGCTTCGACAAAGTTCAAGCTTTTCCCTTGGCAAAGATTTCGTGAGCATATCTGCGCCGTTATCATCAGTTTGCACTTTAGACAGGTGCATCAACCTTTTGTCAAGAATATCCCGAATCCAATGATATCTCACATCGATGTGTTTCGACCATGAGTGAAAAGTTGAATTTTTACTCAAGTGGATCGCGCTTTGACTATCACAGTAGAGCGTGTAATTTTCTTGCTTCAAGTTCAATTCTTCCGCAAACTTCTTCAACCACAATAACTCTTTACATGCTTCAGTCACAGCAATGTACTCAGCTTCTGTTGTGGACAATGCTACACATTTTTTAAGTTTAGATTGCCAAGAAATAGCTCCCCTGCGAGTGTCATTAAGTATCCGGATGTAGACTTCCTAGAGTCTATATCACCTGCCATGTCTGCATCTGTGTACCCATCTAACATAAGTTGGCTATCACCGAACCTCAAACATAGTCTCGAGGTGCCTCTCAGATACCTTAAGATCCATTTCACTGCTTCCTAGTGATCCTTGCCAGGATTTGACATAAAACGTCTCACTAAACCAACAGCATGAGCGATATCGGGTCTAGTACATACCATAGCATACATCAAACTGCCAACTGCAGAAGCATATGGTATCTTCTTCATCTCTTGTTTATCTTCCTCACTTGTGGGACATTGGGTAGCTCTGAGTTTGAAATGACCTGCAAGTGGAGTACTAACCGCCTTAGATTTGCTCATGTTGAATTTTTCAAGAACTTTCTCAATGTATCGTTCTTGAGATAACCAGATCTTTTTGGTAGACTTGTCCCTTGAAATCTTCATTCCAAGAATCTGTTTAGCCGGCCCCAAATCTTTCATTGCAAAAGATTGCCCAAGTTTTTTCTTTAGCTTGTCAATCTTGTTGCCATCATGACCTACGATCAGCATGTCATCTACGTATAACAACAGAATAATAAATTCTCCATCTGAGAATTTCTTGAAATATACGCAATGATCCGAGATGGTTCTCTTGTATTCATGGTCCATCATGAATGAGTCAAATTTCTTGTACCACTGTCTAGGCGCTTGTTTTAACCCGTACAAGCTTTTCTTCAACCTGCAAACTAGGTTTTCTTTTCCTTTGACTCTGAACCCTTCCGGCTGCTCCATATAAATTTCTTCATCTAGATCACCATGAAGAAATACGGTCTTCACATCAAGTTGTTTGATTTCCAAATTGAGATTAGCGGCAATCCCTAGAACAACTCTGATTGAGGACATCTACACCACTGGTGAGAAAATTTCTTCGAAATCAACACCCTTTTTCTGATTGAAACCCTTCACAACCAGCCTTGTTTTATATCTGGGTTGTGAGCTATGTTCCTCATTCTTCAACTTGTACACCCATTTATTTCTGAGTGTTCTTTTGCCTTTAGGCAGCTTTACTAAGTCATAGGTGTGATTTTCTCGTAAGGATTTCATCTCCTCTTTCATAGCCTCCAGCCACATATCTTTCTGATCATGTAATATGGCTTCTGAGTAAGTCTAGGGTTCTCCCCCATCACTGAGCAACACATACTCATGTGGATTATACCTGGTAGAAGGAGTTCTTGGTCTGGTGGACCTTCTAACCGTTGACTCTAGTGGTGGAACTGGATCATCAGTCTGTACAATCAGCACGCTCAACATCAGTTATATCATTATATTCATCTTGTACATCTCTCCCGTGATTCTGAGTCGTACATGAAAGAACTGGGTCTAAGTCATCAGGAACGACTTCTTGAGAAGATTCTATCATCTTGCTCTGTTTCGTCTCGTCAGATGTTTGTTCTTCAAGAAACACAACATCTCTACTTCTGATGACTTTTCTGTTCACCGGGTCCCATAGTCTGTAACCAAACTCTTCGTGGCCATAGCCTAAGAAGATACACGGTTTGGATTTATCATCAAGCTTGGATCTTTCATCTTTTGGAATGTGAACAAACGCCTTGCAGGCAAACACTCTCAAGTGTTTGTAGGAAACATTTTTTCCCGACCAAACTCTATCCGGAATGTTACCATCCAAAGGAGCTGATGGAGAAAGGTTGATTAAATCAACTGTAGTCCTCATTGCTTCACCCCAAAAGGATATAGGCAATTTTGAGTGGGATAACATGCATTTGACTCTCGCACAAATTGTCCTGTTCATCCTCTCCGCCATACCATTGTGTTGATGTGTTTTTGGAACGCTCTTCTCAAGCCTGATGCCATGGTCAAGACAGTGCTGTTCAAACGGACCCTGATAGTCGCTGCCATTGTCTAAACGAATACACTTTAGCTTTATTCCAGTTTCTCTTTCCACTTTTGCCTGAAAATCTTTAAAGACCGTTATGACTTGATCTTTAGTTTTCAACGCATAACTCCAGACTTTTCTGGAAAAATCATCAATAAATGTTACAAAATACACTACACCACAAAGTGTTTTGTCTTTCATGTAGCATACATCAGTATGCACCATGTCTAGATGATATGATTTTCTAGAGGGATAGAAGCTCTTGAAAGCAACTCTACGTTGTTTTTTAGCTAAACAATCAACACAAAGTTTGAAACTCTGTACCCATCACGTCTGGGAGCAGTTTCTTCCTAGCCAAAAGCTGCATGCTTTTTTGACTCAAATGTCCAAGTCGTTTATGCCATAGCTCAATGGAGGAACTATTGAGTGCTGCTGCATTCACCTCTCCATTGGATAACTTTGCCTGCATCAGGTAGAGTGAGTTCATTTTCTTACCCTTTGCAGCAATAAGAGAGCCTTTGGTAAGCTTCTATTTTCCTTCACCAAAGTTACTGACATAGCCATCATCGTCTAGCTTGCCAGTGGAAATAATATTGAGCCGGATGTCAGGAATATGTCTGACATCTCTAAGAGTGAGTCGGCATCCTGTGTCAGTTTCCAAGATAATATTTCCCATGCCGACAACCTCAGTCACACCATGACTGGCCATTCAGACTCTACCAAAGTTGCCACTGGTGTATGATGTGAACATATCTCTGTTTGGAGTAATATGATATGAGGCTCCGGAATCAATGATCTAATTAATTTCTTGGCAAGATGAACTGACACATGCGTCATCACAAATAATACAACATCACCGTCAACTGCAACAGTTGTAGTGTCATTTTTCTTGTTTTCATTATTTTCATTGTTTTGATCTCTTTTATTCTTTCGACAATCTCTTTCGTAGTGGTTTGGACCACCGTAGTAATGGCATTTGAAATCTTTCTTGACTTTGGACTTTCCTCTAGATTTGTCTCTTTGGTGCTGAGGACCTCTGTTTTTGTTTCTTCCTCGTCTATCAGAATTTTCAGTCACCAACGCATTTTGCTCGGTACTGAACGCCTGCTCCTTTCTCCTGGACTCTTCGCTTAGAAGGCAATCTTTGACCACTTATAAAGTCAAATCTCCATTCGAAGCGAAATTGCTGACTGACACGACGAGTGTGTCCCAACTATCCGGTAGTGAACTGAGCAACAATAAATCAATCACTTCATCATCAAGAGGTATTTTAATGGTGATGGATTGATTTATTAAGCCCTGATAGGTATTGAGATGCTCTGTCATATTTGCACCCTTCTTGTACCGTAGTCGAATAATTTTTCTAATCACAGAAGCTTTGTTTAAAGCATTTTTCTTTCAACCATAGCCTCAATATTTTTTCACAGCTCATCCGCTTTTTCCTCATTAGCGAAATGATGAAAAATATTGTGATAGAGAAAACGTCGAATGTAACCGACCATTTTTCTGTGCAAGATTTTCCATTCGCATTCACTCATATCTTTTGGTTTGGATGCATCACCAAACAACGGCAAGAACAAGTCCTTGCAATATAATAAATCTAACATACTCTGTTTCCAGATTGAGTAGTTAGACCCGTTCAACTTGAACATCCCACCGATAGACGATGATTCCTCCATTTTTGATCTGTTAACTCAATATACACGTGGCTCTGATACCACTTGTTGAGAAAGAGTGGCACTTATTATAATGCCATTGGCACAGCGGAAGTGATAAAATTCTTTTCCCACTAACTGGATAAAATGGGATTAATCAAAAGATATAATTGTAGAGTGAAACGGGCGAGAAAAGAAAAATGAGACACGAGTTTTACGTGGAAAACCCAAATCGGGAAAAATCACGGGACCGAAGTCGAAAACCTCCACTATATTAATGGGCTTACACAAATCTCCCTAAAATTAATAGGGGATAACCGATTCTTCAAGAGTGTATCTCTTGGATTACAAAATATATCAAGTTTAAAACTTGGAATAGTAATAAAAAAATAGAGCATTTTCTCTCGTATATTTTCTCCTTACTATTTTATCTCGTCATTCGTATGAGTAGATTTCTCTCAATCTCTCTAAATTGGCTTTCTCACATTCTTCTCTCTTATTTTTCTTATGAATTTCAAAGAGAAAATGAGCTCTATTTATAGAGAAACGGAGGATGAAAAATCTGATTTTTCCACCTCCTTTTCCTTCTTTTCTTCCTACAAAAATTGAACACTTTTCAATTTTTTTTTCTTTCTTTACGGCAGACAAAGGCAGCCCCAACTTTTGACAGCCTCAACTTTTGAAAAGTTTTATTTTCAAAACTTTTTTCAATCCACCCCACATGGGGTGGACCCATCACAGCCAATGCATCTATAGGGATGTCAATAGACTGTGACGAATCATGGAAATTCCTGCGTACCCTCATACAACAACGGTTTGTATCTGCTATGGCTATTGAAACAACATCGGATAGAAGGAAGTCGAAAGTTATGGAGATGGTAAAGCTTTTGAGTGTCGAAAAGATAGGCCAAATTGTGAACGTTGAAACAATGATATGTGCAGCTTTAACGAATATTATTAGCGACGGTTTAGTTTCGAGGAATTTATATAACACCGGAGGAGATGGTGAGAAAGATGAGATGGTGAGGAGTTTTCTTGATGAGGTGCTTCGTATGTCTTCGATTATCAGTTTGTCTGATGTGTGTCCGGTTATGAAAAGGGTCGATTTTTGGACTAGAAGACGGGCTTTTGAAATCGATTTGGGAGTAAAAAATATCTGGGGATAAATTGTGAGTGAAAGGAGAAGAATTAATAGACATGTTGGAATTAATTTGGAAAAAGATTTCTTGGATGTACTATTGGGAACTGAATTCTCCGACTATCAAATCCGCATTATTTTAACGGTTCGTATACTTGCCTCTCTTTTTGCAACATCGATGCTTGAATTATGTATTTTTCAACTCTACTTCTGGATTTCCTAGCAATAACTTTACATTACGCATATCTAGATTAAAAATTTTAGTGAGTAAAAAGATGGTATAAAGAATATGGTAAAATCCTAAAAACCCACCTGTGAAATTTTTTATTGACTTAAACCCCCTATGAAAAAAATATAGCCTGAAAACCTCTTGTGTATTTTTGAAATTGCACATTTACCATTTCTTTCTATTTACTTTAATTTTATTAATTTTTTCCTTAATATACCCGTTATACCCTTCATACTTAATCAAGTAAAATATTATATTTTATTTATTTGACTTGCATATGTGTGTCTAAGAGAGAGAAGCCACAAGAGAGTTTAGGATTTTGAATATTCATTCAAATTTTGAAAGAAAATAGCATATCGAAATGTATATAATTCAAAATAGCAGAAAGTGTGTTCATATTTTTCTTTTTTTTTATTTCAAAATCAGGTTTGTCGCTTGAAGACGTCAAAAAAACAAAATGTTATTGTTTTTGTGCAAACTATTAAAGTCTTTATCCAAAATTCTTAATTAATATTTTATAATTTTGTGAGAAATTTGATTTAATTTCCTCCTTTTTATATGATTAGGGTTTGATAATTCAATAATCAGGATATGAAGGGGCATAAAAGTAAACTACTTAGTAATTTATTGGTCAATAATCACTGAAAATCGCATATGGGGCGCGTGTACTTCACCAAATTAACAGAGGGGGTTTCGTGCAACTAAAATATTTCACAGGGTTTTTTAGGCTATATTTATTTCATAGGGAGTTTTTAGCAAATAAAATATTTCACAAGGGTGCTTTTTGTATTTTTTCCTAAAAAGTAACACTGAATTGCCGGATATATTCTTTATAAAATAGTTCCAATTTATTAAATGAAATAATTAAAACTAATACATAACAATTTTTTTCCTTTGAAAGTATTAGTGCTTCATCAACTGAAATCAAGTTTCACACACTACTCTAAATTAACTAATAATTAGCTCTAATGTCTTCTAATCTATTTCTATTTTCTATTAAAAAGTTTATTTTAAAATTTTTTGATCTACCTAATATATTCCTATATATTTCACTTTTAATGGTAAAAGGGTCAAATAATAAATAATAAAAATAAATTATACATATTTACAATAATAAGATGTATTATAACAGTAGAATTCTATGATGTGTAAAATCACATTTGAATGACAAAAGAGTCATATAATAAATTATAAAATAAGTTGTATATATTTACAACAATAAGATGTATAATTACATTAAAACTGTATGATAAAATTACATATTTGGCTTAAACATGAAAATTACATGATTTTCATTATAATTTAATTATGATTTTTTTCAAAAATTAATAAATAAAAACATGTTAAAAATTTCTTTCTTTGTTAAATTACTCTAAACTTTCAAAAGCATGTGATTGAATATTTAATTCTTAATAACAAAAACTTTCAGTTTTCTAACACATTGTATAAATATTATTTGCATCACATTGTTTGAGCTTTCATGTTCTAACAAAATTAACAAAATTAATTATATATTTTATGTCAACGAGTATTTACTTTTTAAAATAGTTATAATTTATTGAATATTAACTCACTTAATTAAGTTACTATTTAAGTTTTGATTATATAATATTATAAAACTAACACTTAACTAAATACCTGAATTATTTGTTTGGTGAGTGTTTACTTATTTAATTACTATTTAAGTTTTGAATATTTAATAACTTAGTTTCTTCAAAATATTTTATTCAAGAGTTTGATTATTTTGATTTTTTTTTCAATTATTACATCCAGATATTTTAAATGATGATAAAACCAATTATAATTTTGTAGCTAATTCAAAAAAGAAAATTGTATAATTTACCAGTTAATAATGAAACTAAGTCATTAGATTTAGTAGAAGAATATTTATTTGAAATATGCTCTGCCTTTAAAAAAAATCTCATATCAACTGAAAACTAAAATACGATGGTGACAACTATTAAATTAATGTAAAAGTAAAGGAGAAAAGAGTTTCACATTATTTTTTAATTATTTTCAACATTGGGCATTAACTTTTGTGTCATGACATGTGAATCTTTTGCTTTTATATATTTATCAAGTAAATTAAATTAAATAAACGAAAAAATGCAATCAACAAAAATGCATTATTTATGTCAATGTCCTTCGTGATTTGCAGATAATGAGATTGGAGTTTTTAAGTGAGACAAGCTTCATGACCTAGAGCAGAAACATGTAATATGAATTTAGAAAATAGAGAAATAAAAATATCAACTTTGAAATAATAAAAAAAACACTACATAAAGTCCAACTTTTGTGCCAATAAGAAAACTATTGAAAGTATACAAAAAATAGTTAATGAGAAGAAAGAAAAAGGTGAAGAGTTTGATTTTTTAAAATTAAACAAGATATAAGTACATACAAAGTAGGAAATTGTATAAAAACTTATTTAGCTACATTATTTATGTTTTAGTTTTTCAATCAATTTATTTCTTTCGAAAATTTATTAATTCTTTCATGCCAATCAATATTAAATTTTTCAGAAACTTAGTTTATTAACTAGATGTCTCATTTAGTAAATTATTACATAAATTTTGAATTTACAATATATTCAAGTTAAATAATAATTACATATATAAATTATTTTTACAAGATCATATGGTTCATGTTCAACTAATTTACTGATCTACTAAAATATCTTAGTGTAAATTCTAGATCCTACATATGAAGCTTCTAGCCATGATATTTCTAGAACACTCTAATACTAATTTACTACACTACATATTTTTAGATAAATGCATCACTTATTTCATATGTGCTATATATTATACATATATGCAGGAGCAATTACTTACTAGCACAGATTCTACCAGCATGGCATCAGTATGGCTAATGACAGAACTGATAAAAAATCAAGATATTCTGCGTAAAGTTCGCAAAGAAATTGAAGATAATGCGGTCGAAGATAATTCAATACTGAATGAATCACTTCTATTTAAATGCCAATATTTTCATGCATGTATCAAAGAAACTTTGAGACTTCATATTCCAGGTCCATTACTGGTGCCTCGTCGTGTAATCGAGACTTGCAAAGTGAACAACTATACGATCCCAAAAGACACTATGATCATTGTAAATGCATATTCAATTCAATTAGACCCTAACAACTGGGAAAATCCCACAAGTTTCAAACCTGAAAGGTTTCTCAACTCGACTGTCGATTTCTCTGGAAATCATTTCGAGTATATACCTTTTGGCTCTGGACAAAGTGTTGCAGCAGAAAAAATATACTTATACAAAAAAATATCAATTTGTGGAGAGGAGAATATTATCGCTCTTTTATATATCTCTCACTCAATCTACACAAGAACACTTAAACTTTTTTTTTTTTTTATTATTTCTCACTTCTCATTCATATTTTATAAAGACAAATGACATGGGTATTTATAGGATTTTCCTAACATGAACCTAGACAAATACATGAACCAAATACATGAACCTAGACGAATACATGAACCAAATGAACCTAGACAAATACATGAACCAAATGAACCTAGACAAATACATTTAATCTAGCTTATATTTCAACATCCCCCCTTAAGCTTGATTCTCGCATCCCTAACTTATGTCTCAGTTTCTCAAATGATTCTCTCTTTAGTGGCTTCGTGAAAATATCCGCCATTTGATCTTCGGACTTTACGAACTTCACTTGAACTTCTTTCTTTGCAATACATTCTCTAATGAAATGAAATCTTGTATCGATGTGTTTGCTTCGATCATGATATACTGGATTTTTGGCTAGTGCAATCGCTGATTTGTTATCAACAAATACTTCCGTCGATTCCTTTTGATCAAAGTTGAGCTCTTGCAATAAACTTCTCAACCATAGTGCATGACAAACACTCGATGTTGCAGCTACATATTCAGCTTCACATGTTGATAGAGTAACGATTGGTTGTTTCTTTGATAACCACGTGAATGCAGTTTTACCGAAATAAAATACAAATCCACTTGTACTCTTTCTATCATCAGGATCTCCGGCCCAGTCGCTATCAGTATATCCAGTTAACTTCATATCTCCAGTTGATGGATAGAACATTCTCAAACTAATTGTTCCTTTGATATATTGAAGTATCCTCTTCGCTACTTTCCAATGATACTCGGTCGGAACCTCCATATATCTGCTAATGAGACCGACTGCATATAGTATATCGGGCCTCGTGCATGTCAAGTACCTCAAACTTCCAACAAGACTTTTGAAGATGGTTGGATCAACAGTATTTCCATCTATGTGCTTTGAGAGTTGGGTTCCAACATTAATTGGAATACTAATAGGCTTGCAGTTCTCCATTTTGAATTTTTTCAATATATCTTTTGCATAGCCTTCTTGGGAGATGAAAATTCCATCTTCTCCTTGATGCACTTCGATTCCAAGATAGTATGACATTAATCCAATGTCCGTCATCTCGAACTCATTTGTCATTTCTTTCTTAAACTTATCAAACAATTTATCATTATTCCCTGTAAAAATAAGGTCATCAACATAAATACACACAATAAGCATGTTACCTTTATCATCAACTTTCACATAGAGTGCATGCTCATGGGGGCACTTTTTGAATCCCTTCTTTAAAAGTGCTTGGTCGATGCGGCTATTCCAAACTCTTGGTGCTTGCTTCAAGCTGTACAAAGCCTTTTTCAATTTTAACACTTTCTTTTCTTGGCCTAGAATCTCGTAACCTTCAGGTTGATCAATGTAAACCTCTTCTTCGAGTACTCCATTCAAGAATGCTGACTTTACGTCCTTTTGATAAATTCTCCACTGATTTTGAGTTGCCAATGAGATCAACAATCTGATTGTTTCTAATCGAGCTACAGGGGCAAATACTTCATCGTAATCAATTCCAGCTTTTTGTTTATACCCTTTGACGACAAGTTTCGCCTTGTAGCGTTCTACCTCTCCTTTTGAATTTTTTTTTATTTTGTAAACCCATTTAACTCCGATGGGTTTTTGTCCAGGAGGTAAAGAGACAAGCTCCCATGTCTCGTTTTTCTTAATCGCATTGATCTCCTCATCCATAGCTTTTTTCCATTTCGAGCTTTTCGACGCTTCTTCAAAATTGATGGGCTCAATATCAGCAAACAAGCAAAACAGTGTTGGATTTTGATTGAGCTCATAAATTTCACGTAACGATCTTGTCTTCTGAGGTCGTTCACTACTTGAACCCTCAATCTCTGATGGAGACCTGCTAGATGAGTCCGGTGATGGTGGAGTCACTGGTTCTACTACTTCTTCATCAGCTTCTTTCATAGTCATCTTAATAGGATAAAATGTATATTGCTCTTTCTCACGAGATTCCCAGTTCCATGAACTCTTCTCGTTAATCACAACGTCTCGACTTATCTTCCTCTTTTTTTCAATTGGATCATATAATTTATATCCCTTAGATGCTTGATCATACCCGACAAAAATATACTTCTTGCTCTTCGCATCAAGCTTGCTTCGGTGCTGGTCTGGTATATGCATATGTGCAATGTTACCAAAGACTCTTGGATGTGATATGCTTGGTTTGTATCCGCTCCAAGCCTTTTGTGGTGTTTGATTGTAAACACTCCTTGTCATACTTCGGTTGGACAAATATATGGCACAATCCACAGCTTCTGCCCAAAATTCTTTAGGCAAACTCTTGCTACTTAGCATGCAACGAACTATATTCATTATCGACCGATTCTTTCTCTCCGCGACGCCATTCTGTTGTGGGGAGTAAGGGGTCGACGAATACCATTTTCCTCACAGTATTTTTGAAACTCCGTTGATGTAAACTCGCCTCCTCTATCAGACCTCATGGCTTTAATCCGATAGTTACTTTGTCTCTCGACTAAAGCTTTGAATCTTTTAAAAGCTGAAAATGCCTATGATTTATTCTTCAAAAAATAAACCCAGGTTTTTCGACTATAGTCATCAATGAATGTCAATTCCAAGCGATGCTAGCTCAATAGGACCGCATATGTCTGTGTGGATTAAATCAAGTGGTTGTTTTGCTCTTGAAAATGATTCTTTTGGAAAACTTTCGCGATGTTGCTTTCCCTCAAGACATCCTTCACAAATCTGATCGAGATGGTTTATGGTCGGTAGGCCTTTCACAATTTTGTTAGATGACATCGTCTTCAATCCACCAAAATTCATGTGTCCGAGCCTCAAATGCCACAACCAGGATTGGTCCTCATAACATGCTGTTAAACACTTCGGCATATCATGCTGAATGTTTAACAAGAACATTCTGTTGCTCGTCATTGGAACACGAGCTATTAATCTCCCTTCAATATTTTTCAAGAACAAGCTTCGTTTTTTCATATAGACATCGTATCCTTTTTCTAGTAGTTGTCCGATGCTTAGAATATTTGCCTTCATCCCAGGTACATAATAAACATTCTCGATGAATTGGTGTCCACCATTCTTCAACTGAATAAGTATTCTTCCTTTGCCCTGTATGGTGATTTTTGACATATCACCAAATGAAATATCTCCATTGACTGATTCATCAATATCGACAAACATGTGTTTGTTGCCGCACATGTGATTGCTGGCACCCGAGTCAAGATACCATGATGTATTATTCTCTTTCGTTGATGCATTTACTGCCAATAAAGATTGGTCGGCAATTTCTTCAACATAATGAGTCTTTTCATTGCTAGACGCATTTCGACACTCTGAAGCATAGTGTCCAAGTCGATGACAATTGTAACATTCGATATCCCGCTTATTTTGATATCGATTATATCCACCTCTTCCACGACCTCTAAATGGTTGAGCTTCTGGCTGTGTTTCATCATCACTATACGAGTTTTTCTCCTCGCGGCCTCGCCCTCGGCCTTGACCAAGTCCACGTCCACGTCCTTGTCCTCGACCGCGTCCACGACCACGGTTTCCAACTTGACCTCTACCTCGGCCTCTACCACGATAGTTGGTGCCATCTGACTTTACCTCGGCCTCTACCACGATAGTTGGTGCCATCTGACTTTTGATCAGCATTGATCGTCATTGTCTGAAGAGATTGCTCAATATCAGGTCTTTATTTCTTTTTTTAATTTTTTCTTCATGAACTTGCAATTTTCCCAACAATTCATTCAAATTGAGGGTATCAATATCGTTTGATTCTTCGATAGCCACGACAATATAGTTGAATCTCTGAACAAGGGATCGGAGTATCTTCTCAACTGTTCTTTTTTCTTCTATTTTTTCTCCATTGCTTTCAAGTTGATTAACGACAGTCACAACTCTTGAGATATAGTCGGAAACTTCTTCGGATTCTTTCATTTGTATTGACTCAAACTCACCTCGAAGTGATTGGAGTCGAACTTTCTTTACTTTATCAATGCCTTTGAAAGCATTTTTAAGAATATCCCATGCTTGCTTTGCAATGACTGCTTGTGAAATCTTTTCAAAGTTATTGTCATCCACACCGAGTTGGATCATAGAGAGAGCCCTTTGATCTTTCACTTTGGCCTCTTTCGCCGCTTCTTTTGGGCTTGACTTGAGGAAGCCAAATTTTCGGGCTCGACGTATTCTTCTTCTATGGCTTCCCAAACATCTTGGCCACCAAGAAATGTCTTCATTTGAATACTCCATCTATCATAATTATCTTTCGTGAGTTTTGGGAATGGGAAAGATCCACTTACGGCTGCCATCGTCTTTGTTGAATACAAACGTGGCTCTGGTACCACTTTGTTGCAGCGGAAAAAATATACTTATACAAAAAAATATCAATTTGTGGAGAGGAGAATATTATCGCTCTTTTATATATCTCTCACTCAATCTACACAAGAACACTTAAACTTTTTTTTTTTTATTATTTCTCACTTCTCATTCATATTTTATAAAGACAAATGACATGGGTATTTATAGGATTTTCCTAACATGAACCTAGACAAATACATGAACCAAATACATGAACCTAGACGAATACATGCATGAACCAAATGAACCTAGACAAATACATGAACCAAATGAACCTAGACAAATACATGAACCAAATGAACCTAGACAAATACATTTAATCTAGCTTATATTTCAACACAAAGAATGTGCCCTGGAAGAAATTTGGCTGTCACAAATGTTGCATTGTTGGTGGCTTTTTTAATCCACTATTTTGAATGGAGTCTTCCAAATGGACTAAACCCGAGTAAACTCGACACGACTGAAGAGTTTGGATTGGTATTGAAGAGAGAAAAACCCTTATATTTGATCCCCACATCAAGGTACAAAATTTAGTATATGTTATATACTGTTTATAGAACATATATTGCTGAACTTTGGATTGTATAATATGTTGCTGGATTGTAAGTTTTATAGAAAAACATGTTTAGCTCAAGTCGAAATGGTGGTTTTTTATGTCTTATCGAGTTTAGATTCTTCAATTTGGTTGTGAAGAAGTTTCATCATCTTTATGGCTTATCTCTGTTTCTTGTTTTTGGTTTTTAGGCTAATTGTACCTCTCGTGATATTTGAGGAGATGAAAACCTTTTTATTGATTGAAATTTTACAATATTGTAACCTACATTTTCAATTTCTTGAAAGATATAAAAATTTTATAGTTCGAATTTATATTGTGATGATGTTAACATGTTACTATAAATTTTTTACAAAGATGTAAGAGGCACAATAATTCATTTTATAATAAACAAGAAACAAATTGATGAAGCAAATCCCTATTAAATAGGAGATTGTGCATGCGCCATACACATAATATGTCAATTGAAGTATTGAGGATCGCATTAAATTTGTCATGGTTACCATTGTCAGTCAATGAGCCCGATTTATCGTGAATTGATAGCACGTCATAATGATCGTCCACATGCCAAATGTATGTAGCAACGGGCCAGCTAGATTTAAATAATTTTCCGTTATCCCATCATCAAATGATTATGATATTGTGAGAGGTAAGTCATACGATAAACCATTGTTTTTTTAATATCTCGTGATTATTTTTTAGTTGTCCTAGTTCAATTACTATTTGTTTTAAATATGAACATTTTGACCCTTTTATTTTTATTTAGTTGACTCATCATAAAAATCAAATATTATGACATATGACTAGTTAGCTCGTGCTCTACTAGTAGAGATCAATGTTTTGAAACCCAGCCCGCTTATTGAACCGGAAAAATGACCAGGTCACGGGTCACTGGTTCAATCGTTGGGTCAACCCGGGTTGAACCAGTGACGTCATAATTATGCAATAAATAATATTTATTATATTAATAGTATAATGAATTAATAACTCAAAAATATATGTTATGTTTTAAATTGTACATAAAATAAATCAAATCAAAATAAATAAATTTTGATAAAAACAAAAAGGAATAGGCACTTTTAGACCATGTGATTTTCTATTTCAATCAAATAATATTACAAAAGTAGGGTTTTCATTCATTATCAAATAATACTATTAAATGTAAAAAATTAATATATAATATATGTGAGAATATATAAAGACAAAAAACACGCATTTAAAAGGTAAAACCCTTATTTTACACGCCGCCGCTCACTTATTCAACTTCTGAGTTTTGTTCTTCAACTTCTCTGTTATCTTCCTTACTCCATATTTCAACTTTTCTTTCTTTTATTCTCTTTCAATCTTCAATTCTCATTGGTCTATTTCTTTCCCTTTATCCAACAGTAAGCATTTTTAACAATTTCTGCAGTTAAAATTTTGAGGTTTCAAAAAAGAAGGGAGGAAAAAGTGAGTGCATTGGCCTAACCGGTTTGTTCGACCCACCACCGGTTCCGACGGTTCAGCGGTTGGAATGCCGATTTGAACGAGTTTTGACCAAGAATGACGGTTTTTGACCGGAACCGATTTTAACATCTAACCGGACCGCTTTTAAGACCGATTCCCGGTCCGGCCGGTTCTACCGGCCGGTCCGGGCCGGGTTTCAAAACATTGGTAGAGATTATTAAGCCTAACATGGGATTGTCTATTTTCAGTTATTTTATTTATGTAATTTTTATAATTTATATAACTAAAAATCACAATAGGACACTATCATATTCATATTTTTTTAACATAATCATTTGGCTTACCTTTTCCTATAATTCAAAATGTATTTTGCTTTTCACATATTTATGGCAGACTAAAACATAGTTATTCCAATCAAATATTATACTCTTTTATTATTACATTTTTAATAATATAATCTTTGATTTTCATCATATTTACATTTTATTTCTTACCAAAAAGATCTCCATTTGTTCCATGCTTGGGGAGAGAAAGTGATAATTATCCTACTTATTTCCTTTTCCAATTAACTAATAAGAGGAAAAAATAAGTTGTCTCTTCAAATTTTTACATAGATTTTTAATTAAATTATTTAACAAAAATAAAATCCTTTTCAGGATATGAAAATGTATCGTATTGTTATTTGTTTAATGTTTCTTGTAGAATTGTCATACGTGATTAGAGAATTGAAGAATCAACAACTCAGTCACGACTCATGACTCAAATATTCAGATGAGAACAACAGATAAATAATGCGTTTGAGCTGAGTTGGAATACTCACAAATATATATTTATTACTCCCATATACCCCGGCTAAGTGTATATTTAATTTATTTTGTCTTTATTTTTTTTCATTTAAATTTTCATTTTTGAACTTGTGGAAATTAATGGATGAACAAACTAACATTAAAACTATCTATTACATTTTGGAATTTAACTGGATTAATTTGTATATTTTGCAAATTGTTTTACACTTTCTTAATTGCCCACTGACTATGATCTTATGTTTTTTTTTCTTTTATAGGATTACCACAACTAAAGTCATTTCTAAAGTCATAATGTAAATATATATGTGCAGTGTTTAATAGGATCTTTTTATGTGTATTAACTGATAAAGCACTTATTCTATGCTTAACACATATCGTCAGTCACTTATTCATAAAGTAATCAACAAATTAATAAGTTATAATAGCAATATTAATAATGTATGCGCACAAGCATGATTCTGCAACAAACAACAACAAATGCAACTTAATTAATATTTTTAACACTTAATTTTCTTTTAATTATTTCTTGTGCAACAACAGAAATAAAAAAATTAATTCAATTAAAAAAAAATAGTTCAACTAAATTTTACATTATTTTTGGTGAAACTACATTCAGAAAAACTATCAACTACATGAAAACCACTGTAAAAAATCTATAAATCCAATTTATTTTCAGAAAAAATAAATTAATCCTTCGTAACTATAGAGTGTGTATGTTATACAAGTGTATATCTATTTGTTTGAATTCATGTGGATCATAGCTCACACAAAAGAACATTTAGCTCACGTAGAAATGGTGGGTTCTATTTTTCTTATTGAATTAATATTTTTCAATTTGGTTGTAAAGAAGTTTTATTATCGATCAAGCTCAGTCTCTTGCTTTTAATTTTAAGGCTAATAATTGTGCTATAAGAGTTTGAGACTCTTTGTGACATATGAGAAGATAAATATTATTCTTTTCATTGAAATTATATTGCATTGTACCTACATTTTTAATTTCTTTGAAGATGTTCTGGAGAAATTTATTAGTACAATATAAAGTGATGTACTTCATCCTCAAGATCTTATAGAAGAATTTAATAATATGTCAATATTTATATATCAATTATAATTTTTTACAAAGATGTAAAAGAGGTACAATAAATCACTTCATAATAAACAAGGAATAAATTGATGAAGCAAATCCACCATTAATTAGGAGATTGTGCGTCTGCCATGTAGATAATATGTCAATCGAAGTATTGAATATAACGTTAAATTTGTCGTGATTTCCTTTGTTGGTTGAACCCGATTTGTCTTGAATTGATAGCACATCATATTGGGTGCACACGCCAAACGTATGAAGCAAGGGGCATGCTAGATATTTTATGTGACTTTCCATTATCCCATGGTCAGAAGATGATTAATGATATTTTCACATATAAGTCGTACAACAAAATGACTGTGCAACAATGTTTTGAAACCCAACCCAATCATCGAATCGAAAAATTGACCCGGTCACGAGACACTGGTCCAACCGTCGGGTCAACAATGGTCGAACTAGTGATGTCATAATTAAGGAATAAATATTAATAAAAATACTAATATTTATTATAAATTTAAATATATGAAAATTATGTTTTTTCCTATATTAAAATTATTTTTAGTATATATATATATATGCAAATATGATGAAAATTTGAGAATTTTTTTAGTAAACAAGCAAAATTATGTTCAAGTGATATAATTTCGACATTCAAGGAACAAAACATCAAATGTATATTACAAATGACATAACTCCTTTCATTGTATAATAAACCAACAATTTTGAAAAGAACAGCTTAAAAGAATTCTAACAATTTACAAACCAAAAAGAATAAAGTTTTACCAATAGTATGTTTTTATTTGATTTGTTCGAAAGGTTTCTTGAAAAATGTTGAAAGAGCAAAATAATACAATGAGATTTGAAAGGTTTTGTGAACTTTTGGGAAAAAAATTAAGTTTTAAGTTCGATACTTATAAAAACCGAACAGTTCGCTTGACCTGCCACCGGTTTCACCGGGTCACCGGTTCGACTAGTGGATCAAAAGATTTTGTACAAAATTGACCAATTTTGAGCCCAAAATGGTTTTGTCGGTCTGGCCAGCTCATTTGAAGGACCGGTTTCGGTTCAAAATGGTTGAACCGGCCAGTCCGAGTTTGGTTTCAAAATCATGTCGTACAAGAGTTTACTCACTTAAAACTCTCTTCAAACTATCATTTTTTGTATATTTGCGGATGATAATTCTTGTATTGTCGTGGGTTCATGAATTTTTTAAATATTAACATCTTATACTCCAATAAATTTATTTATTTTATTTAATAACCTCATCATATTAACTTTAACCAAATATTATGATATATAACTAGTTAGCTCTACCAGAAAGATTTACGAAATATACCGTGGTATTATCTATTTTTAATTATTATGTTTATGCAAATTTTTATGATTTATATAACTAAATTTTCACAATAATGCGCTATCATATTTACATTTTTGTAACATATGATTTTGCTTGTTTTTTCCTAAAACTCAAAAATGTATTTTTCTTTTGACATTTTATGGGAGCTTAAACATAGAGTGCTTGCTCTAAACTCTACTAATGCTTTTATTTCTCATGTCGCAAAGGAAAAAATTTGCTTTTTTTTTATTTGGATTTGTTTTCTTCTTTTTTCTCATTTTGCTAAACTAATATTTAATGTAGTTTCACATATTATTTGTCATATTTGCACACATCTGCGTACACTTTGTCAGTTCAAACATCACAAATATAGACATGAGCAAATTTATGAGTCACTTGAAAAAGTACTTAAGAATTTCAACGCCGCGACATAAGTTCGAACTTGGCTTGGTCGGACTCAACTGAATTTTATAAAAAAATTAAGTTACACTTATTATGTGATTGATCATTCATTTCTTGAAATATATTTAGTTCAACAATATGAGTTCGGATTAGAATTTTCCCTTGAATTGGTTTAAGACATTAATTAATTACATGTAATAATTATTATCTATTGCATATTAAGCGACTTAGAAATTACACTATAGCAAATTATCACAGAGGTTGCACGTGATTGATTATACAAGATTGTATCTATTTTAATTTTAGTTAATTTCATATATTTTATTATTAATTTGCATTTATATATTTAGGTTTACCTCATTTTCTTATTTATGTCTTGTAATATCTATTTAAATGATCATCAACAATATAATCCTTACGAATTTGTTTTCTAATTTAACATGGTATCAGAGGTCAGCTAGGGATATTCAAAATGAATTGAACTGAAAATAAACAAATTATATATAGCTCAAACTGAAACTTAACCAAAAATTCCGGTTATTCATCTCGATTCGGTTTTTAGGTGAGGTTCACCGAATCAAACCGAAAATCAAAATATATAATATATTCATTATTATTAGTACTTTACATATAATTAATAAATATATATTACAAGCATTAAAATTCAAAAGACTAGGTTAAAAACTGAGTATACAAAAACAAAAATTGAATAAACTGAAGTGAACCAAGCATTTTCTTCTTCTTTTGTTAATTTTGATTTCTTCAGTTAAAATCAACCATACGGAACCAAACGAAATTTTTCAAATTTTGATTGTCGGTGTATTTTTCGGAAAACAATAATTTTGGTTCGATTTTCAACCGAATCGAACGATGCATGTGCTAATCATAGCCATGACTTCGAGCCATGGTATATCGATAGCTAGCTTCCATCATCCTCAAATTGGTGACCTTGTCTGACGCACCTCATCTAATTTAAATTAAGTTATTTTTTCTCTCTCCTCTCTCTCCCCTCTCTCCCCTCTTCTCTTTCTTTCTTTCTCTTTCTATCTATCTCCTCTTTCTCTCCTTTTCTACATCTATGTTACCTTGTCGTCTCACCACCTATGTGCCGTCACTGCCTTTTCATTTTATATACACCCACTCGCCTTTAGGAAATAAGAAATTTAAGTCATTGTTGTTGTCTCCTATGACAACCGTTGTCTTTCATTTTTCTGATGACATTTTAACAGATTGTGATCCAGTCTTACGTCTGTAAATTTTTCGTTCAACTATGTGGAGTAGTAGATAAATATCTTAGATAACATCTTTCCTAATTTTGGATGATCTCATATTTTTTATCATCATCTTGTATTTATTTAGTTTTATCTTATTTTCTTATTTATTTCTATTAAATGTTCATCAATAACACAATTTTTTTACTTTTCTCTAATTTAAGGTATCTTACTTGGTTTTTCTCTAATTTAAGGTATCTTATTGGGTTTTTCTCTAATTTAAGGTATCTTACTTATTAGTCATATGTAATGATAGATACATGAATTGAAATTGAAATAACTTGGAACAAAATTAACTTAAAGGAAAACACATAATGGACATGGAATTAAACATCTGCTGGAACTACAAACAAAGACAAAAAATTATAGGTTTTTTCTCGAAATAGATGTTGTATCGACATCATAACCTTAGAAAATAAGTACATTAAACACACATAATTACGAAAATAAACTCCTAAATTATGGCTGAGAAACTCAAGATAAAGAAACATTAGGGTTCCAAAGGAAATAAGCATTGCATTGAAGACTTGTAGACGGCATAGCAGCGGTGGAGACGGGCACAAGCTAGAAAGGTGGATCAGGGCTAAAGACCGGGCTAATGAATTGTCCTTGTGCAACAGAGGCGAAGGATCCCCCATCATAAACTCCATAGGCTTGCATCGTTTCGGGGTTTGAGTTCATGTGATAGTTGTCAAGCACAATATCCTTATTAATGAACTGATTTTGATTAACTCCATCATAAACTCCATTTTGAGACCTCATCTCTGGCATAGTAGCATCAAATATTGTTGAATCTTGACTATAAGCTTGCATCATTTCAGGGTTTGAGTTCATATGATAGTTGTCAAGCAAGATATCTTGATTAATGAATTGATTTTGATGAACAAGTGAAGAATTATATGGAGAAGGTGGCCATGATGGCAGATCATCATAATCAGGTGGGGGCACGAAAACTGAAGGCGGTATTGGCACCATATCTGGGTTGTAACTCATCATTTTAGGATCATAGGTTGTTTCAATTGGACCATCAAACCCTTGAATGACTATAGGTGGTTCTGGTGGTGGTGGGTTTGGAATTTGGGAACTTGGGATATTCATTGGATGATTGATTATTTGGGCATTTTGGTTCATCACTGAATGACCAACTTGAATATTCGGGACAATGACCATTGGATGATCCATTTGGAGATTTATCAGAATGTTTTGATCCATTTGGGGATTCGGGTCCAGAATCACGCAGCCATTAGTGTTTGCTTGATTTTTAGCGGTAGTAGCAGCATTAGCATTGACAAAAAATTGGTCCTGATGAGCCATAAGCTTTTTTCTGATGCTAGAGTTCCAAAAGTTCTTGACCTTATTGCCTGTTCTTCCAGGGAGATGCTTGGCAATTTGAGCCCACCTGCACAAAAAATAAAAATGATATAATAATAATAAAAGTAAAAGAAATTTATTGTGTGCAAATGTAAATTTAAGACAAAATCATATGGATGAGGTCTCAATTAATCAATTTTTAATTTTATTTCACCTATTTCCAACCACTTTTTGAAGCTTAATAACGAGAAGAGCTTCTTCAGAAGTAAAAGCTCCTTTCTTGAGATCGGGCCTTAGATTATTTAACCACCTCATTCTGCAACTCTTACCACATCTTTCTAACCCTGAAAATCACATAAAATCACACTTATTAACACACACACAGAGACACACACAAACACACACACACACATATATATATATATATATATATATATATCTTCCATGCTATATATGTATATATATATATATATTTTACAAGGATGCATGATGTGTATCCACATACAGACACACATGTGTGTGTGATTAGTGAAGAAAAACAGAAAAAAAATGTGTAAGTTAGTCTATATATTTAATACCAGCAAGTTTTGGAATAGAACTCCAACAACCATCGCCATTGATCCTAATGTGGTTAATGAGCTTCAGGTCTTCCTCAGGAGACCATAAACCCGTCCTCACATGTTCCTTGTTGCAGCAACTATGATGCCCCATTTCTTCTTACACCTTTTTTATGCAAGAAAAAAACATTAAATTGGAGATCAAGCTACTTTTCTATAATCACAAAAAAGAAATAAGATAAAAATTCAGATGAAACCTGGAGAAAAATGTGAATAACTTTTTTGACACTGTGAGTTACTATGGAGATTCGAGCCCACTTCGAATTTTTTGGGGAGAAGGATGCAATGAACTTTGTGGAGAAGGGGGCACTTTGTAGCAAGGTTTCCAGCTATGAAAATGGCATCTAGTCCACATGTCAGCCATCCAATGTAAGTCGAGTCCCGTTTATGGACATGTATTTTGAGTTAAAGTAAAAAAAATTGAATGAACGGTTATATGTACATTTTTTAAGGGGCCTTTGGGGTTCGAAACTGGAGTTTTGAGATACATTAATGGTGCACAACTTGATATCTTTTGGCATATACTTGAAGCTTTATGTAAGAGATATGTAGAAATTTTTTACACTAATAATGAATTAGAGATGATACTCCTATTATTAATTATATTTATTACCCCACTTCACCCACAGCTAAGTGCAGATTGAATTTATTGTCTTTAATACTTGTTCATTTAAATTTTAAATTTTGAACTTTACTTGTGAAAAATAATGGAAGAAGAGAGTAATATTAGAATTATCTATTACTTTTTGAAATTTAACTAGATTAATTCGCATTTTTATCTACTTGTTATACACTTCTTTAATTGAGAACAAATTATGATTCTTTGTTTTTTTAACTCTACAATTACATGAACTAATAATTCTTGTTGATTTCTAAAGTTATAATCTAAAAGTATATGTGCAATGTTTCATATGTCATTTTTTGTATTAAATATTCAAGAAATTAATAAGCCATAAATGTCATATTAGTAAGGTGTGTGGAAAAGAGTAATTTCTGCAACAAACAACATCGAATGGAACTTAATCAATATTTTTAACACTTAGATCCCTTTCTTTCCATTATTTCTTTTACAATCACAATGATTAAAAACCAATTCAATTAAAAAAACGTTCAACTTAATTTTTTACATCATTTTTGGTGAAACCACATTAAACAACAATCAACTACACGAAAAAACACCATAAAAAATCTATTTTCCCAAATTTTTGCTAGAAAAGACAAAATTGTAGAGTGTGTATACGTTGTAAAAATATATATATATATATATATGTTTGAGTTCATGTGGGCCATTGCTCATATAAAAACATTTAGCTAACGTCGAAATGGTTTTTTTTTTTTGTCTTATTGAATTCATATTCTTCATCTCGGTTGTGAAGAAGTTTCATCATATTTATGGCTTAGCTCAGTCTCTTGTTTTTGGCATTATGCCTCTCCTTTATGTATGGTTGTGACATTTTAGGAGATGAAGATCTTTTTTATTTATTGAAACTGTACAATATTATAACCTAAATTTTAGTTTCTTGAAAGATTTGTGTAAAGTTTTAAAGAGTTCTTAATAAAATATAATGTTACGTTTTCATATTCAAGATTTTATAGTAAAATTTGTAATGTAATGATGTTAATATATAATTGTAATTGGTTTTTACAAAGATGTAAAAGAGGCACAATAAATTATTTTATATAAATAAAGAATAAATCAATGAAGCAAATCCTATTAAATAGCAGATTGCGTGTGCATCATAGAGATAATATGTCAATCGAAGTATTGAGAATCATGTTAAATTTGTCGTAATTGCCTTTGTTTGTCAATGAGCCAGATTTGTCGTGAACTAATAGCACATCGTAATGGTCGTGCACATGCCAAATGTATGCAGCAATGAGATTTTAATTAATTTTTCATTATCTTTCTTGCTATTTTAATTAATTTTCCGTTATCCGATTGTTAGAGATAAGTCGTACAACAAAATAGTTGTTTTTAATTACTTAAATATTTGTCAAACCATAGTTTTTGTATATCTAGTGATGAATTTTTATTGTCGTAATTCAGTTACGAATTATTTTAACTATGAACATTTAGACCTTTTTATTTAGTCGACTCATCATTTTAACCAAATATTATGAAATATAACTAGTTAGATTGTGCCCTAGTAGCAAAGGTTATTAAACATAATGTGGCATTATCTATTTTCAATTATCTTATTTATGGAATTTTTTATGACATATGTAACTAAAAATCACAATATGACACTATCCTATTCACAATTTTTTAGCATAATCATTAACTTGTTTTCCCTACAACTGAAAAGGTATTTTCCTTTTGACATATTTATGGAGCTAAAACCTAGTTATTTGATACAAATATTCATTCATTTATTATAATATTTTTAATTATATAATCTTTGATTTCATCATATTCACATCTTATTTCCTACCAAAAGAATATCTCTTTGTTCCATTCTTGGGGAGATAAAGTGATAAATTATCCTACTTATTTCATTTTACCATTAATTAATAAGAGGAAAAATTAAGTGGTCTCCTAAAATTTTACCTATCTAGGTTTAATAAATTATATTATTTAACAAAAATAAAATCTTTTTTTGGTATGAAAATGGATTGTATTATTATTTTTTAAATATTTTTTTGCAGAAATTTCATTCACGTGATTAGAAAAGATAAGAATCAACAACTCAGACAATGACTTAAATATTCAGAAGATGACAGATATATAATGCGTCTGAGATGAATTGAAATAGTCACAAACATCTAGTTATCACTACAATATACTCCGGCTAAATGTATATTTAATTCATTTTGTCTTTAATATTTTCTCATTTAAATTTTCAATTATGAACTTATGAAAAATTTGGATGAACAAACTAATATTAAAACTATCTATCATTTTTTGGAATTTGACTGGATTGATTTGCATATTTTGCTAATTAGTTTACACTTTCTAATTGGACAAACTGTGATCCTAGTTCGTTTCTTTTATAGGATTACCACAACTAACAATGCTTTTTCATTTTTAAAGTTATAATGTAAAACATTATATGCAATGTTTCAAATGACATTGTTTTTATCTGTATTAACTGATAAAGCATTTATATTCCCTGCTTAACACATATCTTCAGTCACTTATTCATTAAATAGTCAACAAATTAATAAATCATAATTGTAATATTAGTATTGTATGTGGACAAGAATAGATTCTACAACAAACAACATTAAATGAAACTTTAATTAATGTTTTTAATAAATTTTTTTCCTTTTCATCATTTCTTGTTTAACCACAGTAATAAAAAATCAATTCAATTAAACAAAAACCAGTTCAACATAATTTTAAAATCATTTTTGGTGAAGAAAAACAGTCAAGTATACGAAAACCACTTTAAGAAAGATTCTATTTTCCCAAACTTCTTGCAGAAAAAATGAGTTGATACTTCGTACTGTAGAGTATGTATGTTGTACGAGGGTATATCTATTTGTTTCAATTCATGTGACCATTGCTCACACAAAAGTAATTTAGCTCATGTCGAAATATTGGGTGTTATTTGTCTTATTGAATTAAGATGCTCCATTTTGGTTGTGAAGAAGTTTCATCATCTTTATGGTCTAACAAAGTCTCTTGCTTTCAATTTTAAGGCCAATCTTTCTTTTCATTGAAATTATACAATATTAATTATACTTACAATTTAATTACTTTAAATATGTTGTGTAAAATTTTCATGAGAGATTTATTAATAGAATATAATGTTATGTACTTCATTCATAATATTTTATAGTAGAATTTATAATGTGATCATCATGTTTATATATCCATTATAATTTTTCACAAAGATGTAAAGAGGCGCAATAAATCGTTTCATAATAAAGAAGGAATTAATTTATGAAGCAAATCCACCATTAAATAGGAGATTGTGTCCGTCCCATATAAATAATATATCAATCGATGTATTGAATATCATGTTAAATTTGTCGTATTTGTCTGTCGGTCAATGAACTCGATTTGTGATAGCACATCATATTGGTTTGCACATGCCAAATGCATGCAACAAGTGGCATGCTAGATATTTTATTTAATTTTCCATTATCATTGTCTGATTATGATATTATCAGAGATATATCGTACAACAATTGGTGCCTCATCGAGCAATCGAGACTTGCAAAGTGAATAACTACACGATCCCAAAAGACACTAGTATGATAATTGTAAATGCATATTCAATTCAATTAGACCCTAACAACTTGGAAAATCCCACAAGCTTCAAACCTGAAAGGAAATTGGCGGCTACATTGAATCTCATATGATGAATATTCGTTGAATAATTATCATAAAAGTTGACGGAAATAATTAATCAACTTTCGAAAAATTTATGAACCCCCTACCCCTAAACTACGTAAACTTTTGTAAACCAGCCTTGATTTTAAATATGTTATTTCTCTTAAGATTTTGTTTTTATAATTCTAATAAAAATGATTTTCTTTTTTCTTTTCGAGATTCATTTGATTTCTTTATTATTTTTTAAATTATTTAATTGTTAAATTTAAGGAATTTGACTTTTTATTATTGTTCTTATTTTTGATCTAGTCTTTTCATTTTTAGAATTCCAAGTCTGTCTCTCTTTTTTAATATTAATTTTCTAAAAAAAACCGACTTTTTGTTATTGATTAGTTTCTTGTGATTGTATCAAAATTCGAAATTTCTTCTTCTTTCCTGATCTTACCAAAAAACAACTCCTGAAAATAGGAAAACTCAGAATTGTTTTCAAAATTAATAGGAAAAAATATTTGACAATAAAAAATTCAGAAAAGAAACAAAAAAGAAAAATATAACAATTAAAATTAAAAAAAAACCCTGATTTGATTAATGAAAAACAATGGAAATTCACAATTACTTATGATAAATTCACAGTCCATCAACACATTGTACAATTACATCAACATATTATACATTACAGAATTCAATCAACAACATATTTTTTCTCATACATGGAGCCTATATTTTTCCTTATTCTTCATATATATAATCTAAAAACACAAGAACTTTTCACCAAATTTGATCCCCAAAAACATACAGTTTTTAACAATAGAAAACCAGGCAAAATACTATACTTTGTACCTAGGTTTTGGGATCAAATATAACGGTATTTCCTTCTTCAACGTCGTCCCAAATCTATCGCTTGTGTCGAGTTTACTAGGGTCTGCTCCATCTGGAAGACTCCATTCAAGATAATGGATTAAAGAAGCAACCATTAATTCAACACTTGCTATACCTAAACTTTTCCCAGGGCACATTCTTTGTCCAGAGCTAAATGGTATATATTCAAAATGATTTCCCATATAATCGATTTTCGACTCCAAAAACCTTTCAGGCTTGAAGCTATGTGGATTACGTAATTATCTACTTTGCATGTTTCGATTGCACGATGAGGCAAGGCTAATGGACCTGGAACGTGAAGTCTCAAAATTTCTTTTATACAGGCCTGAATCATTGCAAATTTAGATGAAATTCTAAAAATATTCAAAAAAAGAAAAATAAAGAAAGTTGATATATATCTTGACCTGGAAATATTGACATCTAGGTAAAAGGGTTTCGTTTAATGAATCTCCTTCAACGGCGTTTTCTGCGATTTCTGCACGAACTTTGTGCAAAATTTCTTGATTTTTGATCAGTTCTGTCATTAGCCAGACTGATGTTATGGTGGTAGAATCTGTTGCACCAATTAATAGCTCCTGCATATATGTAGTGCACATCAATGAGTTTTTTATGAATCTAATAAAGCATTTTAACAAAATTTATAAGGGTGGTATCTATATATATGTAGATTCTTAATTTTAGCAAGGATTTATTATAATTAATTTGTGATAGATTTAATGCATCAATACATTCCAAATTAAGATAATATGGTATATAAACGATTGTATCATGTAGCATTTTCCATTAATATGTTACTGGAAAAACTAAAGAACCCTTATTTTTGCAAGAATCATTCTTGCAAAATGAGGGTTAGTTAAAATCCAATTATCACATGCATGAGCAAATGATTGTATCTTGACTTTTTATTTGTTACAAATTGTTTTTGCTCACAATATTATTGTAAAAAGAGACAAATTTACTTACCGATATCAGAATGAGAATATGATCATCGGGAAATGCAGCTCCCAGTAAATCATCCAAGAAATCTGGTTCCGATTTAGGATCAACATGTCTCATTTTTTCTCCTTTCATCAATTATATCTCCCCAAATAAGTCTTATCCCCTTAAGCATTTCCATAGCTCTTCTTCTACTCCAAAAATCGATCCCTTTTAGAGACGGAAAAACATCAGATAAACCGAAAATGGAACACTTATCAATCACATCGTTCACGAAAACCCTCGCCATCCCGTCTTTTTCACCATCTCCTCCAGTGCCAAACAAGTCTCGGGAAATTATTCGATTGCTCATAACATTAATAAAAGCTGCAAATATCGTTTCTTCAATATGAACACTTTCGAACACTCAGAAACCTCACCATTTCCATTACTTTCGACTTTCTTACATCTGCAGATGATTCAACAGCCTTAGCAGAAAAAAAGTTATGTTGGCTAAGGTTACGAAGAGATTTCCATGTGTCATTACATTCTTTTGACATCATTATAGATGATCAATTCATTTGTCCCAGGGACATTGTAAAACATCCAAGGCAAATATCTGCCTGCAAATATTCTGTTGTGGGTTTTGTGAATTTCCTTAGCGACTGATATGACATATTGATTGAATTGATATGTGTTGAATGATTATGTTAGTTATATATATAATGATTATTTGAAAAACTTATAAATCCAAAAATATGAAATAGTGACTGTGATATATAATTTTCCACACCTTTCAAATTTTAGGCCACAAGATCAAGATTCGGTGTGGAGGAGATAAAGTGGATCATGGATGTTGATCAGCTAGCGAAGAAGTTATAATACCCTAATGATCCGATGAAGCTGTTAAACTAAACTAACTAGAAACGTGTATTACGAAATACACATAAAACGCGTTTCTTAACATTTTACGATTTAAGTTAATAAAAATATTTTCTAACATTAATTACTAGAAGGATTCAACTAAGAAACCTGAGGAACATATAATAGCTTGCAGTTTGAATTTGGTGAAAACTATATTGTCTTTGCAGAAAGGAAAAACAAAAATGGTCTAAGTATTTGATAAACGATATAAATTTAAGGTTAAAAGAAATTGAAAAGATTATCGTGACTTGAAGAAGAAAGCTTTTTGTAATAAGCTTTTTGTAATAAGCTTTTTGTATAGAATTTTTTCCCGTCAAATATTCATATATGATTTAGAAGTTGTTGTGACTCGAAGAAGAAAGCTTTTTGCAATAAGCTTTTAAATAAATATTTTTCCATCAAATATTCACGAGTACAAGATGCTTATATAGGCAATGAAATATTAAATAGATAAGTAATATGGCCAAGTTAATTGACTATCTTAACAATTTCCTAGGGATATGTTATTTGAATGGTGAATTTGAAGTCATTTATATGCACCAAGTCATATGCATGAACTAGCTATTAAAATCTCTTTTCAGAATTAAAAATTAATTATATCAAATGCTCCCTCTTAATTTGTAATTCGGACATGATTTAGAAACTACTGATATATTCCGATGAAGACAGTCAATTATATTTTGCTTTTTCGATGCCATAGAATTATAGAAATGATTTTCGAACCCAAGCAAAATATATAGCCCTACTTACTTTTTCGATCATCTACTGAACTAGCCCAATTACTAAATTACTATCAATATATCCTACGAGCTTATGTTCTTTTTTCTTGATATATTTAATGCCAAGTTTCCTCGTATCTTCTAGGTATCACAAAATTCTTTTACCACCTGTAAAATGTAATTTACTTGGATCATGCATGAACCTTGATAGTTGGCTAATTGTATAGACAATATCAGCTGTTGTGTTAGTCAAGTACACTAGAGAGCCTACAAAACTTCGATAAGTTTTTGTATCAACTTTAGTTGTGCTATCATTCAATTGTAGTGTTTCATTGACTGCAAGTGGAGTCGTGATTGGTTTGCAATTATGCATCTGATATTCTTTACGCTCTTTCAAGATATTTTTCTTGAGAAATACAAATTTCTCCTAATCGTTGAAGGACTTGACTTCCAAGAAAATATTTCATTAGTCTAAAATCTGTCATCTCAAATTCTAATATCATTGGTTTTTTAAATTTTTGCACCATGACTTGCATATAGCATTGGTTTCTTAAATTTTTGCACCATGATTGGATCCATTCCTGTATAAATCAAGTCGCCAATGTAAAACATACAATAAGAATACATTGCGCACATTTCTTTACATACAACGATTGCTAATTCTGATTTAGTTCGAATCCATTCCATCGAAAGTAGTTGTCATTCTTGCTATTCCAAGATCGAAGTGCTTGTTTGGAATACACTAACTACATCGATTGCTAGCTAGTTGTAGTTGCATTCTTGCTATCGCCTTAGAGAAGAATACATCCCGTATAATGCTTTTTCCTAAGGCGATAGACTTTTTCTTTTTTTCTTGAATAGTATATTATGATGCATGGACACGGAACACGGTGCATGACACGACACGACACGAACACGAAATACGGTATTTTAAAAATATTAGGACACGACACGGCCTCGAAAACTGCCAATAAAATGTGTATATATATCGTATACATATATATGTTTATTAATTTACGTTGAAATATATAAATTAATTTTTTCATTCTAATTTAAATATGGCTGGTTGGAGAAACAAACTATAATAATTACTATTGTAAATTATAAATTTGTATTAGATTTGTAAAGTTATATATGTTTAAAAAAAATACTCCATTTTTCAAAATCACAAAAAATAAGTTCAATAACATCAACTGTCACAAATAATATTGCATACATAACATACACACCCTCTAACTGCGTCCATTACGGTGTTCATATTTTATTTTTTTATTTTATTTAAGTAGACAAATTTATTTTCATATTGGACACAGTGTCGGAGAGTCTTGTCCAATCAAGTGTCCGACACAAGTTATGATTTTTTGAAGTGTCCGTGCATTACAGATAGTATAGCATGTTGGTTGTTCCGCATATACTTCTTTTAATACGCCATTGAAAAAAAGGTGATTTAATATCCAGGTAAACTAGCGACTCAAGTTGTTCAACTACAACTAGAACAATGTGAATTATCTCTATTCGTGCCACCAGTGCAAAGTCTCCGTGAAGTCTACCTCGGTTATTGAGAATATCCTTTTGCGACTAGGCATGCTTTATGCTTGTAGATTGAACCATCCTTCTTACATTTTGTCTAGCAGATCCAATTGAACCCGATTGCATTCTTTTTCCTTCTTGAAGGTTACGAGATGCCATGTATTATTTTTCTCAGTGCTTGCAATCTCTTCATTCATTCCAAAGAAGACTTCATATTACACGTGGGTATCGGAGAAAGCCTCAAGTAAATCACTTCAAGGTGTTCCACTGTATAACTTACTCTCATGTTCCATCTCAATAGAGGAAAACACTTGGTGAAAAAAAAGAAACAAACTTGTCTTTATCGATTATAGCTATGAGTCCAAAAGATGTTGATTATTGGCCCAAAGACAAATAAACTTACAAGTTTTCCGATATGTTATTTTTTATGAAATTCAATCGTTGAATTGGAACAAGTTCAAGTGAAGAAGCAACGACCTCAAGTGATTAAGATTTCAGTCCGGAATTGGAGTGTTTGTAAGAAAAGAAATTTTATTAAAGATTTTTGAAACTTGGAGAAGAAGGTTTTTGCGATAAGCTTTTGAATATATTTTTTTTCTCATCAAATATTCATTAGTACAAGATGCTATAACTAATGTAGTCAAGTTAATTCTCCATTTTTACAATTCCCTATAGCTAAAATTATAAATTGTGAACTTTGAAGAGTCATTTACATGCATCTAGCCATACACATATACCAACCTCGTGTTGTATCTTGGTTAAATCTGGTAAATATTGTTGATCAGCCCAATTACCCCAGGTCTATATGGAGATATATATATAATCTGGTAAACATTTGATCATCTGATGATTATCTAATTGAAATTTCTTATTATAAATCAGACCCAATTATTGCCCAACATGTACTTAATGGGGTGGGACGACTTTGAGTACGTATCCTGCAGTCAAAGGTAAGGTAATAAATATTATACGAGTGTATCATGTGCCCTATATCTAAATAATTAGCATGGCTCGAAAATAAATAAAATGTCAACCGTAAGTGCTGGAGTCTGGAGATCTGATTTTTTTCTTATAAACTAACCAGAAATAGTTGTCATTGAGCTTTAAACCAAGACAGCAATTGGATTATATATCTTTTATTACAAATTCTTGAGTGAATGACATATTATTTAATAATATATCTGGTAATTATTTATCTAAACATAATAAAATACGTGCCTTAAGTTCCCACATTACCTTCGCAATCAAGAAACAAATCATGACAGCCTGAATCAGGGAAAAAAAAATTAAATAAATAAAAATAAGATTGTCAGCCTGGACTAAGTGCACGAACATGAACATGACTCGCCTTGAATAATGAAGATTATAAATTTTGGAGCTACTTCATTCTCAATTCCTAAAGAAATAGTGCAATCTTACCCTGGAAAAAGAGTAAGAAAAATCCTTCATCTAAATTGCGTTAAATATCTCATTTGGGTAAAACTGCAATTTTATTCCTCTAGGATATTAGATCTACGTTTTATTTATAGTTTTTTGGGGCTCGACAAATTGATACAATTCGACAAAATCCATGTTTTCGTCTCAGTTTTCAAGTTTTTTGAAATTGTATTTCTCATGTGATTCGTCAAGTTTAATGAATGTCATACTTTTCAAAAGCGTCATACTAGATTTAGATTTATAGACTTTGTAACACTTGGAGCCATTTCAAGGGCATTTTTTCTGTTATTTGTCCTAAATAAAAATATACAATAATATGTAACACATTTATTCTTTTTGTAAATTCAATTTGTCGAATGCATGCAAGTTTAACTACTAATCATTCTCTATTATGGGTTTTAATTTAATTCTAGGTGCAGGGAGCAAATCAAAGAAATAATCAAGGCAATATGGACCTCATTATGATCATCTTGCTAATTACAATTCTCTTCTTGTTAAAGCATTTTCTGTTTGGCTCCAAAAACTTGCCACCAAGCCCTAATATATATCACATTTTGTCAAACATTTCCCTACTAATAAACAAAGCCCCTATTGCCTTCAAAAACCTATCAAAAATCTATGGCCCTCTCATATCTTTCAAATTCGGTGGCCATGTTTTTGTAGTGGCATCTTCTGCAGCCCTTGCTAAGGAAATTTTGAAAACCCGATCATTTAAAGGCAGATTTTTCCCATCAGTTTATTACGATGTCCCTGGAACAGCCAATGCATCTATAGGGATGTCAATAGACTGTGACGACTCATGGAAATTCCTACGTACCCTCATACAACAACGGTTTGTTTCTGCTACGGCTATTGAAACAGCATCATATAGAAGGAAGTCGAAAGTTATGGATATGGTAAAGCTTTTGAGTGTCGAAAAGATAGGCCAAATTGTGAATGTTGAAACAATGATATGTGCAGCTTTAACGAACATTATTAGCGACGGTTTAGTTTCGAGGAATTTATACAACACCGGAGGAGATGGTGAGAAAGATGAGATGGTGAGGAGTTTTCTTGATGAGGTGCTTCGTATGTCTTCGATTATCGGTTTGTCTGATGTGTTTCCGGTTATGAAAAGGGTCGATTTTTGGACTAGAAGAAGGGCTTTTGATATCGATTTGGGAGTAAAACATATTTGGGGAGATATTGTTAGTGAAAGGAGAAGAATTAATAGACATGTTGGAACTAATTTGGAAAAAGATTTCTTGGATGTACTATTGGGAACTGAATTTTCCGACGATCAAATCCGTATTATTTTAACGGTTCGTATACTTGCCTCTCTTTTTGCAACATCGATGCTTGAATTATGTGTTTTTCAACTCTACTTCTGGATCTCCTAGCAATTACTTTACATTACGCATATCTAGATTAAAAATTTTAGTGAGTAAAAAAAATGGGTATAAAGAATATTAAGACTAAATTGCTTGACATATTCTTTATAAAATAGTTCTAATTAATTAAATCAAATAATTAAAACTAATACATAACAGTTTTTCTCCTTTGAAAGTATTAGTGCTTCGTCAACTGAAATCAAGTTTCAAACGCTACTCTAAGTAAATTAATAATCAGCTCTAATGTCTTCTAATCTATTTCTATTTTCTATTAAAAAGGGTTGTTTTTAAAAATTCTGATCCACTTAATATTCGTATATACTGCACTTTTAATGGTAAAAGGATCAAATAATAAATAATAAAAATAAGTTATACACATTTACAATAATAAGATGTATTATTACTGTAGAACTCTATGATGTAATTTATCTTTGAATGGCAAAAGAGTTATATAATAAATTATAAAATAAGTTGTATATAATTATAACTAAGATGTATAATTACATTAGAACTGTATGATAAAATTACATATGTAGTTTAAACATGAAAATTACATGATTTTCATTATAACTTAATTATGATTTTTTTCAAAATTAATAAATAAAAACATGTTAAAAACTTTTTTTTAAGTTACTCTAAAATTTCAAAAGCATTGATTGAATATTTAATTCTTAATTGTTCTAACCAAAAACTTTCGGTTTTCTAGGACATTGTATAAATATTATTTGCATCACATTGTTTGAGCTTTCATGTTCTAACAAAATTGCATCTTTTATGTATTAAATCAATCTTTTCATGTCAACAAGTATTTACTTTTTTAAAATAGTTATAATTTATTGAATATTAACTCACTTAATTAAGTTACTAATTAAGTTTTGATCATATAATTAATATTATAAAACTAACACTTAACTAAATACCTGAATTATTTGTTTATGTACTTATTTAATTACTATTTAAGTTTTAAATATTTAATAACTCGGTTTCTTCTAAATATTTTATTCAAGAGTTTGAGTATTTTGATATTTTATTAATTATTACATCCAGATATTCTAAATGATGATAATATCAATTATAATTTTATAACTAATTTAAAAAAAAATTGTATAGTGTACCAGTTAATAATGAAACTAAGTCACTAGAGTTAGTAGAAGAATATTTATTTGAAATATGATCATAAATTTTTTTAAAAAATCTCATATCAATTAAAAACTAAAATACGTTGATGACAACTATTAAATTAATGTAAAAGTAAAGAGAAAAAGCATTTCACAATATTTTTTAATTAATTTTAATATCGGGGATTAACTTTTGCGTCGTGACATGTGAATATTTTGCTTTTATATATTTATCAAGTAAATTAAATTAAATAAACAAATAAAATGCAATCAACAACCGTAAAAAGCAAATAAAAGGAAATGCATTATTTATGTCAATGCCATTCGTGACTTGTGGATAATAAGATTGAGGTTTTCAAGTTAGACAAACTTCATGACCGTGACCAGAAACATGTAACATAAATTTAGAAAATGGAGAAATAAAAATGATAACTTTGAATATAATAATAAAAAAAACACTACACAAGATCCAACTTTTGTGCTAATAAGAAAACTATTGAAAGTATACAAAAAATAGTTAATGAGAAGAAAGAAAAAAGTGAAGAGTTTAATTTCTCAAAATTAAACAAGATATAAGTACAAACAAAGTATGAATTTGTATAAAAACTTATTTAGCTACATAATTTATGTTGTAGTTTTTCAATCAATTTAGTTCTTTCGAGAATTGATTACTTTTTTCACGTCAATCAATATTAAATATTTCAAAAACTTAGTTTATTAACTAGATATTTCATTTAGTAAATTATTACACAAATTTTGAATTTATAATATATCCAAGTTAAATAATTATTACATTTATAAATTATTTTATAAAATCATATGATTCACGTTCAATTTATTTACTGGTCTACAAAAATATCTTAGTGTAAATTCTAGATCCTACATATGAAGCTTCTAGCCATGATATTTCTAGAACACTCTAGTACTAATTTACTACACTACATATTTTTAGATAAATGCATCACTTATTTCATATATGCTATATATATATGCAGGAGCAATTACTTACTAGCACAGATTCTACCAGCATGGCATCAATATGGCTAATGACAGAACTGATAAAAAATCAAGATATTCTGCGTAAAGTTCGCAAAGAAATTGAAGATAATGCGGTCGAAGGAAATTCAATATTGAATGAATCACTTCTATTTAAATGCCAATATTTTCATGCATGTATCAAAGAAACTTTGAGACTTCACATTCCAGGTCCATTACTGGTGCCTCGTCGTGTAATCGAGACTTGCAAATTGAATAACTACACGATCCCAAAAGACTCTATGATCCTTGTAAATGCATATTCAATTCAATTAGACCCTAACAACTGGGAAGAACCCACAAGTTTCAAACCTGAAAGATTTATCAACTTGACTGTCGATTTCTCTGGAAATCATTTCGAGTATATACCTTTTGGCTCTGGACAAAGAATGTGCCCTGGAAGAAATTTGGCTGTCACAAACATTGCATTGTTGGTGGCTTTTTTAATCCATTATTTTGAATGGAGTCTCCCAAATGGACTAAACCCGAGTAAACTCGACACGACTGAAGAGTTTGGATTGGTATTGAAGAGAGAAAAACCCTTATATTTGATCCCCACATCAAGGTACAAAATTTAGTATATGTTATATACTGTTTATAGAACATATATTGCTGAACTTTGGATTGTATAATATGTTGCTGGATTGTAAGTTTTATAGAAAAACATGTTTAGCTCAAGTCGAAATGGTGGTTTTTTTATGTCTTATCGAGTTTAGATTTTTCAATTTGATTGTGAAGAAGTTTCATCATCTTTATGGCCTATCTCTGTTTCTTATTTTTGGTTTTTAGGCTAATTTTACCTCTCTTGATATTTGAGGAGATGAAAACCTTTTTATTGATTGAAATTTTACAATATTATAACCTACATTTTTAATTTCTTGAAAGATATAAAAATTTTATAGTTTGAATGTATATTGTGATGATGTTAACATGTTACTATAAATTTTTTACAAAGATGTAAGAGGCACAATAATTCATTTTATAATAAACAAGAAACAAATTGATGAAGCAAATCCCTATTGAAAAGGAGATTCTGCATGCGCCATAGAGATAATATGTCAATCGAAGTATTGAGAATCGCGTTAAATTTGTCATGATTACCTTTGTCAGTCAATCAGCCCGATTTGTCGTGAATTGATAGCACGTCATAATGATCGTCCACATGCCAAATGTATGTAGCAACAGGCCAGCTAGATATTTTAAATAATTTTCCGTTATCCCATTGTCAAATGATTATGATATTGTGAAAGATAAGTCATACGACAAACCATTGTTTTTGAATTTCTCGAGATCATTTTTCAATTGTCGTAATTCAATTACGATTTGTTTTAAATATGAACATTTTGACCCCTTTATTTTTATTTTGTTGACTCATCATAAAAATCAAATATTATGACATATGACTAGTTAGCTCGTGCGCTACTAGTAGAGATTATTAAGCCTAACATGGGATTGTCTATTTTCAGTTATTTTATTTATGTAATTTTTATGATTTATATAACTAAAAATCACAATAGGACACTATCATATTCATATTTTTTTTAACGTAATCATTTGGCTTACCCTTTTCCTATAATTCAAAATGTATTTTGCTTTTCACATATTTATGGCAGACTAAAACATAGTTATTCCAATCAAATATTATACTCTTTTATTATTTCATTTTTAATAATATAATCTTTGATTTTCATCATATTTACATTTTATTTCTTACCAAAAAAATATCCATTTGTTCCATGCTTGGGGAGAGAAAGTGATAATTATCCTACTTATTTCCTTTTCCAATTAACTAATAAGAGGAAAAAATAAGTTGTCTCTTCAAATTTTTACAAAGATTTTTAATTAAATTATTTAACAAAAATAAAATCCTTTTTAAAATGTATCGTATTGTTATTTGTTTAATGTTTTTTGTAGAATTGTCATACGTGATTAGAGAATTGAAGAATCAACAACTCAGTCATGACTCAAATATTCAGATGAGGACAACAGATAAATAATGCATCTGAGCTGAGTTGGACTACTCAAAAATATATATTTATTACTCCCATATACCCTGGCTAAGTGTGTATTTAATTTATTTTTTCTTTATTTTTTTTCATTTAAATTTTCATTTTTGAACTTGTGGAAATTAATGGATGAACAAACTAACATTAAAACTATCTATTACATTTTGGAATTTAACTGGATTAATTTGTATATTTTGCTAATGGTTTTACACTTTCTTAATTGCCCACTGACTATGATCTTATGTTTTTTTTTTCTTTTATAGGATTACCACAACTAACAATTCTTGCTCATTTCTAAAGTCATAATGTAAAGATATATATGCAGTGTTTCATAGGATCTTTTTATGTGTATTAACTGATAAAGCATTTATTCTATGCTTAACACATATCGTCAGTCACTTATTCATAAAGTAATCAACAAATTAATAAGTTATAATAGCAATATTAATAATGTATGCGCACAAGCATGATTATGCAACAAACAACAACAAATGCAACTTAATTAATATTTTTAACACTTAATTTTCTTTTAATTATTTCTTGTGCAACCACAGTGATAAAAAATTAATTCAATTAAATAAAAAAAATAGTTCAATTAAAATTTACATTATTTTTGGTGAAACTACATTCAGAAAAACTATCAACTACACGAAAACCACTGTAAAAAAAATCTATAAACCCAATTTATTTCCAAAAAAAATAAATTGATCCTTCGTAACTATAGAGTGTGTATGTTATACAAGTGTATATCTATTTGTTTGAATTCATGTGGATCATAGGTCACACAAAAGAACATTTAGCTCACGTAGAAATGGTGGGTTTTATTTTTCTTATTGAATTAATATTTTTCAATTTGGTTGTAAAGAAGTTTCATTATCTTTATGGTCAAGCTCAGTCTCTTGCTTTTAATTTTAATTTTAAGGCTAATTGTGCTATAAGAGTTTGAGACTCTTTGTGACATATGAGAAGATAAATATTATTCTTTTCATTGAAATTATATTGCATTGTACCTACATTTTTAATTTCTTTGAAGATGTTCTGGAGAAATTTATTAGTACAATATAATGTGATGTACTTCATCCTCAAGATCTTATAGAAGAATTTATAATATGTCAATGTTTATATATCAATTATAATTTTTTACAAAGATGTAAAAGAGGTACAATAAATCACTTCATAATAAACAAGGAATAAATTGATGAAGCAAATCCACCATTAAATAGGAGATTGTGCGTCTGCCATGTAGATAATATGTCAATCGAAGTATTGAATATAACGTTAAATTTGTCGTGATTTCCTTTGTTGGTTGAACCCGATTTGTCATGAATTGATAGCACATCATATTGGTCGTGCACACGCCAAACGTATGAAGCAAGGGGCATGCTAGATATTTTATGTGACTTTCCATTATCCGGTTTTTTCCTATATTAAAATTATTTTTAGTATATATATATTTATGCAAATATGATGAAAATTTGAGAATTTTTTTAGTAAACAAGCAAAATTATGTTCAAGTGATATAATTTCGAAATTCAAGGAACAAAACATCAAATGTATATTACAAATGACATAACTCCTATCATTGTATACTAAACCAACAATTTTGAAATGACCAACTTAAAATAATTCTAACAATTTACAAACCAAAAAGACTAAAGTTTTACCAATAGTATGTTTTTATTTGATTTGTTCGAAAGGTTTCTTGAAAACTTTATGTTGAAAGAGCAAAATAATACAATGAGATTTGAAAGGTTTTGTGAACTTTTGGGAAAAAAAATTAAGTTTTAAGTTCAAATTTCGATACTTATAAAAACCGAACAGTTCGCTTGACCTGCCACCGGTTTTACCGGGTCACCGGTTCGACCAGTGAATCAAAAGATTTTGTACAAAATTGACCAGTTTTGAGCCCAAAATGGTTTTGTCGGTCTGGCCAGCTCATTTGAAGGACCGGTTTCGGTTCAAAATGGTTGAACCGGCTAGTCCGAGCTGGGTTTCAAAACAATGTCATACAAGAGTTTAATCACTTAAATCTCTCTTCAAACTATCATTTTTTGTATATTTGCGGATGATAATTCTTGTATTGTCGTAAGTGAGTTAATGAATTTTTTAAATATTAACATCTTATACTCCAATAAATTTATTTATTTTATTTAATGACCTCATCATATTAACTTTAACCAAATATTATGATATATAACTAGTTAGCTCTACCAGAAAGATTTATGAAATATACCGTGGTATTATCTATTTTTAGTTATTATGTTTATGCAATTTTTTATGATTTATATAACTAAATTTTCACAATAATGCGCTATCATATTTACATTTTTGTAACATATGATTTTGCTTGTTTTTTCCTAAAACTCAAAAATGTATTTTTCTTTTGACATTTTATGGGAGCTTAAACATAGGGTGCTTGCTCTAAACTCTACTAATACTTTTATTTCTCATGTCGCAAAGGAAAAAAAATTGCTTCTTTTTTATTTGGATTTGTTTTCTTCTTTTTTCTCATTTTGCTAAACTAATATTTAATGAAGTTTCACATATTATTTGTCATACTTGCACACATCTGAGTACATTTTGTCAGTTCAAACATCACAAATATAGACATGCGCAAATTTATGAGTCACTTGAAAAAGTATGTAAGAATTTCAACGCCGCGACATAAGTTCGAACTTGGCTTGGTCGGACTCAATTGAATTTTATAAAAAAATTGAGTTACTTATTATGTGATTGATCATTCATTTCTTGAAATATATTTAAGTTCAACAATATGAGTTCGGATTAGAATTTTCCCTTGAATTGGTTTAAGACATTAATTAATTACATGTAATAATTGTTATCTATTGCATATTAAGCGACTTAGAAATTACACTATAGCAAATTATCACCGAGGTTGCACATGATTAATTATACAAGATAATATCTATTTTAATTTTAGTTAATTTCATATATTTTATTATTAATTTGCATTTATTTAGGTTTACCTCATTTTCTTATTTATGTCTTGTAATATCTATTTAAATGATCATCAACAATATAATCCTTAGGAATTTATTTTCTAATTTAACATGGTATCAGAGGTCAGCTAGGGATATTCAAAATGAATTGAACCGAAAATAAACAAATTATATATAGCTCAAACTGAAACTTAACCAAAAATTCCGGTTATTCATCTCGATTCGGTTTTTAGGTGAGGTTCACCGAATCAAACCGAAAATCAAAATATATAATATATTCATTATTATTAGTACTTTACATATAATTAATAAATATATATTACAAACATTAAAATTCAAAAGACTAGGTTAAAAACCGAGTATACAAAAACAAAAATTGAATAAACTGAAGTGAACCAAGCATTTTCTTCTTCTTTTGTTAATTTTGATTTCTTCAGTTAAAATCAACCATATGGAACCAAACGAAAATTTTCAAATTTTGATTGTCGGTTTATTTTTCGGAAAACAATAATTTTGGTTCGATTTTCAACCAAATCGAACGATGCATGTGCTAATCAGAGCCATGACTTCAAGCCATGGTATATCGATATCTAGCTTCCATCATCCTCAAATTGGTGACCTTGTCTGATGCACCTCGTCTAATTTAAATTAAGTTATTTTTTCTCTCTCCTCTCTCTCCCCTCTTATCTTTCCTTCTCTTTCTATATCTATCTCCTCTTTCTCTTCTTTTCTATATCTATGTTACCTTGTCGTCTCAACACCTATGTGCCATCACTGCCTTTTCATTTTATATACACCCACTCGCCGGGTAAATTGCATTTTTCGTCCCACAAGTGACGCCATTATCAATTTTGGTACCGCGCTTGTTGGTTTTCTCACTCTCAGTCCTATATGTCGTCAAATCTCTCACTTTTGGTCTTTGACCAAACTCCGTGAGGAAATAGACGGAGCCACGCACGTGAGACGTGCGTGGCCGTTAATTGAAGAAAAATAAGCGGAAAATTGACCTAATTTTGACCCTAAACCCTTTTGGAAGGAAATTGACCTAATTTTGACCCCAAAACATAAATCTAAATTTTCAAAGCTCAAATTTTCCATTCATTCTCTTCTCCTTCCTTTTTCACCTTTCTATGCTATACATATATATATATATATATATACATACAGTTGTATATACATGCACAAATCCTATAAATTCTGTCACTGCCTGGCTCCCACAACAAAGGCAGCTAGAGACACGTTTTTTTCAAACTCACCTCCCAGCTCCGCAGCAAGCTCGGAGGAGCCTCCCACAACTTGGACCACACCCACTGATCATCACCATCATCGCCATTACCAAAATATGATTTTGTGGGAGATTATGATGTTGGCATAGCTTGCAACCCCTTTCGGTAATAAGTTTATTACTTTGAGCTGCAATTTCAGGCTGATCTTTGAAGTAGTTCACCTGCTCACATAGATTGTCCAGCTTTTCTTGCATGCTTAAAAGCACTTGGTCCTGGATTAACTCATTGAAAGGTAAGAACACAACTAATCACATGATAAATTATTGTAAAAAAATTAGGATTGTGTATTACAAGATAAATTGAACAAAATGGTTATCAACAAAAATAAAGAAAGAAACACTATAATAAATTCGAGGAAAAATTTGAATTATGCACTGAATTAGTGTTTGAAATTACAGAGAAATATTAGTATGACAAATTATCAAATTTATAAAAACAGTAGCAGTAAACTTCATTAAATTGAAATTTAAAAACATACCAATTATTATGGATTGGGAATTATTATACTTCAATGCATAAGTATCTGAAACGTTAAATAATGAAGATTGATTTACTTTTCTAAAGCCGCATGAATTAAAATCCCCAATAAATATTACACACTCAGTATTTCCAGATTCTCAAATCTACTTTACTCACTAAATCAAGCGCACATACAAGCATATAATAATCAACCCAAATATAAACATAATAAATAACTAAGAAATTACCCTAAACTGAACAGATTTTCGGAGCTTAAAAATCTCCCTATTCTTTTTCGAATTCACAGCCGCAGCAGAGACAATAGCCACAATCATTGACGGGTCGGGAAGAATTAGGGAAGAAATTATGTTAATTTTCCCTCCAAATGGTTTAGGGTCAAAATTAGGTCAATTGGGGATTTGATTCCCACTTATTTTCCTCCAATTAACGGCCACGCACGTCTCACGTGCGTGGCTTTGTCAATTTCCTGACGGAATTTGGTCAACGGACCAAAAGTGAGAGATTTGACGACATATGAGACTGATAGTGAGAAAACCAACAAGCGCGGTACCAAAATTGATAATGGTGTCACTTGTGGGACGAAAAAAGCAATTTACCCCCCACTCGCCTTTAGGAAATAAGAAGTTTAAGCCATTGTTGTTGTCTCCTATGACAACCGTTGTCTTTCATTTTTCTGATGACATTTTAACAGATTGTGATCCAGTCTTATGTCTGTAAATTTTTCGTTTCAACTACGTGGAGTAGTAGATAAATATCTTAGATAATATCTTTCCTAGTTTTGGATGATCTCATATTTTTTATCACCATCTTGTATTTATTTAGTTTTATCTTATTTTCTTATTTATTTCTATTAAATGTTCATCAATAACACATTTTTTTTTACTTTTCTCTAATTTAAGGTATCTTACTTGGTTTTTCTCTAATTTAAGGTATCTTAGTGGGTTTTTCTCTAATTTAAGATATCTTTCTTATTAGTCATATGTAATGATAGATACAGGAATTGAAATTGAAATAAATTGGAACAAAATTAACTTAAAGGAAAACACATAATAGACATGGAATTAAACATCTGCTGGAACTACAAACAAAGACAAAAAATTATAGGTTTTTTCTCGAAATAGATGTTGTATCGACATCATAACCTTAAAAAACAAGTACATTAATCACACATAATTACGAAAATAAACTCCTAAATTATGGCTGAGAAACTCAAGATAAAGGAACACTAGGGTTCTAAAGGAAATAATCATTGCATTGAAGGCTTGTAGACGGCATAGCAGCGGTGGAGCTAGGCGTATGCACAAGCTAGAAAGGTGGATCAAGGCTAAAGGCCGGGCCAATGAATTGTCCTTGTGCAATAGAGGCAAAGGGTCCCCCATCATAAACTCCGTAGGCTTGCATCGTTTCGGGGTTTGAGTTCATGTGATAATTGTCAAGCACAATATCCTTATTAATGAACTGATTTTGATGAACTCCATCATAAACTCCATTTTGAGACCTCATCTCTGGCATAGTAGCATCAAACATTGTTGAATCTTGACTATAAGCTTGCATCATTTCAGGGTTTGAGTTCATATGATAGTTGTCAAGCAAGATATCTTGATTAATGAATTGATTTTGATGAAAAAGTGAAGCATTATATGGGGAAGGTGGCCATGATGGCAGATCATCATAATCAGGTGGGGGCACGAAAACTGAAGGCGGTATTGGCACCATATCTGGGTTGTAACTCATCATTTTAGGATCATAGGTTGTTTCAATTGGACCATCAAACCCTTGAATGACTATAGGTGGTTCTGGTGGTGGCGGGTTTGGAATTTGGGAACTTGGGATATTCATTGGATGATTGATTATTTGGGCATTTTGGTTCATCACTGAATGACCAACTTGGATATTCGGGACAATGACCATTGGATGATCCATTTGGGGATTTATCGGAATGTTTTGATCCATTTGGGGATTTGGGTCCAGAATCACGCCGCCATTAGTGTTTGCTTGATTATTAGCGGTAGCAGCAGTATTAGCATTGACGATAAATTGGTCCTGATGAGCCATAAGCTTTTTTCTGATGCTAGAGTTCCAAAAGTTCTTGACCTTATTGCCTGTTCTTCCAAGGAGATGCTTGGCAATTTGAGCCCACCTGCACAATAAATAAAAATAATATAATAATAATAATAATAATAATAATAATAAAAGTAAAAGAAATTTATTGCGTGCAATTGTAAATTTAAGACAAAAATCATACGGATGAGGTCACAATTAATCAATTTTTAATTTTATTTCACCTATTTCCAACCACTTTTTGAAGCTTAATAACGAGAAGAGCTTCTTGAGAAGTGAAAGCTCCTTTCTTGAGATCAGGACTTAGGTTATTTAACCACCTCATTCTGCAACTCTTACCACATCTTTCCAACCCTGAAAATGACACAAAATCACACTTATTAACACACACAGACACAAATACACACACATACATATATATATATCTTCCATGCTATATATATATATATATATATTACAAGGATTCATGATGTGTAACCACATACAGACACACATATGTGTGTGCATGTGTGATTAGTGAAGAAATTTTTTCTAAGTTAGTCTATATATTTAATACCAGCAAGTTTTGGAATAGAACTCCAACAACCATCGCCATTGGTCCTAATGTGGTTAATGAGCTTCAGATCTTCCTCAGGAGACCATAAACCCTTCCTCACATGTTCCTTGTTGCAGCAACTATGATGCCCCATTTCTTCTTACAGCTTTTTTATGCAAGAAAAAAACATTAAAATGGAGATCAAGCTACTTTTCTATTAATCACAAAAAGATATAAGAGAAAAATTCAGATGAAACCTGGAGAAAAAATGTGAATGACTTTTTTTGACACTGTGAGATACTATGGAGATTCAAGCCCACTTCGGATTTTTGAGGGGGAAGGATGCCATGAACTTTGTGGGGAAGGGGGCATTTTATAGCAAGGTTTACAGTTATGAAAATGGCATCTAGTCCGCATGTCATCCATCCAACGTAAGTCGAGTCCCGTTTATGGACATGTATTTCGAATTAAAGTAAAAAAATTTGAATGCAAAGGTTAATATGTACATTTTTTAAGGGGCCTTTGGGGTTCGAAAGTGGAGTTTTGAGGTACATTAATGGTGCACAACTTGATATCTTTTGGCATATTCTTGAAGCTTTATGTAAGAGATAGGTAGAAATTTTTCACACTAATAAAGAATTAGAGATGATACTCCTATTGTTAATTATATTTATTACCCCACTTCACCAACAGCTAAGTGCAGATTTAATTTATTGTCTTTAATACTTGTTCATTTAAATTTTAAATTTTGAACTTTACTTGTGAAAAATAATGGACGAACCGAGTAATATTAAAATTATCTATTACTTTTTGGAATTTAACTAGATTATTTTCATATTTATCTACTTGTTATACACTTCTTTAAGGGCACAAATTGTGATTCTTTGTTTTTTTAACTCTACAATTACTTGAACTAACAATTCTTGTTGATTTCTAAAGTTATTATGTAAAAGTATATGTGCAATGTTTCATATGATATTTTTTATCTGTATTAATGGTGGACTTATTATTCCATGGTTAATTGGTGGGTGTCGAATCCAACAAAGATAAATAACCTACTCAAAATAATTTGTAATCAGTGATAAGCAGGGTCGATCCTCAGGGAAAGGTGTAGATTCAATTCCTAAATTACTAATATCGATAAAAGGGGGGTTTTTGGTTTTGATTAACTAAAGCAATTAAAAACGCAAATTGAAAACGTAAGCAAAAAGGTAAAATTCGAATTCAATGAGAGATGAGATTCTAGTCTTCGGATATTTCGGTATTGATTTCTATTGTTCGATCATTGATTGCAAATAAAATAGTTCAAAGCTCTTTAGTAAATTAGCTATAGTTGTCAACAAACTCTGACAACCTCGTTTTTCCTTATGTCTTCGATAATCAAAACAAACTCTTTGATTATTGCCCTTATCGAATAAACAACCCTAAACAAACTCTCAGGATTTAATTTATCGATAGCATTCAATATCTAGAAAAACACTAATTCCAATCAATAAACACGCAAACTCGGATTATTTAAACTGGATCACTAATTCCCATAACGACTAATCGAAAACTTGTCCATAATCAACGTCGCTAACTGCTACGAATATTAGGGTTTACCAAACAATTACGGATTTGGGTCCTAATTAGCAGAATATAATCCTAATGATTAACTAATTGATCAGATTAATTAATCGATTACGATACATTGTCAACAAATCACCGGGAAAGAGCAAATACTCAAAGAACAATGAAGATAAAAGCACAAGCAATCTCACGAAATTAAAAGAAAACAAACCTTAAAATCCTTCTACTAGAATTATGTGTTTAGCAACACATAATCAAAAATCGTCTACAAAAGTTGAAGAATTCGAAATCCAAGGCTAAAGCAAAAAACGTGAATAGTAACATGAATAGTAAATTAAAAGAGAAGATCTCTTTGTGGAATAATATTCCACTTATTTAAACCCTAAAAGAGTCCTATCTCGATAAGGAAACAAATTAGAATAGGATTTTAAGAATCCTACCTAAACTAGGATTGTTCAAAAAGGAAATAAAATAAAAGGAAATAATTCCTAAAAACTAGGAATCATAATTCCAGCTGTTTTCTCTTCATTCCAGCAGTCAAAGTCAACTCCAGCGGTCAAGGTCAACTTTAGCGGATTTGTGTGTTCCCGGGCAGAAAGTTTTCAAGAGTTAAGCGTGATCACGCCTAAAATGAACAAAGTTTCTGCTGCCATATTTTTGCCTCCAACTACTTCAAGTCTTTTCAAGCCCGTTTTAGCACCTTTTCATCTCTTCTCTATGCAAACACCTAGTCATTTCAATATAAGCACAAAAACATGAGATAGAGAATAAAAACACAACAAATGACGCCATATAAAACACATGAAACGTGCACAAAATACACGTTAACAAATACCGCCACACTTATGCTATTGCACGTCTCGGGCAATGTTTAAGTTCAAGCATCGCAAAAATCAACAAAGTTCCAACACTAGATCAAATAAGCATAGAAAATTATGGACCGAAGAGCAAAAATCAAGAATGACAAGATGACGCATGCAAATAATCGAAGACCTCAATACCACATTAAATCAAAACCAACACAACGATCTTATTTGAAAAATGAGAATGCACGAAATTAGACGACTATTCTCACAATCCTCACCAAACGCTCGTGTATAAGGTTCATCGTGTTTCGCTCAAGTCTTAACATGTCAATGTAATCCCATAGGCTTGCTTATACACCAAAATCGCCACTACTATCGAAAATGTGCACAAAAGAATCAAAAGGTCTTTTATTCAAGGTTGTAATGGGGCTAGGGCTCGGGGTAGGAATAAAAAGGATAATGAAGGCTAAGTCCGATCAATTCGTAGAGCATCAAGTCAACGTTGGGTAAATAAGACAATAAGGACTCAAGTACCTCTTTTCATTCGTTCTCAAACTCCATTCATCATCATTCATTCCTTTTGTCGTTTCTTTCTCGATCTAACCCTCTTTTACTCTTTTTTTTTTCTTTTTCTTTTCTTTTTCACTTTTCTTTTTCTTTTTTTTTTTTTTTTTGAAGGTACCTTTTATATTCTTTCAAAAGTTCCTCCATACTTTATTCGATACACATCATTCCTTTGAATTTGAATTCCCAAACAAATACCATCTCGATGCTCAACTCATTTTTCAGACGGGTAAAAACATAGAGATATAAAAAAAGGTAAAAGCTCGAAGTTCGGGTTTTCAAACAAAAAAATAGGCCAAAAGCTCAAAGTGGGTCAACTAGGGAAAAAATAAAAGGTAGGTTTATTTGGCTAAGTGGGTAAATCCTAAGTGCCTTTATCATATTCAATTTTGCACAAAATCATGTAGTCTTGACACGGTTTAAAGCAAGTTCTAGCATTTACAAAAACACGTAAGACGCACACAAGAAGGAAAGAAAATTGTCATGTATGATAGACAAAATGAAAAGGCTCAAAAGCTCACATGGTAGGGATTAGTCGTACTAATACATGCAATCCTATCGTTCTCGTTTGATCGTTTATGCTAGCAAAAATTTTCACAAGGCAAGAGACTTCGATCAAAACATGGCCAAAATGTTCAAACCTAACTAGTTCAACGGAATCCATAGAAAAACTATACTATTCAATCACAAAAAAAAATTTCACGTGCTAAAAATAAACAAAGCTTAAACGTGCAACTGCAATAGAAGTCACCCCCCCACACTTAGACAATACATTGCCCTCAATGTAAAACTATGTAAGCACAGACAATGCGTGATAATAAAAGAGCAATGAAAGGGTGACTCCCTTAGGGCATCACTCGGTTGTGATGCCAAGGTGGCTTCAATTGCGTTGAGATGGGCTGCAACAGTGGTGGTTGAAGGTGAAGGAGCGATAGGCTGGAAGCACATGAGCAATAGTGACCATAGCAATAGTCGATGGTGGAGTAGTCACTGGATGAGGGCGAAGGCGAGAGCTAGTGGTGGTTTGTCGGAGATGAGGGTGTCGAGCGTGAGGATGGTTGCGGCGTCATGGCGACCGACGATGGAATCTGTAACAAGAAATGAAGCAAGGTGAGGATGGATGTTAGGGTTGAGGAGAGGAAGTGTATGGTGAAGAAAAAAAATTTTTGTTTTGTTTTTTATTTTTCGGATTTTTTTTTTAAACGAAATTAAAAACACGGAAAGGGGAAATGAGGCAGAAAGTTTGTCTATTTTAGGCGTGATCGCGCTTAACTTTCAAAAACTTTCTGTTCTACAAAACAGAACGTTTTCAAATCTTAAGCGTGATCACGCTTAAAATTCATAAACTTTCTGCTCGGAAATTAAAAACAAAGCAAAAAGAAACAAAGGAACCGAAAATTAAAAACGAGCATGGGTTGTCTCCCAAGAAGCGCCATTCTTTAACGTCATTGGCTAGACGTAGATATGCCTCAAGTGGCTTAAGTCGGAGGTTCAAAGCCATCACTATGCTAAGCTATCTTTAGTGGATCATCATCATTAAATTCAAAAATTCGCTGCATCACAAGGTTAGTAGCATCTAAACCAAACATAGAGCAATTATCAGTAGAACACTTCATGGAATCATATAAATTAAACATCACAAATTCATCTTCAAATTCCATAGTAAGAGTTCCATCATACACATTAATTTTAGCCCTAGATGTTTTCAGAAATGGTTTTCCAAGGATGATAGGGGCTAACTTACTAGATTGATTTTCATCCATATCAATAACATAAAAATCAGCAGGAAAAATTAAGTTATTAACATGAACTAATAATACGTTCTCAAGAAACCCTTTAGAAGATGCATTAGACCCATCTATTAATTGTATAATCATGTCCGTTTTTCTCAATTTTTTCACATTCAAAGACTCATAAATAGAACGGGACATGATATTTACAGAATGTTCAAGGTCTAACATAGTGTTCTCGAATTGCACATCACCTATTTTACAAGAGATAATATACTTACCGGGGTCCTTGCATTTTGGAATTAATTCCTTTTCGAGTGTTGGAGATTCATCTTCCATATCCTCCTCTTCATCGTCACTGATCTCATCTTCCCAAAAAATCTCATATTCTGTGACTTTATTCTCATATTTTGGAGGAGTGATCTCAATAACCTTAGATTGCTCGGTAAATGTTTCCGTTGGTTTTGTGAGTTGATGGTCCACATTTTTCTCTCTCGACTCACCTTCCACCTCTTCATCGTCACTGATCTCCTCTTCCTCAAACATCTCATATTCTCTAAGAAGCTCATATTCCCCAAAAATCTCATATTCTATAAGAATCTTATAATTTCCAACTTCCTTCTCATATGTTGGAGATTCATCTTCTATATCCATCACTTGTTTACAGTTAGCAAAACGATCAGGGAATGGAGGAGGTATTACAAATGTCATCGGCTTCTTCTTGACTATGGGTTCTTCTTCTTTTTCCAACTCTTTTTCCTCTTCATTCCTGGAGATTCGTTCGGGTTCTTTCAATTCCTTGCCACTTCGTAATGTAACTGCATTGGCGTTTTCCTTCGGGTTCACTATGACTTGGGATGGTAATTTGCTCGAATTCTGGGATATTAACTCATTCATAGTGGTAGCCATTTGACCCATCTGATTTTCTAAGTTTTTTATGGCATTTTGGTTCTCATTTCGAAATTGTTGTACGCCTTGTTGGAATTGCTCGTTACTCTGCTGAAATTGTAGTGTATTAGCGACCAATGTTTTAATCATATCTTCTAGAGAATTACCTGACGGTTGGTTTTGTTGAGGAAACGATGGGCATTGTTGCTCGTAATAGCTAGGTGGTCGTGGGGCGTAGCTCAGATTGGAGTGATAATTCCATCCCGGATTGTAAGTGTTGGAATATGGATTGTAATTACTCTGTGGAACACCCCATAATCCATCATAAGCTTGTCTGTACGACTCCTCTTGAACACGGAAGGCAGAGAAAAATTTCTCTATGAATTTTGCTTCTAGTTGAGTCCATGTTTTGATTGAACCAAAAGATAAATCGTAGTACCAATCCTTAGCATTGTTTGCCAAAGAAAAAGGAAAGGCTTTAAACTTTACTTGATCTTCAGTGACATCCCTTGATTTCATAACTGAACATACCGCATGGAATTCATTTAGATGCTTATGAGGATCATCTCCTACAAAACCATGAAAAATCGGAAGTAAGCGAATAAATTCATATGTTAATTCAAAATCATCTTCAAAAGTAGGATATTGAAAGTAAGAAGATTGCTCATTAATGTTTGGCATAGCCCACAACTCCTTTAAAGTTCTCTCGACTGTAGCCATGACATCTAAGAACGTTGCAAGATCTCTTTTTGTAGACGTTGAGCTCTTTTCTCAATTTGAGATTCACCTATATGAAGAGATCTAATAATACAAAAAAAAAAAAAAAAACTAAACAAAAATATTAGTAACAAAAGAAATAAATCTATAACACCGTTCCCCGGCAACGGCGCCAAAATTTGGTGGGTGTCGAATCCAACAAAGATAAATAACCTACTCAAAATAATTTGTAATCAGTGATAAGCAGGGTCGATCCTCAGGGAAAGGTGTAGATTCAATTCCTAAATTACTAATATCGATAAAAGGGGGGTTTTTGGTTTTGATTAACTAAAGCAATTAAAAACGCAAATTGAAAACGTAAGCAAAAAGGTAAAATTCGAATTCAATGAGAGATGAGATTCTAGTCTCCGGATATTTCGGTATTGATTTCTATTGTTCGATCATTGATTGCAAATAAAATAGTTCAAAGCTCTTTAGTAAATTAGCTATAGTTGTCAACAAACTCTGACAACCTCGTTTTTCCTTATGTCTTCGATAATCAAAACAAACTCTTTGATTATTGCCCTTATCGAATAAACAACCCTAAACAAACTCTCAGGATTTAATTTATCGATAGCATTCAATACCTAGAAAAACACTAATTCCAATCAATAAACACGCAAACTCGGATTATTTAAACTGGATCACTAATTCCCATAACGACTAATCGAAAACTTGTCCATAATCAACGTCGCTAACTGCTACGAATATTAGGGTTTACCAAACAATTACGGATTTGGGTCCTAATTAGCAGAATATAATCCTAATGATTAACTAATTGATCAGATTAATTAATCGATTACGATACATTGTCAACAAATCACCGGGAAAGAGCAAATACTCAAAGAACAATGAAGATAAAAGCACAAGCAATCTCACGAAATTAAAAGAAAACAAACCTTAAAATCCTTCGACTAGAATTATGTGTTTAGCAACACATAATCAAAAATCGTCTACAAAAGTTGAAGAATTCGAAATCCAAGGCTAAAGCAAAAAACGTGAATAGTAACGTGAATAGTAAATTAAAAGATAGGATCTCTTTGTGGAATAATATTCCACTTATTTAAATCCTAAAAGAGTCCTATCTCGATAAGGAAACAAATTAAAATAGGATTTTAAGAATCCTACCTAAACTAGGATTGTTCAAAAAGGAAATAAAATAAAAGGAAATAATTCCTAAAAACTAGGAATCATAATGCCAGCTGTTTTCTCTTCATTCCAGCAGTCAAAGTCAACTCCAGCGGTCAAGGTCAACTTTAGCGGATTTGTGTGTTCCCGGGCAGAAAGTTTTCAAGAGTTAAGCGTGATCACGCCTAAAATGAACAAAGTTTCTGCTGCCATATTTTTGCCTCCAACTACTTCAAGTCTTTTCAAGCCCGTTTTAGCACCTTTTCATCTCTTCTCTATGCAAACACCTAGTCATTTCAATATAAGCACAAAAACATGAGATAGAGAATAAAAACACAACAAATGACGCCATATAAAACACATGAAACGTGCACAAAATACACGTTAACATTAATACATATTTTCAATCACTTATGTATTAAATAATCAACAAATTAATAAGCCATAAATGTAATATTAATAAGGTATGTGGAAAAGAGTAATTTCTGCAACAAACAACATCGAATGCAACTTAATCAATATTTTTAACACTTAGATCCCTTTCTTTTCATCATTTCTTTTGCAATCACAATGATTAAAAACCAATTCAATTAAAAAAAAGTTCAACTTAATTTTTTACATCATTTTTGGTGAATCCACATTAAACAAAAATCAACTACACGAAAAAACACCATAAAAAAAAATCTATTTTCCCAAATTTTTGCCAGAAAAGACGAAATTGTAGAGTGTGTGTACGTTGTACAAATATATATATATATATATATATATATATATATGTTTGAGTTCATGTGGGCCATTGCTCATATAAAAACATTTAACTAACGTCGAAATGGTTTTTTTTGTCTTATTGAATTCAGATTCTTCATCTCGGTTGTGAAGAAGTTTCATCATCTTTATGGCCTAGCTCAGTCTCTTGTTTTTGGCATTATGCCTCTCCTTTATGTATGGTTGTGACATTTTAGGAGATGAAGATATTTTTTATTGATTGAAATTGTACAATATTATAACCTAAATTTTAATTAATTTCTTGAAAGATTTGTGTAAAGTTTTAAAGAGTTCTTAATAAAATATAATGCCAAGTTTTCATATTCAAGATTTTATAGTAAAATTTATAATATGATGATGCTAATATATAATTGTAATTGGTTTTTACAAAGATTTAAAAGAGGCACAATATATTATTTTATATAAATAAAGAATAAATCAATGCAGCAAATCCAATTAAATAGCAGATTGCGTGTGCATCATAGAGATAATATGTCAATCGAAGTATTGAGAATCACGTTAAATTTGTCGTAATTGCCTTTGTTTGTCAATGAGCCAGATTTGTCATGAATTAATAGCACATAGTAATGGTCGTGCACATGCCAAATGTATGCAGCAATGAGATTTTAATTAATTTCTTATTATCTTGCTAGCTATTTTAATTAATTTTCCATTATCTGATTGTTGCAGATAAATCGTACAACAAAATAGTTGTTTTTAATTACTTAAATCCTTTGTCAAACCATAGTTTTTGTATATCTAGTGATGAATTTTTATTGTCGTAATTCAATTACGGATTATTTTAACTATGAACATTTAGACCTTTTATTTAGTCGACTGATCATATTAACCAAATATTATGAAATATAACTAGTTAGCTTGTGCCTAGTAGTAGAGGTTATTAAACATAATGTGGCATTGTCTATTTTCAATTATCTTATTTATGGAATTTTTTATGACATATGTAACTTAAAATCACAATATGACACTATCGTATTCACAATTTTTTTGCATAATCATTAACTTGTTTTCCCTACAACTTAAAACGTATTTTCCTTTTGTCATATTTATGGATCTAAAACCTAGTTATTTGACACAAATATGCATTCATTTATTTATAATATTTTTAAATATATAATCTTTGATTTCATCATATTCACATTTTACTTCCTACCAAAAGAATATCTCTTTGTTCCATTCTCGGAGAGATAAAGTGACAAATTATCCTACTTATTTCATTTTACCATTAATTAATAAGAGGAAAAAATAAGTAGTCTCCTAAAATTTTACCTATGTTTAATAGATTATACTATTTAACAAAAATAAAATCCTTTTTCGGGATATGAAAATGGATTGTATTCTTATTTCTTAAATGTTTTTTGCAGAATTGTCATTCACGTGATTAGAAAAAATAAGAATCAACAACTCAGACAATTGCTCAAATATTCGGAAGATGACAGATATATAATTCGTCTGAGATGAATTGAAATAGTCACAAACATCTAGTTATCACTACAATATACCCCGGCTAAGTGTATATTTAATTCATTTTGTCTTTTATATTTTCTCATTTAAATTTTTAATTATGAACTTATGAAAAATTTGGATGAACAAACTAACATTAAAACTATATCATTTTTTTGGAATTTGACTGGATTGATTTGCATATTTTGCTAATTGTTTTACACTTTCTAATTGGGCAAAAACTGTGATCCTAGTTCGTTTCTTTTATAGGATTACCACAACTAACAATGCTTTCTCATTTAAAGTTATAATGTAAAACATTATATGCAATGTTTTCAAATGACATTTTTTTTTATCTGTATGAACTGATAAAGCCTTTATATTCCCTGCTTAACACATATCTTCAGTCACTTATTCATTAAATAGTCAACAAATTAATAAATCATAATTGTAATATTAGTATTGTATGTGGACAAGAATAGATTCTACAACAAACAACATTAAATGAAACTTTAATTAATGTTTTTAATAAAAAAATTTCCTTTTCATCATTTCTTGTTTAACCACAGTAATAAAAATTCAATTCAATTAAACAAAAACCAGTTCAACATAATTTTAAAATCATTTTTGGTGAAGGAAAACAGTCAAGTATACGAAAACCACTTTAAGAAAGATTCTATTTTCCCAAACTTCTTGCAGAAAAAATGAGTTGATACTTCGTACTGTAGATGTATGTTGTACGAGGGTATATCTATTTGTTTCAATTCATGTGAGCATTGCTCACACAAAAGTAATTTAGCTCATGTCGAAATATTGGGTGTTATTTGTTTTATTGAATTAAGCTGCTCCATTTTGGTTGTGACGAAGTTTCATCATCTTTATGGTCTAACAAAGTCTCTTGCTTTCAATTTTAAGGCCAATCTTTCTTTTCATTGAAATTATACAATATTAATTATACCTACAATTTAATTTCTTTAAATATGTTGTGTAAAATTTTCATGAGAGATTTATTAATAGAATATAATATAATGTACTTCATTCATAATATTTTATAGTAGAATTTATAATGTGATCATGTTTATATATCCATTATAATTTTTCACAAAGATGTAAAGAGGCACAATAAATCGTTTCATAATAAAGAAGGAATTAATTTATGAAGCAAATCCACCATTAAATAGGAGATTGTGTCTGTCCCATATAAATAATATGTCAATCGATGTATTGAATATCACGTTAAATTTGTCGTATTTGTCTGTCGGTCATGTTAGGAATATGATCGCAATTGAGAATAAACGCACGAAAGAAAAACGATAAAAGAACACACGAATTGTTTACCCAGTTCGTCAAAGGAATTTGACTACGTCTGGGGGCACTGCCAAGACAGGATATTTTCACTATGTTTCGAATGATAAAATTACAATGAGAATAGGGCTATTTATAATACAAGATACCTAACCCTAACAGGACAAGGATTATGTAATCCTAATAGGAGAAGAATTACTAATTCTAATAAGAAAAGAATTAGAGTCCTAATAGCAAAATGATTAGAGTCCTTCAGGCTCCATAACTCAACAATCTCCCACTTGGAGACTGAACTCAACAGTAATCATCTCTCGATCTTCCCATCCAATAGCCCATAATGGTCCCGGCAGTGCCAAGCCTCGCTTCTTAGTTACTGAGGCCAATTGAAGCCATGCATAGCTTCAATTTCTCAAATGTGACACTCTTAGTCAACATATCAACAGGATTCTCATCACCTCGAATCTTCATAAGTTGCAAGATTTTCCTTTCCAAGAGATATCTTATGTAATGATACTTCAATTCAATATGCTTAGTTCTCGAATGAAACGCTGGATTCTTTGCTAAGTGGATAGCACTCATACTATCACTGTATAGAATACTATTCTTTTGCTCCTTCCCCAATTAACTCAAAAAACCTTGCAACCATACCATCTCTTTACTAGCCTCAGTCACTGCTACATACTCAGCTTCTGCAGTAGACAAAGCCACAACCTTTTGCAACTTTGAAGCCCAAGAAATCGTCGTACCACCCAAAGTAAACACATATCCCGTAGTACTTCTTCTTTTATCAAGATCACTTCCCGCTAAATCAGCATCGACAAATCCTTCCAATTCGACACTTTTGCCTTCAAAACATAAGGCTTTCTCCATAGTACCACGCAAGTATCTTAGGATCCACTTTACCGCTTCCCAATGTTGCCTTCCCGGATTTCCCCTAAACCTACTAACTACTCCCACTGCATGCGCAATATCCGGTCTAGTGCACACCATTGCATACATTATGCTACCAATTGCCGAAGCATAAGGAGTCTTCTTCATGTAGGCCCGATCCTCATCACTACTAGGCGAGTCCTTGTTGGATAGCTTAAACTGGGTACCCAACGGAGTACTTACCGGCTTTGCATCATGCATACTAAACCTCATCAAAACCTTTTCGATATACTCAGCCTGCGAAAGATACAACTTTCCTGCCAACTTATCCCGATTAATTCGCATACCCAAAATTTGATTTGCCTCTCCTAGATCCTTCATAGCAAATCGCTCAGACAACTGTTTTTTCAACTTGCTCAATTCTCGAGCACACGACCCTGCTATTAACATGTCATCAACATACAATAGCAAAATAATATAACTATTGTCGAACCTCTTGAAGTAGCAACAATGATCGGCATTGCAACGCACAAAATCAATCTCATGCATGAATCCATCAAACTTCTTGTACCACTGTCTCGGAGCTTGTTTCAAACCATACAAGCTCTTCTTGAGCTTACACACTAGCTCAATGTTACCTTCAGACGAGTACCCTTCTGGTTGCATCATATAAATATCTTCTTCAAGATCACCATGAAGGAATGCCGTTTTTACATCCATCTGCTCTAACAACAAGTTTTCTGCAGCAACCATACTCAACACCAATCGAATAGTGGTCAATTTCACGACAGGAGTAAAAACATCAGTATAATCAATTCCATATTTCTGCTGAAATCCCTTCACAACCAGTCTCGCCTTATAACGTTTGCTTCCATCCGCCTCTTCTTTAATTCTGTAAACCCACTTATTATGCAGAGATTTCTTTCCCTTTGGAAGCTCAACAAGTTCCCAAGTATCATTGGACTTTAGAGAATTCATCTCGTCGTCCATCGCAAGTTTCCACTTGCCCCCATTCTCACATTGACTAGCCTCTGCATAACATTCAGGTTCACCACTATCAGTCAATAAAACGTAATGTAAAGTAGGCGAATACCTTTCTGGGGCATGACGCTGTCTGCTAGATCTCCGCAGCGGAAGTGTTGGAGTACTCAGTTCTGCCTCAATAGCTACCTCATCATTCTGCGTAACTTTACTCCCACCCGAGTTAGAGATATTCAACTCAATAACCTCGGGATTTTTAGCCTGAGTACCCGTATCATCAATTTTCGGTGCTTCCAACCTATCCTTGTACAAAACCTATTCATTGAATATAACATCTCGACTACGAATAATCTTACGATTCTGTTCATCCCAAAACCTATAACCGAATTCGTCACCACCATATCCAATGAATGTACACTTAACAGATTTAGCATCTAACTTACTTCTAGCAGTAGCATCAATGTGAACATATGAAATGCACCCAAATACACGAAGAAAGGACATATTTACCTCCTTACCACTCCAAGCCTCCTCCGGTATGCCATTACCCAACGGAACTGATGGTCCTCTATTAATCAGAAAAGCAGCAGTGTTAACTGCATCAGCCCAAAACATCTTCGGCAACCCGCACTTCAATCGCATACATCTAGCACGTTCATTCAATGTCCTGTTCATACGTTCTGCAACCCCATTCTGCTGAGGGGTTCCTCTCACAGTCTTTTCCATGCGAATATCGTTCAGATCACAATATTCCTTAAACTCAGCGAGTTCATATTCTCCACCATTATCAGATCTCAGGCACTTCACATTCAGACCTGTTTCGTTTTCTACAAGGGCTTTCCATTTTCTAAAAGCGTTAAAAGCATCAGATTTATGCTTTAGAAAATAAACCCATACCTTTCTCGTGGAGTCATCGATGAAAGTCATGTAATATGACGCACCACCATGAGATGTAACTGGTGCAGGTCCCCATAAGTCACTATGCACCAACTCTAACTTCTCGTTCTTCAAGGTCCTGCCTCCTTTCGAAAAAACTCACCCGTTTCTGTTTTCCGAATATACAATCCTCACATAAACCAACATCAACTGTTTTGAGGCCTGGCAGCTTTCCTTTCGAACAAAGCTCCTTCATCCCCTTCTCGCTCATGTGGCCAAGTCGGCAATGCCACAAATCTGTATCGCTGTTTTCTCCTGCAAGAGAAATACAATCTTTAGTATTGGTTGTCATGTACAATGTACTCTCTTTAGGAATATGATCGCAATTGAGAATAAACGCACGAAAGAAAAACGATAAAAGAACACACGAATTGTTTACCCAGTTCGTCAAAGGAATTTGACTACGTCTGGGGGCACTGCCAAGCCAGGATATTTTCACTATATTTCGAATGATAAAATTACAATGAGAATAGGGCTATTTATAATACAAGATACCTAACCCTAATAGGACAAGGATTATGTAATCCTAATAGGAGAAGAATTACTAATTCTAATAAGAAAAGAAATAGAGTTCTAATAGCAAAATGATTAGAGTCCTTCAGGCTCCATAACTCAACATGTCAATGAACTCGATTTGTGATAGCACATCATATTGGTTTGCACATGCCAAATGCATGCAACAAGTAGCATGCTAGATATTTTATTTAATTTTCCATTATCATTGTCTGATGGGTCCCCAATTATGATTAGGGGCATTACCGTAATTTAATAATATAATCCACATAAAAGCAATATTAATACGCCATCGTGGGTCTCCAATCGAGGGCCCAATAAAGCGAGCCCATGGCCCAGCTAAGATCTCTATAAATACCATCTTGATTAGCTAAACTGAGGATTATCTGGTCTACACTCCAAAAACTAAAATTATTAAATACTCTCCAAATCCACGAGACTGAGGAGTATAATACCTGAGAACTACGAAGAGGCTTGATCCTATCTAAATAGGTACGTAGGCAGCTCGAAGTTACTGAGCGTAGCCCCACTATCTAAAAACACCCAATCTGGTCTGTCGTGAGTCGAGTCGGATCCCATCCCCACGTGACCCTCACGTGACATCACTATTTGATCCCGCATCATTTTGGCGCCGTCTGTGGGAACACGATTCACTCACTGAGAATGCAGGCTAGACCACTGGCACGTACCACTGAAGACCGGAGGGGCAGTAACCCCCCAGCACGGGGCGCTAGGAGCAGGGCTCCTGCTCCGACGTCTCAGCTGAACCCCACAGTGGGAGAGGCTCCAAGTTTGCCTCCCCCCATCAGCTGCACCGACTATGGTCCCTCCCTCCGACAGGGTAATCGAGATCACTCAAGAGGCACTCATGACTTTGGTGGAGGAGGCCTCAATCAGAGCAGCGGCACAAGCAGTCCAACAGTATACTCTGAACCACCCCCTTCGGGAGGAGCCCCAGCCTGCTGCTGGAGCAACTAACTCCCCCTCGAGGGGAAGGCCACGGGACACGCATCACGCACTCTCACCCCAAAGAACTGAGGCGTCGCGATCCCGCGCGGTGTCTGAACGTGGCCACTATGAGCGCACCTCTCGCCACCGAACTCTCACGCCCCCGCGCTGAGGCCGGAGAGCTCCGACCCCCGTGGGAGTAACATCGAGGTACTCAGGTGTTCGAAGTGCGGAGAAGACTGATGGCTCACCTGACGCTAGCATTGACTCTTCTCAAGAGCGACCCCCTAGGGGCCGGGACAGAGAGCGTGGTTCTCATAGGTCCCCTCGCCGAGGTCGGAGGGCTCCGACCCCCGAGGAGGTCCAATCACGACACGAGTCTCATAGATCCCCCCGCCGAGGTCGCAAGCCTCGCGTTTCTGACAAAGATCACTCTAGGCAGGAATCCCGTGGATCACCTCGCAGAGGCCGGAGGCCTCCGATCCCCGAGAGGAGCCACCCTAACCGGACTCCTAGCCCCCAGGCGGTAGCGCCGCCAAGGAGTCCTTTCAGTCCTGCTATACTAGCTGAGACGATTCCACAATGAATGAAAATCCCTCATCTCAGCGAGTATGATGGCACCGGGGACCCCCAAGAACACTTGGACAAGTTCAGCGCAAAGGCCGACATGTACGACCTAAGCGACGCGACTTATTGCAAGATCTTTAGGACTACCCTCACGGGTAGAGCTTTGTCTTGGTTCAACCAGTTGCCCTTCGGTACTATTACCGGATTCGAGCAGCTGATGCAAAGGTTCTTGCACCATTTCTCCATGAACAAGAAGTATCCTAAGACCGCGTCGCACCTATTCACCATCGTGCAGCGCAATGACGAGCCCCTTCGAGACTATGTACGACGCTTCTCGGTGGCAGTGTCAGAAGTACCTCATGTCAACCATGAGTTATTGTCCAACATCATGCAACAGAACCTCCGCTTGGGCAGGTTCAAGGACTCCATAGCAGGAAAGCCTCCATCAACTCTGGAGGAGCTGATCGCCCGGGCAGAAAAGTATATATGGATCGAGGAAACAATCGAACTCGCCAAGGCTGAGGCAGGTGCAGGTAAGCGGAAGATCCGGGAAGATGACAAACTTCCAGAGCCCAAGGAACGCAAACATATGCCTCCTGCGGGTTTCTCCCAATATACCCCGCTAACGCTATCTCGCGAGAAAGTTATAGCCATAGCGGAGCAGCAAGGAATAGTGACCTGGCCAAAGAAGATGAGAAACAATCCTACAAGACTGAAGTCAAATGACTACTGCCGTTTTCATCGAGACAAAGGGCATACCACCGAGGATTGTCATCACTTGCAAGTGGAGATAGAGAAGTTGATCAAAAGAGGTTATCTGCAAGAGGTGGTGTCCACAACTACTGTCGATGAAGAGATGGATAACCCCCTTTCAATGGGGTGATCCCATGAGGAGCTACCAACCCTGTCAGGTATAACGTCACTAGCTGCGAGGCGGAGCTACCAAGATTTATTTTACTTATTTCAAAAATTGTATCGAGTTGGCCCAGAGCCGAGCGTTGAATAAAGTGCCCTTTCGAGCACGCTTTTAGTATTTGAATGTTTATCTCTGACCATGTATCGTGTTGGCCTAGAGCCAAGCGCTTAATAATGTGTCCCTTTCGAGCACACTTTTAGTTTTAATGACTATCTTATTTTTCTTAACATTAACGTGCATGTCTCAAAGAAAGTCACTTCGTCTAAGCATTATCTGACGTCTAAACGTAGATAGAGGCTGAGGCTCCCAAGTGTGAGAGCTCCCCCCAATTAAATTTAGACTCGAGGACGAGGTTACCATGTGTAACCCCCCTACGAGCATACACGGGGTCTGAAGCTCCTAAGTGTGAGAGCTCCCCCCCAATTAAATTTAGACTCGAGGACGAGGTTGCCACGTGTAACCCCCCTACGAGCATATATGAGGTCTGAAGCTCCCAAGTGTGAGAGCTCCCCCCAACAATACTTGGACTCGAGGTCGAGGTTACCACGTGCAACCCCCCTACGAGCATATATGAGGTCTGAAGCTCCCAAGTGTGAGAGCTCCCCCCAACAATACTTGGACTCGAGGTCGAGGTTACCACGTGCAACCCCCCTACGAGCATATATGAGGCTTGAGGCTCCCAAGTGTGAGAGCTCCCCCCAACAAAACTTAGACTCGAGGACGAGGTTACCAAGTGTAACCCCCCTACGAGCATACATGGGGTCTGAAGCTCCCAAGTGTGAGAGCTCCCCCCAACAATACTTGGACTCGAGATCGAGATTACCACGTGCAACCCCCCTACGAGCATATATGAGGCTTGAAGCTCTCAAGTGTGAGAGCTCCCCCCAACAAAACTTAGACTCGAGGACGAGGTTACCAAGTGTAACCCCCTACGAGCATACATGGGGTCTGAAGCTCCCAAGTGTGAGAGCTCCCCCCAACGATACTTGGACTCGAGGTCGAGGTTACCACGTGCAACCCCCCTACGAGCATATAGGAGGCTTGAAGTTCCCAAGTGTGAGAGCTCCCCCCAACGATACTTGGACTCGAGGTCGAGGTTACCACGTGCAACCCCCCTACGAGCATATAGGAGGCTTGAAGCTCCCAAGTGTGAGAGATCCCCCCTAACAGTACTTGGACTCGAGGTCGAGGGTTACCACATGCAACCCCACTACGAGCATACATGGGGTTTGAAGCTCCCAAGTGTGAGGGCCCCATTAACAAAACCTAGACTCAAGTGCACCAAGCATAAACCTTAAAATCGCGCTAAGTGTCGAACCCATCGTGCCTCAACAACAACGTTCAAGCCCAATGTCTTTGACAGGGGGGCAGAGGATGGGGACACGCCTTTAAAACATAGCAACAATGCACGATACAACAATGCACGATATCAAAAATAACAGTGCATGCGACCTCACAGTAGAGTACAAAAGCGACAATGTCTACCTCTTTACAATCGACAGGGAGGTATATGAGAGTACCTAAGCAACAACGCTTATCCCAACACCCTCGACAGTGGGGCATACGAGGAAGGCACAATGAAAGGTAAAATAAATGATAAAATAAAAGTTCGTCATTTCATAGTCACGATTATTGAAAATCGAAAAAAATATATATATACGATCGAACTCGAGTTCGCCAAGTGACGAATCCAACTTCATGTGGGCTAGATTAGATTCGAAGGGTCGGAGTTACCCCGTCCCCCGTGCCTGGGACTGAACCTCTTGAGGGTCGGCAAGCCCGTCCAGGGGATCTACCAAGGGGGTCTGCATCTGCGCACAGACCCCCCAAGGGGGTCTGCCCCTGCGCGCAGACCCCCCAAGGGGGTCTGCATTTGCGCGCAGACCCGCACGCAGACCCCCCAAGGGGGTCTGCCCCTGCGCGCAGACTCCCCAAGGGGGTCTGCCCCTGCGCGCAGACTCCCCAAGGGGGTCTGCTACTTATTATATTATAGAAGACTCAGGCACACTTCCCTATACTTCTCCTAAGTGACATCAAAATCCTCTTTCAGCCGATTCGAAAGCAGCAATAGATGAGATTGAATCAGACAGATGGGGATTGGGGAGTTGAGAATTCCTTGCTCTTAGGCCCGCTGTAAGGCCAATAAGATCAGGAAGAAGGAGATTGGATTCTTTCCCTTCCATATAGTTGTTAGCTTATCTGTGTCGTGTCAAGCCATCTGCGCACAGACCCCCAAGGGGGTCTGCGCGCAGGGGGTCTGCGCGCAGGGGCAGACCCCCTTGGGGGGTCTGCTCGCAGGGGCAGACCCCCTTGGGGGGTCTGCGTGCAGATGCAGACCCCCTTGGGGGGTCTGCGCGCAGGGGCGGTCTGCATCTGCGCGCAGGGTCTTCCCCTGCGCGTAGACCCCCCGAGGGGGTCTATCCAAGGGTCTGTCGCCCCGACCCCCAAGGGGGTCCGTTGTTGATCCCCTTGAGCTTCGGGGTCATGTTTTTTAACCTTTTGGATTTGTCCACCCACACGCACGCTTGATACAAATCGAAGAGGACGAAGTCTTACCTTGAGGATTCGAGTTGGAATTTACCATCTTCAAAAGTTAGAAGGAAAAAGCTCTCATCCCTCCGACTTTCTACTCCCGAGAGCCCACATAGCCGAGCACTCGGGAGTGGGGGGCATATGATGGGTCCCCAATTATGATTAGGGTCATTACCGTAATTTAATAATATAATCCACATAAAAGCAATATTAATACGCCATCGTGGGTCTCCAATCGAGGGCCCAATAAAGCGAGCCCATGGCCCAACTAAGATCTCTATAAATACCATCTTGATTAGCTAAACTGAGGATTATCTGGTCTACACTCCAAAAACTAAAATTATTAAATACTCTCCAAATCCACGAGACTGAGGAGTATAATACCTGAGAACTACGAAGAGGCTTGATCCTATCTAAATAGGTACGTAGGCAGCTCGAAGTTACTGAGCGCAGCCCCACTATCTAAAAACACCCAATCTGGTCTGTCGTGAGTCGGGTCGGATCCCATCCCCACGTGACCCTCACGTGACATCACTATTTAATCCCGCATTGTCTGATTATGATATTATCAGAGATATATCGTACAACAATTGGTGCCTCATCGAGCAATCGAGACTTGCAAAGTGAATAACTACACGATCCCAAAAGACACTATGATAATTGTAAATACATATTCAATTCAATTAGACCCTAACAACCAGGAAAATCCCACAAGCTTCAAACCTGAAAGGAAATTGGCGGCTACATTGAATCTCATATGATGAATATTCGTTGAATAATTATCATAAAAGTTGACGGAAATAATTAATCAACTTTCGAAAAATTTATGAACCCCTAAACTACGTAAACTTTTGTAAACCAGCCTTGATTTTAAATATGTTAGTTCTATTAATTTTTCTTTGTTTTTTCTTTTCTTTCCCTCCGCTTCAATGATGAACCCCTTTACCATCAACCCATCTCCACCTTTCCTTAATATTTTGTTTTTATAATTCTAATAAAAATGATTTTCTTTCTACTTTTCAAGATTCGTTTGATTTGTTTATTAGTTTTTTAATTATTTAATTGTTAATTTTAAGGAATTTGATTTTTTATTATTGTTCTTATTTTTGATTTAGTCTTTTCATTTTTAAAATTCCATGTCCGTCTCTCTCTTTTTTAATATTAATTTTCTAAAAAAATCTGACGTTTTGTTATTTTTTAGGTTCTTTTGATTGTATCAAAATTCGGAATTTCTTCCTCTTTCCTGATCTTACCAAAAAACAACTCCTGAAAATAAGAAAACTCAGAATTATTTTCAAAATTGATAGGATAAATAGTTGACAATTTTTTTTTCACAAAATAAACAAAATCAAAAATATAACAACTAAAATAAAAAAAAGACCTGATTTGTTTAATGAAAAACAATGGAAACTCACAATCACTTATGATAAATTCACAATCCATCAACCCATTATACAATTACATCAACATATTATATATTACAGAATTCAATCATCAACATATTTTTTTCTCATACATGGACCCTCTATCTTTTCCTTATTCTTCATATATAATCTAAAAACACAAGATTTTTTCACCAAATTTGATCCCAAACAACATACAGTCTTTAACACCAGAAAACCAGGCAAAATACTAAACTTTGTACCTAGGTTTTGGGATCAAATATAACGGTTTTTCCTTCTTCAATGTCGTCCCAAATGTATCACTCGTGTCGAGTTTACTAGGGTCAGCTCTATCTGGGAGGCTCCCTCCATTCAAGATAATGGATTAATGAAGCAACCATTAATTCAACACTTGCTATACCTAAATTTTTCCCAGGGCACATTCTTTGACCAGAGCTAAATGGTATATATTCAAAATGATTTCCCATGTAATCGATTTTCGACTCCAAAAACCTCTCAGGCTTGAAGCTATGGGGATCATCCCAGTTGTTAGGGTCTAATTGAATTGCCCATGTATTAACAAGCACCACAGTGTCTTTTGGGATTACGTAATTATCAACTTTGCATGTTTCGGTTGCTCGATGAGGCAAGGTAAATGGACCTGGAACGTGGAGTCTCAAAATTTCTTTTATACAGGCCTGAAATCATTGAAATTATTAGTTCAGATTTGGATAAAACGATTAAAAAATATTCAGAAAAGAAGATTGATCATATATTGACCTGGAAATATTGGCATGTAGGTAAAAGTGTTTCGTTTAATGAATCTCCTTCAACTGCGTTTTCTGCGATTTCTGCACGAACTTTGTGCAAAATTTCTTGATTTTTGATTAGTTCTGTCATTAGCCAGACTGATGTTATGGTGGTAGTATCTGCGGCACCAATTAATAGCTCCTGCATGTATGTTGAGCATATCAATGAGTTTTTTAGGAATGCAGTAAAGCAATTTAACATAATTATAAGGATGGTGTGTATATATATATGAAGATTCTTAGTTTTAGCAAGGATTTATTATAATTAATTGTGATCAATTTAATGCATGAATAAGTTCCAAATTAAGACAATATGGTATTTAAACGATTGTATCATGTAGCATTTTCCATTAATACTTGATTCGAAAAACTATATTCATTGTTGTAAAATGAGGGTTAGTGATAGGATATGGGCTTTCATATAGTATTAAAACTAATAATTTAGTTTTATTTTATTTTAGTATCAAATTATTGTATAAATAAGATCATCACTTGTTAATGATAAAGAAAAGAAAAAAAGAATATTTTAGTTAATCTCTACTCGTGTTTTGTATCTGGAGAGCTCTGGTTTCTGCTGGAAAGAAACTAGTCTCTCCTAATCTCTCAATTTGTAGAGTTGATTTCTTACTTGAAAGGAAATACTTGATACACCATCATATCATATCAGTTAGTTAAACTCCAATTATCACATGAATGACCAATTAATGAACGTCAAGCTATTGTTCACTTTTTACTTACCGATATCAGAAGGAGAATATGATCATCGGGAAATGAAGCTCCGAGTAAATCATCCAAGAAATCTGGTTCCAAATTAGGATCAACATGTCTCATTTTTCTCCTTTCACCAATAACATCTCCCCAAATAAGTCTTATCCCCTTAAGCATTTCCATAGCTCTTCTTCTACTCCAAAAATCGATCCCTTTTAGAGATGGAAAAACATCAGATAAACCGAAATTGGAACACTTATCAATCACATCGTTCACAAAAACCCTAGTCATCCCGTCTTTTTCACCATCTCCTTCAGTGCCAAACAGGTCCCTAGAAATTATACGATTGCTCATAGCATTAATAAAAGCTGCAAATATCATTTCTTCAATATGCACACTTTGGCCCATCTTTTCGACGCTCAGAAACGTCACCATTTCCATTACTTTCGACTTTCTTACAACTGCAGATGATTCAACAGCCTTAGCAGAAAAGAAGTTATGTTGGGTAAGGTTACGAAGAGATTTCCATGTATCATTACATTCCTTTGACATCGTTATCGACGATTCATTTGTCCCAGGGATATTGTACAAAATTGAAGGCAAATATCTGCCTGAAAATATTCTGTTGTGGGTTTTAAGAATTTCCTTAGCGACTGATGGAGATGAGGCGATTACGAAAAGTTGGCCCCCGAGCCTTAGTGAGATAAAAGGGCCATACATTTTGGCTAGGATATTGAGTGCAACATGGGGTTTTTTTACGAGTTGAGAAATGTTTAGCAAAATATGGAGTATATTAGGGCTTGGTGGCAAGTGTCTGGATCCAGACCGAAAATGTCTGAAAAAGAACAAATAACAGACAAGAGTTAGCAAGATGATCTGAATAATCATATTGCCTTAATTCTTTGTTAGCTGCACCTGGAAAGTAGAAGAAAAATTACTTAGAATGGTGAGTTAAATTTGACATGAAAATTAAATAATTGAATTAAAACTAAATAGTAGGATAAGAATGAACAGAAAATAAATATATCTTTTGGGTGAAATGACTACAAAATTTATTTCTAGGGTTTACGATCTAGGGTTTAGGGTTTAGAACCTAATTGTTTTATAGAAACCCTACGTCTGTACTTTTATCCCCAAAATTTTACACGTTCGATTAATTTAGTCCATGAAAAGTATGCAAGTTTAGTCCCATCGGTCTAGTTTTTAATGACATATAAAAAACCTAATAGGACTAAAAACCTTTCAAAAGTGTGCAGTTTTAGACCCGTTCTTTTGACTTTTTAACGACGTTTCTCATACTTAACAACCACGTGACTGTCATAGAGGAATACCAATTAAAAGTACTTAACGAACTTGAATGAACGTGCATGATTGAGATTGATTTAATTTATCAAGCGATTGTGATTTTGAGAAGCCAATCGCTTGATTGAATGGCATCAACTTCCACATTTGTAAATAAAAATATAAATAACAAAATATTTGAGACATGATTTTACACTACATCGTAAGAGAAAGAAATATAAACTATGGCAATAAAAAGGGTTTCTTACACTTTTTCCAGAGCTAAGTAAATTGTACTACTTGTTGGGGAATTGAGAGTGAAGCAGGTAGGAATTTATATACTGTTCAACTTTAAGGCAGCTGATGTGCATGCGCAATTTAGTGCACTTAATCCGAGCAGTCATGATCATTTATCTCACTTAAATTGGTGGCAAAGTTAATTTCGATGTATTTTTCTTTTGGACTAATTTAATTTAGTCCAATGATTTTGGGAGATTTAAGATACTTAAATAAAGTCAATAGAATATAATCTATTTTCTATTGGAAGTTGACTAGGTAAAGCAAATTAACTTAGTATTGATGACTTAGATTAATATATATTATATACCACTTGAAGGTTCAAGTGGTTAATCATGGCTTTATAAAGTATACTAAACATAACTTTAGCATTAATGAAAAAATATATTAGATTATATATAACAATTAACAACTAGGAGGATTTCATTAATAAGATGGCGGCTGGACAACGTGTATATATATAGTCACATTTAACACGAAAAGTAATAGTAGTGAGTTAATTTGAAATGATGATAATTTTTCAGTTGTCACAATAAAAAATTATAGTAACAAGAACTTTTTTAAAATGATCATAATTTAGTGAAACGCGTATAATAACAATGTTATAATAATACAAATAAAGTAATAATTATTAAGTTGTATTTAGATTCAACTTCCTTGTTTTTAATTGTAAAAGTAATAAATTTTAACTCTTGTTACTATTTAATTAATTTACTGTGACAAAATTATAATTAGTAATTATTTTGACACTGTCACTTTATATTTATCACTATTACGTTATTCTTTTGTAATTAATATATATCTTTCTTTTCGCTCAAGAAAAGAAATGGTGTGAGTATTGGAGTGTTAACTGCATATATTCATTATGTTTTATTTACTCAACGGGATATAAAAATATCAAATTGATAGTATTCTTTATATTTTATTTACTCAAAGGGATATAAAAAATATCAAATTGATATAAGTCAAACATGTATTACGGTCACAATAATTCAAGTGTTCCAGTCATCTATTTATTTAAAACCAATTGGCTAAAAGAAAGTAGTTCATTACGCCGCCATGTGCAGTTGGTACGATGTAAATGGGATTTATAATCCTTCACGCAACACTTTCTCCCTTATTGTAAATTTATAATAATGACATATAAATAATAGTATTTGTATATATTAAAATCACAATCATTTTTTTCTATTTTAATTTGCTTAAGCGTGCCTATCTTTATAGTCGATGGTTGGATATCGTATTCTTTAATTTAAAATTCGTAATAACTCGTCAATACAATCACCTTTTTGTTGAGTCCAAACTATTTTTAGCTTGTACAACATGCTTGAAGTTTCTTGACACAAAGACTTTTTTTATTTCTACACAATGTATATATATATTTTTAATATTTCTTAGATATATACATGAATGAATCTTCTAAATTTAATATTATTGTATAGAGGTTTGACTATAAAATTGTGTTTAATTGGCAATAATGATACACTTCACCGAGAAATTGACTTTAACGTGAAATTCGAAAATAGCCCAAAATGCCTTTTAGCATGAAAATTGACTTAGAAGTTGAAAACTTTTTATTTGATGAAAAAATTGACCTTCAAAGTAAGAATTTTTGCATGTGCTAGAAAATTGACTTTTAGTTTGAGAAGTTAACTCGAATGCTTATAATTGTTCTTCTTTTTCTTTATTTGGTTTAAGTTATTTCATTATATATTTCGAATTTTCGTTCAAATACCTAAGTAAATTTTTCTTGTGTTTGTTATAAATATAATTTGATAATAAGTATAAACTATAATAGTATATTTTGATTTTACTACTATTATGAAATAGATATGTTTTATATTAGAAGTGTCACTTGATAGAGTAGCACTTTTGGTTTGTTTTCTGTTAGTGAGAGTTGTTAATATAGCCGTTGTATATTAGGCTTATTGATATCTTGATGATTGATTAACTCTCATAATTGATCTGTAATTTTCTGATAATTGAATACATGATTCTTTTCTTCTGTTCTTCTTCAATGGCGATTGTGTCATGTTTTAACATGGCATCAGAGCAAGGTTAATCTTGTCTCTTTGCTATCATCTTCATAATCATCACCATTTTCTTTTCGGTCTTCTTGTTCTCTACTTCATAGATCCTGGTTAATATCTTCCGCTGCGATTCTTTGCGAACATGGCTAAAGAAGATGCCTCATCTGTTGCCGATCCTTCACCGAATCAAGATCGACAAATTCAGATCGCAATCGACTCACAAAGCCCCCTGTATGTCCATCCATCCGATACCCCCAATTTGGACTTAGTCACTGAAGTGCTTCGTGGCTCTGAAAATTATAAGGTATGGAGCAGGGAAGTGATAGTCGCATTAGAAGCGAAAAATAAAATTGGATTTATCAATGGCTCATGCAAGCCTCCCGATCAAGATTCGTCACACTACCCCCATTGGAAGAGATGTAATGCTCTTGTAAAGTCATGGATTCAAAGATCCTTGAGCAGAGATCTCATACATGGAGTTATATACCTTGATTCGGCGTATTTGATTTGGATTGATTTGAAGGAGAGATTTGATCGAATTAACGGTGCTCGGCTTTATGCCCTATACAGACAGATCAACACAATTACACAAGGAACCAGCAATGTCTCAGAATATTATTCGAAGCTGCGTATGCTTTGGGATGAGTACGATTCACTAATACCTTCACCATCCGACAACATTTCCAAGGAATATACAGATTTTTGTGGACAGCTCAAGATGATGCAATTTTTAATGGGCTTGAATGAATGCTACGGTGTGATTAGATCCCAAATTCTGATGATGACACCCTTACCTTCGCACGGGCAAGTCTACTCAATCGTAACCAATGAGGAGACACAAAAGGGAATAGGTGTGGCACATACCAATGTTGATTCATCCATGGCATTACTGGGAAGCAGTACAGGAACCAAACATAATGATAAGTCCAGTCTTCATTGTGATCATTGCAATTACAATGGTCACACAAAGGATGTCACAACCCAAAACCACACATTTCATTTAATCATACATTATCATAAACACGCGCATGATTTTGCTAGCATTTAGCACTAATTATATAGGCATGACGTTTTGATTAAGTAGGTCTGACGTCTAGCACTTATCACGAATTATTTAACGAGTGGAAAAAATTGAGCTGCTTCCCAGGGAGGTCACCCATCATACGATTGCTCTCGTACGAGCACGCTTAACTTTAGAGTTTTGATTGAATACGGTACATTAAACCTCCCCCGTTAATTATCGGGTAAATATATTTGTCACACACGCGTCACTTACGTGCTACCGGTATGTCCCGATTAGTTTAAATACATGACACGTATAAAATATAACGCATAAATGTATAACACGTAATAAGCTAGCAGCTGCAAATAATTATAAGAATAAAATAATATTATTTTCCAAACCTTATCAACCAAACCTTGCTGCCGACTTACTTTTTTCAAATGTATATATATATATATATATAAAATGCTTTACAATTGCAAAAATTGAAGAAGGAAAGCTAGAGAACAGAAAGAAATAGAAAATAGGGAAAAGAGAAAGGAAAAATAAAGAAAAAGGGAAGAAAATAAAAGAAAAATCCGGGAAAAATAGGAAATCGACGTTACCGTAACGAGTAAGTATTTTACCAATCGTTTTATTCATTTTAATTATGAGTTTGAAAATATAACTTATATATGTTGGAATTAATGTTTAGTTTGAATTTTAGATGTTTAGAACCTATAATTTCGGAAATCGAAGTTATTCAACAAATATACATATGTATTAGATAACTTAACACGTAGTTTGTCAAAATTCAGAATCGGTGTTTCGAGTTTAAGTCTGTAGTTGTGTAGTTAAACCTTTGAAATTAATTAGAATAAATATTACGTATCGACTTTAGGATGTTAGAACTACTACTGCAATTTGGTAATATTTGAAATTACGTAGAATTTTCTAAAATCGTAGCGTCAAAACCGCCCAAGAATAGCTTACGGATGACTGGTTAGTTGTAAGTAAATCCAGGAAAGGTCGTCAGGAAAGTACTCATGCATTCATTTGCATTTTATATATTGTATTAAGTATAATTATAATTTGCAATGTGATTAATAGGGCGGGATTCCAATAAAGGAGCTGAAAACGTCAACTAGTCGAAGACGTATCGGGAATCCACTACTTGTGAGTATAATTTGGTGACTGCTATTTAACTGATAACTGATTTATTGATGGTTTTAGATGATTTACTTGATTTGCCTAATTGTGTTGATTGAATAGCCTATTGTGCTATAATGAGGATTATGCATTGGAAATAAATGTAGTGAAATGTTGTTGATGAGTTGATGATGATAATGAGATATGTGATATGTAAATGCATTCATCTGAGATAAGAGGAACTGTTATGGCTGTTATAGACCTTGAGTCATGTGTTAAAGATTGTCCAAAATGATTGGACCACAGAGTACCGTACGGCCACCCGAGTTCACCGAACTCACATGTGATATATGTATTACAGAGTGCCATGGCCATTTTCGTGATCACGACTACTCTTGGTTATAACAGGCCATTAACAGTAAAAGAAAATGACCATCACGTGCATTTTATATTTGCGAATGATGTGAATTCAATATGAGATGGTCTTGACTGATATTCTTATATGACTTCATAGATTGATTATCTGATGATTCCTGTGTGCTTATATGATGTTAAATAACTTGTTACTTTATTATACTTGCTGAGTTTGCGACTCACCAAACGCAATGTTTTTCTTTTAGTTGTTGTAGATAAAGTTGATCCTGAAGTCGTACATAAAGTCTGAAGCATGGATCAAAGGTCGGTTGGCTGATTTCAAGTCCTTCACCCTCGGCTCATCATTTGCATATCATATAGGATTTCTTTTTGCTCGCTTGAGAAATGAAAATCTCTCAAGACGTATATTTTTGTATCCTTATGTCAGCATGTGAGGGTTATAAACTAATATGGTTAAACGCTTCCGTGTAAATATTGTGATTAAATGAGTACATATATGTAAAGTATGTGTTTGATGATTTTGAAAAGTAATGTGTGTATTATCATTATGAGACGGGTACGGGTGTTACATTTTAGTGGTATCAGAGCCCGGGTTTGGGGTTCTGTAGACAGCATGACATGTGCATAAACATTATATGTTATATGTTTGCATAAGTAACCATGTGTCTAACATCTTAGGCAAAGCATTGCGAGTCAACAAGCACGTGTAGTAAATGATGAGCATAGTGTTCATGGAGGGGAAGGATCAGCTGACCTAGAGTCTCATTCATCTCATCTACCTCCACCCCCTGTTCATGGAGCCGAGAATTTTGCGTATCCCCAACATTATAGGATGTATGGCCGACCTGAAACACGTGAGCGAAGGTATGATAAATTGAGAAAAATGGGAGCCGTGGATTTTGTGGGTACTACTGATCCAGCAAAGGCAGAAACTTGGCTAAAACAAACAGAGAGGATTTTTGCTTTGATACAATGTACTCCAGAAGAAAAATTCGACTATGCCGTATCACTTCTTCAGGGAGATGCCTATGCTTGGTGGGAGACTATACCCGACAGTACTGTTCAGCCACCTGTATTGGTATGGGATGATTTTCTTAGAGAATTTCATGATGCTTACGTGCCAGAAGTATACAAAGATCAGAAGGAAAAGGAATTTCTTGAACTTCACCAGGGAAACAGGTCAGTTGCTGAGTATGAAGTGCAGTTTAATCAACTTTCTCATTATGCTCCACATATGATAGCTACAGAGAAGAAGAAGTGCACTAGATTTGAATCGGGTCTTCGATATGCTATACGAAACCGCATCACACAAACTGATTTGGAGTCCTACAACAAGTTAAAAGCTGCTGCAATTCGTTCTGAGAAATTAGATTCAGAATCGAGGAACTTCCAGTTCAACAAAAAGAGACAGAACGAGGAAATGGGAGGATTCAAGAATAAAAAGGGAACTATGGCACCTCCGCAAAGAACTTTTCCAAGCACCTCTAAAGTCAGTAATTTCAGAGGCACAACACCAAATACTATGAGTGTCGGTTCTACCTCACTTCCTCCCGCATGTGTTCATTGTGGAAGGAATCACTATGGAGAGTGTAGACTATTTACAGGAAAGTGTTTCAGATGTGGGGAGCCTGGTCATATAGCGAGAAATTGCCCAATGCCACGAGAAGAAGCCACCGTTGAACAAAGCAGATTTAGCGGGTTCACTCCTAGTAGAGGTAGGGGTCGAGGACGATTTGGTATGGGAAGAGGATCTAATGCAGAAGCTAGTCAGACTCATAAAGAACGACCTCAAGCTCGTGTTTTTGCCATGACACAAGAAGAAGCCAAAGCTGCACCAAACGTAATCACTGGTAATATATTTATATTTGGCGCAAATGCTCATGTTTTGTTTGATCCGGGTGCAACACATTCATTTATATCATTATCATTTGCATCACATTTGAGTGAGCCAGAGTCTTTGGGGTATGATTTGCTTGTTCGAACACCAGTGGGCAGTGTGGTCATTGTTAATACCGTGTATCGTGAATGCAAATTATTGGTTGACAGTCATGAATTGCATGCTACCTTGCTCGTTATGCCATTGAGAGATTTTGATGTGATTTTGGGTATGGACTGGTTGAGTGAACATCATGCTAAACTGGATTGTTTCACGAAGGAAATTGTATTACAACTTTCTGATGATACTTGTATAGTATATAAAGGGAATAATGAAGCTACACCTGTGTGCATAATATCTGCATCGAGAGCATCTAAATTGATCAGAAAAGGGTGTGAAATATATCTAGCATATGTCGTGGATACCAGATCAAGCGATTCGAAACTTGAAGATATTCCCGTGGTTAGAGAATATCCAGATGTGTTTCCAAATGATCTACCAGGGTTACCTCCGAATCGGGATATAGAGTTTACCATCGAATTACAACCAGGTACGTCACCGATTTCTATTCCTCCGTACCGAATGGCACCAATTGAACTGAAAGAATTGAAAACTCAACTACAGGAATTACTTGAGAAGGGGTATATTAGACCGAGTGTTTCACCATGGGGTGCACCAGTATTGTTTGTTAAGAAGAAGGATGGCACATTGAGATTGTGTGTGGATTATCGACAATTAAATCGGGTTACAGTGAAGAACAAGTATCCATTACCTAGGGTGGATGATTTATTTGACCAGCTACAGGGCGCTAGTATATTCTCAAAGATTGATTTGAGATCCGGGTACCATCAGTTAAAGATTGCAGAGACCGATATTCCAAAGACAGCATTTCGAACAAGGTATGGTCATTATGAATTTTTAGTGATGCCTTTTGGTCTGACGAATGCGCCTGCTGTATTCATGGCACTGATGAATAATATATTTAGAACTTATCTGGATACATTTGTGATTGTCTTCATTGATGATATTTTGATTTATTCAAAATCTCCTGAAGAACATGAACAACATTTGAGAACTGTTCTGCAAATCTTACGTGAAAAGCAGTTGTATGCAAAATTGAGTAAATGCGAATTTTGGCTAGACCAAGTTATATTTTTGGGACACGTTATTTCGGGTGATGGTATTCAGGTTGACCCTCAGAAAATCGAAGCAGTACTCAGATGGGAAAGCCCGAAAACAGTTACCGAAGTTCGTAGTTTTCTGGGTTTGGCAGGGTACTATCGGCGATTTGTTGAGAATTTTTCTCTTATTGCTGCTCCGATGACCAAATTGTTACAGAAGGGTATTCCTTTCATATGGACGGATAAATGCCAGGAAAGTTTTGATGAATTAAAGAAACGACTAACTACTGCTCCAGTCTTGACAATTCCTTCAGGTACCGATGGTTTCGTTATTTATAGTGATGCTTCTTACCAAGGTTTGGGATGTGTCTTAATGCAACAGGGTAAAGTTATTGCATATGCTTCCCGACAACTTAGGCCACATGAGACATCTTATCCTACACATGACCTGGAACTTGCTGCGGTTGTCTTTGCCTTGAAAATATGGAGACATTATTTATACGGCGCCACATTCCAAATTTTCACTGATCATAAAAGTCTGAAATACTTGTTAAGCCAGAAGGAGTTGAATATGCGACAAAGGAGATGGCTTGAATTGCTAAAAGATTATGATTGCACTATCGAATACCATCCGGGGAAAGCTAATGTTGTTGCTGATGCCTTGAGTCGAAAATCCTATGGTACTATTTCTTGTCTTTCAGCAGATTCTATCCCATATTTGCTTGACTTGAGGAAGATGAATGCTCAGATGAAAGTTAATGACGCGGGTATCATATATGCCACCATTGGCATTCGCCCTACTATGATTGACAAAATTAAAAAGGCTCAGTTTCTTGATGACAAGCTTGTTAGCATTGCGGACAAGGTAAAGCAGGAAAAGAGTACATCATTCGTTATCAACGATGATGGTAGTTTGACAATCAACAACAGACTCTGTGTTCCTAATGTTGATGGCCTTAGAAATGAGATAATGGAAGAAGCTCATACAGCACCATATGCAATGCATCCAGGTAGTACAAAGATGTATCAGACATTGAAAACTCACTACTGGTGGCCTAGAATGAAGAAAGATGTAGCTGAATATATTTCTAGATGTTTGACATGTCAACAAATTAAAGCAGAACATCAGGTACCCGTTGGTAAATTGCATCCATTACCTATTCCAGTTTGGAAGTGGGAACGTATCACTATGGATTTCCTATATGGTCTACCAACGACGCCGAAAAAGAATGATGCCGTTTGGGTTATTATTGATAGACTTACAAAATCAGCTCACTTTTTACCGTTCCGATGGGGCGCTACGTTAGAGAATCTGGCAAAAAGATATATAGATGAAATTGTAAGATTACATGGCGTACCCTTATCCATTGTTTCAGATCGTGATCCTCGTTTTACATCGAGATTTTGGGGTAGCCTACAACAAGCATTAGGTACTAAATTAAATTTTAGTACAGCATTCCACCCACAAACAGATGGACAATCAGAGAGAACTATTCAGACATTAGAAGATATGCTCAGGGCTTGTGTTCTTGAATTTAAAGGCTCGTGGGATAATTATGTTGCACTGATGGAATTCGCGTATAACAATCAGTTTCATAGCAGCATTGGCATGGCACCTTACGAAGCATTATATGGTAGGAAATGCAGGAGTCCAATATGTTGGGACGAAGAGGGAATGCGATTGTTGGAAGGACCAGATTTAATCCAAGACACAATTGAAAAAGTAAAAGTTGTCAAAAGCCGACTGAAAGCAGCGCAAGATAGACAAAAGAGTTACATTGATCAACATAGACGGGAAATGGAATATGAGGTTGGCGATAAAGTATTTTTACGTGTTTCTCCGTGGAAAGGTATTCTTAGATTTGGCAAGAAAGGTAAACTGTCTCCTCGTTACATCGGGCCATATGAAATACTTGAAAGAGTTGGCCCCTTGGCATACCGTCTTGCACTACCACCAGAGTTGTCTCAGATTCATAATGTAGTTCACGTTAGCATGCTTCGCCGATACAGATCCGATCCTTCTCACGTTCTTCGAGATGAACCAGTAGAGATTTCGGATAATTTAAGTTATATTGAAGAACCAGTCAAAATCATAGGCTACAAAGACAAACAACTTAGAAACAGAACGATACCATTGGTGAAGGTGTTATGGAAGAACCATTCAAGACAAGAGGCAACTTGGGAAACAGAACAACATATGAGAGAACAGTATCCAGGATTATTTAGCAATACAGATACAAATTTCGAGGACGAAATTTCCGAGGGGGGGATGATTGTCACAACCCAAAACCACACATTTCATTTAATCATACATTATCATAAACACGCGCATGATTTTGCTAGCATTTAGCACTAATTATATAGGCATGACGTTTTGATTAAGTAGGTCTGACGTCTAGCACTTATCACGAATTATTTAACGAGTGGAAAAAATTGAGCTGCTTCCCAGGGAGGTCACCCATCATACGATTGCTCTCGTACGAGCACGCTTAACTTTAGAGTTTTGATTGAATACGGTACATTAAACCTCCCCCGTTAATTATCGGGTAAATATATTTGTCACACATGCGTCACTTACGTGCTACCGGTATGTCCCGATTAGTTTAAATACATGACACGTATAAAATATAACGCATAAATGTATAACACGTAATAAGCTAGCAGCTGCAAATAATTATAAGAATAAAATAATATTATTTTCCAAACCTTATCAACCAAACCTTGCTGCCGACTTACTTTTTTCAAATGTATATATATATATATATAAAATGCTTTACAATTGCAAAAATTGAAGAAGGAAAGCTAGAGAACAGAAAGAAATAGAAAATAGGGAAAAGAGAAAGGAAAAATAAAGAAAAAGGGAAGAAAATAAAAGAAAAATCCGGGAAAAATAGGAAATCGACGTTACCGTAACGAGTAAGTATTTTACCAATCGTTTTATTCATTTTAATTATGAGTTTGAAAATATAACTTATATATGTTGGAATTAATGTTTAGTTTGAATTTTAGATGTTTAGAACCTATAATTTCGGAAATCGAAGTTATTCAACAAATATACATATGTATTAGATAACTTAACACGTAGTTTGTCAAAATTCAGAATCGGTGTTTCGAGTTTAAGTCTGTAGTTGTGTAGTTAAACCTTTGAAATTAATTAGAATAAATATTACGTATCGACTTTAGGATGTTAGAACTACTACTGCAATTTGGTAATATTTGAAATTACGTAGAATTTTCTAAAATCGTAGCGTCAAAACCGCCCAAGAATAGCTTACGGATGACTGGTTAGTTGTAAGTAAATCCAGGAAAGGTCGTCAGGAAAGTACTCATGCATTCATTTGCATTTTATATATTGTATTAAGTATAATTATAATTTGCAATGTGATTAATAGGGCGGGATTCCAATAAAGGAGCTGAAAACGTCAACTAGTCGAAGACGTATCGGGAATCCACTACTTGTGAGTATAATTTGGTGACTGCTATTTAACTGATAACTGATTTATTGATGGTTTTAGATGATTTACTTGATTTGCCTAATTGTGTTGATTGAATAGCCTATTGTGCTATAATGAGGATTATGCATTGGAAATAAATGTAGTGAAATGTTGTTGATGAGTTGATGATGATAATGAGATATGTGATATGTAAATGCATTCATCTGAGATAAGAGGAACTGTTATGGCTGTTATAGACCTTGAGTCATGTGTTAAAGATTGTCCAAAATGATTGGACCACAGAGTACCGTACGGCCACCCGAGTTCACCGAACTCACATGTGATATATGTATTACAGAGTGCCATGGCCATTTTCGTGATCACGACTACTCTTGGTTATAACAGGCCATTAACAGTAAAAGAAAATGACCATCACGTGCATTTTATATTTGCGAATGATGTGAATTCAATATGAGATGGTCTTGACTGATATTCTTATATGACTTCATAGATTGATTATCTGATGATTCCTGTGTGCTTATATGATGTTAAATAACTTGTTACTTTATTATACTTGCTGAGTTTGCGACTCACCAAACGCAATGTTTTTCTTTTAGTTGTTGTAGATAAAGTTGATCCTGAAGTCGTACATAAAGTCTGAAGCATGGATCAAAGGTCGGTTGGCTGATTTCAAGTCCTTCACCCTCGGCTCATCATTTGCATATCATATAGGATTTCTTTTTGCTCGCTTGAGAAATGAAAACCTCTCAAGACGTATATTTTTGTATCCTTATGTCAGCATGTGAGGGTTATAAACTAATATGGTTAAACGCTTCCGTGTAAATATTGTGATTAAATGAGTACATATATGTAAAGTATGTGTTTGATGATTTTGAAAAGTAATGTGTGTATTATCATTATGAGACGGGTACGGGTGTTACAAAGGAGACATGTTTCAAGATTCACGGATATCCTCCAAATTGGACCCGAGGTGGCAGAAGAGGAGGAAGAAAAGTTGAAAATAGAGGTGGTTTTGGAAGAAGATTAAATGCCAATTGTGCTGATTCAAATTCATCGTCTGTTAAAGAAAATTCTACATCAGAAATCAGTGAAACACCTCAACCTGCTCTAACTCCACAACAATATCAAAAAATCTTGAGCATGATCAACTCTATGAGCATTGACAATGGACAGCAGCCTGCATCAGCAGGTCTCACACAGGCTAGTGCAAATAATGCAGGTACTGCAACAGGTATGCCTAACATGAAATTTCATAAACAGCTACAAAAGCATGAATGTGATTGGATTATTGATTCAGGGGCTAATCAACATATGACCTATAATTCTGATTTATATGCATCCCATGATACAAATTTTTTATGCAGTAAGACTGTTAAACTACCTAATGGGGATCTGTCTCATGCCACTGATTCTGGTTCTATTGTTGTTAGTCATAATCTGAAATTGCATAATGTTCTTTGTGTACCAGATTTTACACATAATTTGTTATCTGTTTCTAAGCTAACCAAGGATGCTGGTGTCTGTGTTATTTTTTATCACAAGTTTTGTGTTATACAGGACATCCAGACTGGATTGATGATGGGTCTTGGTAGACAACTTAATGGACTCTATTTCCTCTGCAAAACTGATAAAGACTCCTTATTAGACATTAACAGTAGATCAGGCCTTTCTTGTAAAGCTTTTTTTGACAATGTTTTTGCCTTACATTCTGTTGATCTTAATAAGACCTTATTGTGGCATAAACGTTTTGGACACATGTCCTTTAATAGATTTCAATTTTTACCTGAATTAGGCTTGTCTATTAATAAAGAATCACATTATTGTTCTATATGTCCCCTTGCTAAACAAAGCAGATAGCCATTTCCTGTTAGGACAAATTCTTCAAAATGTCTTTTTGAGCTCATACATGTTGACATATGGGGTCCATATAGGGAGCTTACTTACAATAATGAGAAATATTTCCTCACTATTGTTGATGATTATTCAAGAAGTACTTGGATTTTTCTTTTACAAGTTAAATCTGAAGCTTTTGCTTTCATTAAAAAATTCCTGTCTTATGTTAAAAATCAGTTTTCTACTATGGTTAAACAGATAAGGACTGACAATGGCCCTGAATTCTTTAGTAGTGAATGCATTTCATTATTTGATTCTCTTGGTATTATTCACCAAAGTTCATGTCCTTATACACCCCAACAAAATGGGGTGGTTGAAAGGAAACATCGTCACATTCTTAATGTTGCTCGGGCTCTTAAATTTCAGTCTTGTTTACCCATGAAGTATTGGGGTGAATGTGTTAAAGCAGCTGTGTACCTGATAAATAGGACACCTACTGCCATTTTAAAAGGAAAAACCCCATTTTCTATTCTATATGGGAAAGCCCATGCTTATCAGCATCTTAGATCCTTTGGGTGTTTGTGCTTTGCAAAACTTTTGAATCAGTCAGATAAATTTCAAGTGAGATCAAAACCTTGTGTCATGATAGGTTATTCTACTGTCAAGAAGGGTTACAAATTATTAGAGTTGGAGACTCAAACTATCATAGTATCTAGGGATGTTGTTTTTTATGAACATATATTTCCTTTTTCTGCATCTGAGAACAAATTGCAGGCACAATCCTTTCCATCAGAGACTGGAATGAAGTTCATTGATGATAGCTTTCCAGTTGATAACAATCACCATGAGGATGATAATCTGCCTGTGGTGAGTAATGAGGATAACAATTCTCCATCCCCTGTTAGAGAGGCACCTGTACATGTTATTTCTGACAGTGACAATGTACAGATGACTTCTAATAGTGACAATGTACCTCATAGCACTCTCAGGAGATCAGGTAGAGTTATACATAATCCTGTGTGGATGAAAGATTATGTATCACCTTTTGAGTCTGGTTCTAATCTTGTCATTTCCACTAAATATCCCTTGTGCAATTACATATGTTATGATACTGTTCAACCACATCATAGAGCATACCTTACAGCTTTGTCCAATGAGCAGATTCCAAGTCATTACAATCAGGCAAAAGATGATCCTAGATGGCAAGAAGCTATGAATACAGAAATTAAAGCCCTGGAACTCAACAAGACTTGGACTGTGATGACTTTACCACCAGGGAAGAAAGCTATAGGTTGTAGATGGGCATATTCCATCAAGCACAAATCTGATGGCTCTATTGAGAGATACAAGGCTAGATTGGTTGCCAAGGGATATACTCAGATGGAAGGCATAGACTATACAGACACTTTTTCACCAGTGGCAAAGCATGTCACTGTGAGGGTTGTTCTTTCACTTGCAGCTATTCACAATTGGCAACTTTGGCAGATGGATGTTACCAATGCATTCCTTCAAGGGGATTTACATGAGGAGGTTTATATGCATCTGCCCCCAGGTATTCAGGTAAAAGGTAATTTGTCACATAATCAAGTCTGTAAGTTGGAAAAGTCCTTGTATGGCCTTAAACAGGCCTCAAGGCAATGGAACACAAAATTTACTATGGCTGTTATTGAGTTTGGTTTCATTCAATCCAAAAATGATTACTCTTTGTTTATTAAATCAAGGGGGAGCAGCCTAACTATTCTTTTAGTGTATGTAGATGACATTGTGATTACAGGAAATGATGATGAGTCCATTGAACAGTGCAAGGAATATCTGAAGATGACTTTTTATATGAAGGATCTTGGAGCCTTAAAATATTTTCTGGGAATAGAGGTTGCTAGATCTCATCATGGAATTTGCTTGAACCAGAGGAAATATGTCTTGGAATTATTGGCAGAAACTGGAATGCTTGGGAGCAAACCAGCAGACATACCAATGGAGCAGAACAAGAAATATTATGATGATGATTTGAACAATGAGGATCCATATATTTCCAATATATTAGAATTCCAGAGGATTGTAGGCAGACTCATTTACTTGTGTTTAACAAGACCTGACATATCTTATGTTGTGCAACTTGTGAGTCAGTTCATGCACAAACCAAGGAAGTCACATCTTGATGCAGTACATAGGATATTGAGATATTTGAAGAAACAACCAGGTATGGGATTACTTCTAGCAGCTGACAGTAAAATGGAACTTCAGGCCTTTTGTGACAGTGATTGGGCATCATGTCCCAACACAAGGAAATCCTTAACAGGTTATGCCATTAAACTGGGGAATTCACTTATATCCTGGAAGTCAAAGAAGCAAGCTACTGTATCCAGGAGTTCAGCAGAGGCCGAATGTAGAGCAATGGGAACCACATCAGCTGAAATTATTTGGTTACTAGCCTTATTCAAAGATTTGGGCTTTGAAAATCTTCAGCCAGTTACATTGCATACAGATAGTAAATCAGCCATGCAAATTAGTGCCAATCCTGTTTTCCATGAAAGGACAAAGCACTTGGAAGTGGATTGTCACTTTGTAAGAGATAAGATTCAAGAAGGCAAAATATGTACAAAGTTTATTTCCAGTTCAGAACAGCCGGCAGACATATTGACTAAGGCTCTAGGGAGGCAGCAGTTTATGTTTCTTCTTGGCAAGTTGGGTGTCTATGATATGTATAGACAACCAACTTGAGGGGGAGTATTATGAAATAGATATGTTTTATATTAGAAGTGTCACTTGATAGAGTAGCACTTTTGGTTTGTTTTCTGTTAGTGAGAGTTGTTAATATAGCCGTTGTATATTAGGCTTATTGATATCTTGATGATTGATTAACTCTCATAATTGATCAGTAATCTTCTGATAATTGAATACATGATTCTTTTCTTCTGTTCTTCTTCAATGGCGATTGTGTCATGTTTTAACAACTACTTTTCCGATTTATGAATAATTTTGATTTTTCAATTTTCTAATTCTTTCAACTTTTCCTATTATTTTTTATTATTCAAAACTCTTTCAATTTGGTTGGCTAGTTTTTCCTATATATATTTGAGTCGTATGGGTCGTGCATGTCCTAATATTTTTTTAAAATACCTTATCTTGTGTCAATATCATGTCGTGCCCCGTATCCTGTATCTCGAGTCCGTGCATCATAACCGGTAAAGAAGTATTGGGGGATGGAAAAGTTTGTCCTGCTTTTTCTCAAGTAGCAAAATTTGTCACGTGTGTATTGAGAACCCACAAATTGAGGACACATTTATCAATTTTGTCATATCACACATGAACATATAGCTCTCTAATAGTTCACCGAAAGCTTAAACACATTTATGACCTTGCGCTCCATCTTAGAATCATGAACACTTATAAATGCTATTTCAATCTTTTATCAGAAGCGGCACCATTTCTTGCGTTCACTTAAGTGAAGTCCGTCTATGTATCTATGTAGATAGATAATGCCATTTTCCTTCATTTAGAGTAACACATTCTCCTTTATATTCAACACTTAAGAATATAAAATTCCTAGTGTAAACATAATCACTCTACAGTAGATTGTTATTATCCTTTAAACTGTGATCTTTTCTTCCAAGGATTATTACAATTGAAATTTTTTGGTGATTTCTAAAGTATAATTAAAAATATATATGCAATGTTTGATAGGATATTTAATATATGTATTACCAGATGGGGATATATTATTCCATGCTTAAGACATTCTCAATGCATCAAAATTCAACAAATTAATAAGCCATTATTATAATATTAATATTGTATGTGGAAAAGAGTAATTCAGCAACAAACAACATCAAATGCAACTTAATTGATATGTTTAACACTTACGTATTTTTTTTTCTTTTCATTATTTCTTCTGCAACCACAATGATGAAAAACAATTCAACTAAACAAATTAAGAAAACAAGCAGTTTAACTTAATTTTTTACATCATTTTTTGTGAAACCACAGTTAGAAAAGACAATCAACTACACAAAAAATATTGTGAAAAATATTACTTTTTCCAGAAGTTTTTGCCAGAAAAAATAAACTGATCATTAGAAACTGTAGAGTGTGTATCATTATACAAGTGTATATCTATTTGTTTGAATTTATATGGATCATACAAAGACATTTAGCTCAAGTCGAAATGGTGGGGTTTTTTTATGTCTTATCAAATTCAGATTCTTCAGTCTGGTTGTGAAGAAGTTTCATCATCTTTATGGCCTATCTCTTGTTCTTGTTTTTGGATTTTTAGGCTAATTGTGCCTCTCGTGATATTTGAGGGGATGAAAACCTTTTTATTGATTGAAATTTTACAATATTATAACCTGCATTTTTAATTTCTGGAAAAATATAAAATTTTAAAGAGATCCTTAATAATATAATGTAATGTTTTCATCTTAAGATTTTATAGTAGAATTTATAATGTGATAATGTTAATATGTTCCTTTAAATCTTTTACAAAGATGTAAGAGGCACGAAGATTCATTTTATAATAAACAACAAATAAATTGACGAAGCAAATCGCTATTAAATAGGAGATTGTGCATGCATCATAGAGAGAGATAATATGTCAATCGAAGTATTGAGGATCACATTAAATTTGTCATGATTACCTTTGTCAGTCAATGAGCCCGATTTGTCGTGAATTGATAGCACGTCATAATGATCGTGCACATGCCAAATGTATGTAGCCAGGGGCGAGCTAGATATTTTAAATAATTTTCCACTATCTTGCTAGATAGTTTAATTAATTTTACGTTATCCCATTGTCTGATGATTATGGTATTGTGAGAGATAAGTCATACGACAAATCATTGTTTTTGAATATCTTGTGATGATTTCTAATTGTTGTAATTCAATTACGATTTATTTTAAATATGAACATCTTAACCCTTTTATTTTTTATTTAGTTGACTCATCATTAAAACAAATATTATGACACTATCATATTCAATTTTTTTTAACATAATCATTTGGCTTACCTTTTCCTATAATTCAAAATGTATTTTCCTTTTCACATATTTATGAGAGCTAAAACATAGTTATTCCACTCAAATATCACTCTTTTATTATTACATTTTTAATAATATAATCTTTGATTTCATCATATTCACATTTTATTTCCTACCAAACAAAATCTCCATTTGTTCCATGCTTGGGGAGATAAAGTGATAAATTATCCTACTTATTTCCTTTTCCAATTAATTAATAAGAGGAAAACATAAGTTGTCTCTTCAAATTTTACCTAGGTTTTTAATTAGATTATACTCTTTCACAAAAATAAAGTCCTTTTCGGGATATGAAAATATATCGTATTGTTATTTGTTTAATGTTTCTTGAAGAATCGACAACTCTGTCATGGCTCAAGTATTCAGATGATGCCAACAGATAAATAATGCGTCTGAGCTGAGTTGGAATACTCACAAATATATATTTATGACTCTCATATAACTCGGCTAAGTGTATATTTAATTTATTTTGTCTTTATTTGTTTTCATTTAAATTTTCATTTTTGAACTTGTGGAAATTAATGGATGAACAAACTACCATTAAAGCTATCTATTACATTTTCGAATTTCACTGGATTAAATTGTATATTTTGCTAATTGTTTTACACTTTCTTAATTATGCACTGACTCTGATCTTATGTTTTTTTCTTTTATAGGATTACCACAACTAACAATTCTTGTTCATTTCTAAAATCACAATGTAAAGATATATATGCAGTGTTTCATAGGATATTTTTTTATCTGTGTTAACTGATAAAACACTTATTCTATGCTTACACATATCGTCAGTCATTTATGCATAAAGTAATCAACAAATTGATAAGTTATAATAGTAACATTAATAATGTATGCACACAAGCATGATTCTGCAACAAACAACAAGAAATGCAACTTAATTAATGTTTTTAACACTTCATTTTTTTTTTCATTATTTCTTATGCAACCACAGTGATAAAAAATTAATTCAATTAAATAAAAAACATAGTTCAACTAAATTTTACATTATTTTTGGTGAAACTGCATTTCAGAAAAACTATCAACTACACGAAAACCACTGTAAAAGAAATTCTATAAACCCAATTTATTTCCAGAAAAAATAAGCAGATGCTTCGTAACTATAGAGTGTGTATGTTACACAAGTGTATATCAATTTGTTTGAATTCATGTGGATCATAGCTCACACAAAAGAACATTTAGCTCACGTAGAAATGGTGGGTTTTATTTGTCTTATTGAATTAAGATTTTTCAATTTGGTTGTGAAGAAGTTTCATTATCTTTATGGTCAAGCTCAGTCTCTTGCTTTTAATTTTAAGGCTAATTGTGCTATAAGAGTTTGAGACTCTTTGTGACATATGAGAAGATAAATATTATTCTTTTCATTGAAATTATATTGCATTGTACCCACATTTTTAATTTCTTTGAAGATGTTGTGGAGAAATTTATTAGTACAACCACTCGCTTTTAGGAAATAAGAAGTTTGACAACCGTCCTATGACAGCTGTTGTCTTTCATTTTTCTGATCCGGTCTTATGTCTGTAAATTTCTCGTTTCAACTACGTGGAGTATTAGATAAATATCTTAGATATATAATATCTTTCCTTGTTTTGGATTATCTCATGTTTTTTATCACCATCTTGTATTTGTTTAGTTTTATCTCATTTTCTTATTTATCTCTATTTAAATGTTCATCAATACAATTTTTATAGTTTGCTCTAATTTAAGGTATCTTACTTATTAGTCATATGTAATGATAGATACATGAATTGAAATTGAAATAACTTGGAACAGAATTAAAGGAAAACACATAATAGACATGGAATTAAACATCTGCTGAGATCACAAATAAAGACAAAAAAATTATAGGTTTTTTCTCGAAATAGTTGCTGCATCGACATCATAACCTTAGAAAACAAGTACATTAACCACACATAATTACAAAAAGAAATAACCATTACATTGAAGGCTTGTAGATGGAGGCAAATTTCGAGAATGCAGTAAATGAAGTCATGAGAGACTCAATGTTGTTGATATGAATGGGATGCACAAGCTAGAAGGGTGGATCGGGGCTATAGGCCGGGCCGATGAATTGTCCTTGTGCAACCGAGGCAAAGGGCCCCCCATCATCATAAACTCCATAAGCTTGCATCGTTTCGGGGTTTGAGTTCATGTGATAGTTGTCAAGCACAATATCCTTATTCATGAACTGATTTTGATGAACTCCATCATAAACTCCACTTTGAGACCTCATCTCTGGCATAGTAGCATCAAACATTGTTGACTCTTGACTATAAGCTAGCACCATTTCAGGGTTTAAGTTCATGTGATATTTTTCAAGTAGGATATCTTGATTAATGAACTGATTTTGATGAACAAGTGGAGAATTATAAGGAGAAGGTGGCCATGATGGCAGATCATCAAAATCATGCGGGGGCACGGCAACTGAAGGCAGTATTGGCACCATATTTGGGTTGTAACTCATCATTTTAGGATCATATGTTGTTTCAATGGGGCCATCAAACCCTTGAATGACTATAGGTGGTTCTGGTGGTGGTTGGTTCAGAATTTGGGAATTTGGGATAGCCATTGGATGATTGATTACTTTGGCATTTTGGTTCATCACTGAATGACCAACTTGGATATTCGGGACAATGACCATTGGATGATCCATTTGGGGATTTATCGGAATGGTTTGATCCATATGGGGATTTGGGTCCAAAATCACGCCGCCATTAGAGTTTGTTTGATATTTCGCGGCAACAGCAGTATTAGCATCGACGATAAGCTGGTCCCGATGAGCCACAAGGTTTCTTCTGATGCTAGAGTTCCAGAAGTTCTTAACCTTAGTGCCTGTTCTTCCAGGGAGATGCTTGGCAATTTGAGCCCACCTGCACAAAAAATAAAATAATAAGAATACAGGTAAAAGAAATTTATTGTATGCAAATGTAAAATTAAGATAAAAATCATATGGATGAGGTCTCAATTAATCAATTTTTAATTATTTCACCTATTTCCAACCACTTGTTGAAGCTTAATAACGAGAAGAGCTTCTTCAAGAGTGAAAGCTCCTTTCTTGAGATCAGGCCTCAGGTTGTTTATCCACCTCATCCTGCAGCTGTTACCACATCTTTTCAACCCTGAAAATCACAAAAATCATGCTTATTAACACACACACACACACACATATATATATATTTCATGCTATATATGTATTTATATTTTTTTACAAGGATGCATGATGTGTATCCACATACAGACAAACATTTATATATAGAAAAAAAATGTATAAGTTAGTCTATATATTTAATACCAGCAAGTTTTGGAACAGAACTCCAACAACCATGGCCATTGATCTTAATGTGGTTAATGAGCTTCAGATCTTCCTCAGGAGACCATAAACCCTTCCTCACATGTTCCTTGTTGCAGCAACTATGATGCCCCATTTCTTCTTACACCTCTTTTATACAAGAAAAAAGTATTAATTGGAGATCAAGCTACTTTTCTATTAATCACACAAAGATATAAGAGAAAAATTCAGATAAAACCCAGAGAAAAAAAGTGAATGACTTTTTTGACACTGTGAGTTACTATAGAGATTAGAGCCCACTACAGATTCTTGGGGGGAGAAGGATGCAATGATTTTTTTTGGGGGAAGGTATTTTATAGCAAGGTTTACAGCTTGAAAATGGCATCTAGTCCACATGTCAGCCACCAACGTAAGTCGAGTCCCGTTTATGGACATGTATTTCGAGTTAAAGTAAAAATTTGTGACCGCAACGGTTGAATGTACATTTTTTAAGGGGCGTTCGGGGTTCGAAACTGGAGTTTTGAGATACATTTATGGTGTACAACTTGATATCTTTTGGCATATACTTGAAGCTTTATGCAAGAGATATGTAGATATTTTTTACACTAATAATGAATTAGAGATGATACTCCTATTATTAATTATATTTATTACCCCACTTCACCCACAGCTAAGTGCAGATTTAATTTATTGTTTTTATTACTTGTTCTTTAAATTTTGAATTTTGAACTTTAATTGTTAAAAATAATGGATCTATTACTTTTTGGAATTTAACTAGATTAATTTGCATATTTCTCTACTTGTTATACACTTCTTTAATTGGGCACAAATTGTATCTTTGTTTTATTATCTCTATAATTACTTGAACAAACAATTCTTGTCGATTTCTAAAGTTATAATGTAAAAGTATATGTGCAATATTTCATAGGACATTTTTAATCTGTATAAATGCTTAACACATATTTTCAATCACTTATATATGTATTAAATATTCAACAAATTAATAAGCCATAAATGTAATATTAATAAGGTATGTAGAAAAGAGTAATTTCTGCAACAAACAACATCGAATGCTACTTAATTAATATTTTTAACACTTAGATCCCTTTCTTTTCATCATTTCTTTTGCAATCACAATGATGAAAAACCAATTCAATTTTAAAAAAAAATATTTCAACTTAATTATTTACATCATGTTTGGTGAAATCACATTAAACAACAATCAACTACACGAAAAAACACCGTAAAAAAATATATATTTTTCCCCATAATTTTTGCCAGAAAAGACGAAATTGTAGAGTGTGTGTACGTTGTACAAATATATATATATATATATATATTGATGTGGGCCATTGCTCATATAAAAACATTTAGCTAACATTGAAATGTTTTTTTTGTCTTATTAAATTCAGATTCTTCATTTCGGTTGTGAAGAAGTTTCATCATCTTTATGGTATAGCTCAGTCTCTTGTTTTTGGTATTAAGGCTAATTGTGCATCTCCTTTATATATATGGTTGTGACGTTTCAGGAGATGAAGATCTTTTTTATTGATTGAAATTGTACAACATTATAACCTAAAATTTAATTTCTTGAAAGATTTGTGTATTTAAAGAGATTCTTAATAAAATATAATGTTAAGTTTTCATCTTCAAGATTTTATAGTAAAATTTATAATCTGATGATGTTAATATATCAATTGTAATTGGTTTTTACAAAGATGTAAAAGAGGCATAATAAATTATTTTATAATAAATAAAGAATAAATCGATGAAGCAAATCATATTAAATAGCAAATTGTGTGTGCGTCATAGAGATAATATGCCAATCGAAGTATTGAAAATCACGTTAATTTATCGTAATTGCCTTTGTTTGTCAATGAGCCGGATTTGTCGTGAACTAATAGCACATCATAATGGTCATGCACATGCCAAATGTATGCAACAATGAGCGATCTAGGTATTTTAATTAATTTTTCATCATCTTGCTAGGTATTTTAATTAATTTTTCGTTATCCGATTGTTTGAGATAAGTCGTACAACAAAATAGTTGTTTTTAATCACTTAAATACTTTGTCAAACCATTGTTTTTGTATCTAGTGATGATTTTTTATTGTCGTAATTCAGTTACGAATTGTTTTCCGTTATCCGATTGTTGGAGATAAGACGTACAACAAAATAGTTGTTTTTAATCACTTAAATACTTTGTCAAACCATTGTTTTTGTATCTAGTGATGATTTTTTATTGTCGTAATTCAGTTATGGATTGTTTTAAATATGAACATTTAGACCTTTTATTTAGTCGATTCATCATATTAACCAAATATTATGAAATATAACGAGTTAGCTTGTGCCCTAGTAGTAGAGGTTATTAAACATAATGTGGCATTGGCTATTTTCAATTATCTTATTTAAGGAATTTTTTATGATTTATGTAACTATAAACCACAATATGACACTATCGTATTTATAATTTTTTAACATAGTCATTAACTTGTTTTCCCCTTAACTCAAAACATATTTTCCTTTTGACATATTTATGGAGCTAAAAACCTAGTTATTTTACTCAAATATCCATTCATTTATTATAATATTTTTAATTATATAATTTTTGATTTCATCATATTCACATTTTATTTCCTACCAAAAGAATATCCTTTTGTTCCATTTTCGGGGAGATAAAGTGATAAATTATCCTACTTATTTCATTTTCCCATTAATTAATAAGAGGAAAAAATAAGTAGTCTCCTAAAATTTTTACCTAGGTTTAATTAAATTATACTATTTAACAAAACTAAATCCTTTTTCGGGATATAAAAATGCATTGTATTATTATTTCTTAAATGTTTTTTTGCAGAATTGTCATCCACGTATGTATTATTATTTCTTAAATGTTAAATAATATAATCTTTGATTTCATTATATTCACATTTTATTTCCTATCAAATAAAATCTCCATTTGTTCCATATGCTTAATTGGGGAGATAAAGTGATAAATTATCCTACTTATTTCCTTTTCCAATTAATCAATAAAAGGAAAAAAATAAGTTGTCTCTTCAAATTTTACCTAGGTTTTTAATTAAATTATACTCTTTGACAAAAATAAAATCCTTTTAGGGATATTAAAATATATCGTATTGTTATTTGTTTAATGTTTCTTGAAGAATCGACAACTCAGTCATGACTCAAATATTCAGATGATGACAATAGATTAATAATGCGTCTGAGCTGAGTTGGAATACTCACACATATATTTATGACTCCCATATAACCCGGCTAAGTGTATATTTAATTTATTTTGTCTTTATTTGTTTTCATTTAAATTTTCATTTTTGAACTTGTGGAAATTAATGGATGAACAAACTAACATAAAGCTATCTATTACATTTTGGAATTTAATTGGATTAATTTGTATATTTTTGCTAATTGTTTTACACTTTCTTAGTTACGTATTAACTCTGATCTTATGATTTTTTCTCTTATAGGATTACCACAACTAACAATTCTTGCTCATTTTTAAAGTCACAATGTAAAGATATATGTGCAGTGTGTTAAGATGATAAAATCGAACTTGATTGTGAAGAACAAGAAGAAAAGATAAGTGGATTTCATTGAATCAATCTGAAAATTACAAAAGAATACTGAGAACTTATTCTCAACAGTTAACCAACGGATATATAAATATCCCCAAATATATTCCAACGGCTAATAGAAAAGAAAAGAAGCGCTATACTAAAAGTGCTACTCTTAATAAGAAAAGTGTTATTAATAATCTTAACACTCCCCCTCAAACTTGATGGCAATATAGATCAAAGACAGCAAGTTTGCCCAACAAATACTCAAACTGATTTTTTCCCAAAGCCTTAGTAAGCAAGTCAGCAGGTTGTTCTGAAGATGACAGATACACAGTAGCAATGAGGCCTTTTTGAATCTTCTCTCTTATAAAATGACAGTCCACCTCAATGTGCTTGGACTTCTCATGATAGACAGGGTTGGCTGCCAGTTGAATGGCAGATTTACTGTCTGTATGAACAGGCACAGGCAACTGAACTTTGACATGCAAATCATCCAACAAACTCAGTAGCCAAATGATCTCACAAGTAACTGTCCCCAAAGCCCTGTACTCAGCCTCAGCAGAACTCCTGGACACAGTATTCTGCTTCTTTACCTTCCAAGAAATCAAAGAATCACCAAACTTCACAGCATATCCAGTCAATGACCTCCTTGTCATAGGACATGAAGCCCAATCTGAATCACAAAATGCAGACAAATTGAAGTTAGTTTTAGATGACATCAACAAACCAAGTCCTGGCTTACCTTTGAGGTATCTCAACACTCTGTTCATAGCAGCTAAGTGTGATCTCCTAGGACAATGCATGAACTGACTTAAAATCTGGACACTATAACTGATATCTGGCCTAGTGAGACATAGATAAATAAGCTTGCCCACTGTCCTTTGGTAATCACTGATGTTATCAATCACAGGGTCTTCATCATTATGATCTGAAAATTTAGCATTTTGTTCAATAGGAACACTTAAGGCTTTACAACCTATCATGCCAGACTCTGTTAAAAGTTCAAGAGTATATTTTCTCTGATTCATATATATACCATTTGTGGACCTAGCAATCTCAATGCCCAAAAAATATTTCAACTCTCCTATATCTTTCATATGAAAAGTAGTACTCAAATAAAGCTTACATTCTACAATCATATCATCATCATTACCTGTAATGACAATATCATCAACATAAACTAGCAAAATGACTATGCTACTCCCCCTAGACTTCACAAACAGAGAGTAATCATTTTTGCTTTGAATAAAACCATGTTGAGTCATAGCCACTGTAAATTTAGTGTTCCACTGTCTAGATGCCTGTTTAAGACCATAAAGAGACTTCAAGAGTTTACATACCTGAGCAGATCCATGTTTACCTGTATGATTGAAACCAGGTAGAATAGTCATATACACCTCTTCATCTAAATCACCTTGCAAAAAAGCATTAGTGACATCCATTTGCCAAAGTGGCCAATTATTCATAGATGCCAAGGATATAACAGTTCTAATGGTAACATGCTTGGCAACAGGTGAAAAAGTTTCTGTGTAATCAATCCCCTCTAGTTGAGTATATCCCTTAGCCACTAACCTAGCTTTATATCTTTCAAGACTACCATCTGCTTTGTACTTAATTGTGTAAACCCATCTACAACCTATAGGTTTCTTGTTAGGTGGCAAGTCAACAATTTTCCAGGTAGAATTCAATTCAAGAGCAGCTATCTCAGCTGACATAGCATTCTGCCACTGTTTTTTTGTTTGTGCTTCTGTAAAATTCTTAGGAATAGGTTCACTAGATAAAGCAGAAAGAAAGGCAGAATATTGTGGTGAGACATTATTATAATGAATATAAGCAGATAAAGGATGTCTCACATGCTTAGCCAAATTAGATTGAGGAACAAAAGGTGAGACATAATCCTTGGCCCAATATGGTGGTTTAACTATTCTCTCAGATTTTCTATGTACTGGAACATCAGGTCTAGGTTCTGAAATATCAGGTTCAGACTCATGGAACTCAACAGAATCTAAAACATCATGTGATTGATCTGCATTACTAAAATCATTTACATAAGGCAAGACAAGATCATCATAAAAAAGATTCATATCATGTGTAGGAAAAGAATTTCTAGTGATGTCAGAAGATTGTTTGGAAAAAGGAAAAATGTCCTCATAAAAAATAACATCCCTAGATATAACAATTTTATGATCCTTTAAACTCAACAATTTGTACCTCTTCTGATGTGGTGCATACCCCATAAAGACACAAGCAAAAGATCTATGTTGAAACTTGTCAATGGATGGAAGAATCTTAGCAAAGCACAAACAACCAAAAACTTTGAGATGTGCATAATCTGGTTTCTTTCCATGTAAAACTTCAAAAGGTGTTCTGCCTTGTAACAAGGGTGTTGGTGTCCTATTAATCAAATAAACAGCAGCTAGGACACACTCACCCCAAAATTTCATAGGAACATGAGACAAGAATTTCAAAGACCTAGCCACATCTAGAATATGTCTGTGCTTCCTCTCCACAACTCCATTCTGTTGTGGAGTGTAAGCACATAAACTTTGGTGAACTATGCCTAATTGCTTAAAGAGTTGGGTGCATTCTTTACTAAAGAATTCCATAGCATTGTCTGTTCTAATGTTCTGAACCTTGACAGAATACTGAGTATTCACATAGGATAAAAAAGTTTGAATGATGTTGGATACTTCAGTTTTGTACTTCATTAGGAAAATCCAGGTAGCCCTTGAGTAATCATCCACAATAGTAAAAAAATAAGCCTCTTGATTATAAGTCTTTTCTCTATAAGGACCCCAAATGTCAACATGTATCAATTCAAAGATATGAGTACTGAAATTTGTTCTAAGAGGAAAGACAGTCCTAGAATGCTTAGCCAAAGGACAGATGTTACAAAAGGAACTAACTTCATTCAAATTGATGTCAAGATCAGGGAGATATTTGAATCTACTAAAGGACATATGTCCAAATCTCCTATGCCAAAGGTTGGCTTTATTATTAGCATGCTTTGTAGACTTAGAAACAGAACTATTACACAGGGGTCTATCAACCTTATTCAAATCAGGAATAACAGAATGTAAGTAATAAAGTCCATTCTGCAATTTACCAAATCCCTTGATCTTGCCATTCCAAATGCCCTGTATTAAGCAAAAATTCCCATAAAAATTTACACACACATGATTATCTTTACTCAGTTTAGAGACAGACAAAAGATTATGTTTAAAATCAGGCACATAAAAGGTGTCATGAAGAATTAAATCTGTCCCTAAACTAATCTACCCTGTGTGTAACCATACTGTCATTACCATTAGGGAGTTTAACAGTTTTAAGGGAATGGCAAGGCTTAAAGGTTTGATTAATGAGGTTTTTATTAGCAAGCATGTGCTGATTTGCCCCTGTGTCAATAATCCATGCATCCAAATCAGAGAAATGAGATAAAGAGTTACCTGCAGCATTAGCTGCATTGCTACTCACTGCTTGGCCATTGTCACCTTTCTCTGTTGAAGTGCCAGCAATCAACTGCATGATCTGGTTGTATTGTTGAGCAGTGAAGACTTGGCCTGAAGAAGAAGTGTTGACATCTTGGTCACCAGAGGGATTCTGAGCTATCTCTGCTGTCATAGCTTGCTTATGAGCATTGGACCTGCCCCCATTGTTCCCTCTACCACCATTTGAACCTCCTCTTCTGCCACCTCGTTTACCACCTCTTCCCCAGTTTGGTGGATATCCAATCAGTTTAAAACACCTATCAATTGTGTGTCCAATTATAGCACAATGGTCACAGTACATAGCCTCTTTATTAGGACCAATTTTTTGTGCTGCAGTCATAAAAACAGAAGTAGAATCACTCTGTTGAGTCTGAACACCCAATCCTCTCTGTGTTTCCTCATTGCAAAGCATGGAATACACTTGGTTATGTGTAGGCAGGGGGACATCATCAGGATTTGTGACCTAATTGCACTATAGCACTCATTAAGTCCCATCAAAAACTGCATCATCTTAAGTTGATTGCAGAAATCTTCATATTCTTTGCTAACTATAAGAGATGGTGAGGGAATAAGAGACTCATACTCTTCCCAAAGGTTTCTGATCTTAGAGTAATACTCAGAAACACTACGAGTGCCTTGAACTATGGTATTAATCTGCTTGTAGAGAGAAAACAACTGTGCACCATTAAGCCGATCAAAACATTCTTGTAAATCTGTCCATATCTTGTGTGCAGATTCAATATAAACAATGCCAGGAATTAGGTCACGAGACAGGGATCGGTGGATCCAAGATTTGACTAAGGCATTACAGCGTCTCCATTGAAAAAGCATTTTAGAATCTGCAGGAGGTTGCTTACAAGTTCCATTAATGAAACCAAGCTTATTCTTGGCCTCCAAAGCAATTAACATTTCGCGAGACCAAATCTTGTAGTTTTCTGTACCTCTCAACACCTCTGTGACTAATTCAATATTCGGAGTATCCGAAGGATGGAGATACATCGGATCTTGAGGTGAGATTTGTTGCGAGACCGTCAAATCTTGTGATGAAGTTTCTGTAGGAGTCTTCGATCCTTCAATATCAGCCATTGGAAAACAAGAGCGACTGCGGAAGCAACAATCAAACAAATTGATTGTAAACGATAAGAAATCGAAATCGTGAAAACAAATTCAGACACGATTCGAAAAACAAATTATCCAGGAATCGAATCAATCAATTGAACAATTGGCTCTGGTGCCATGTTAAGATGATAAAATCGAACTTGATTGTGAAGAACAAGAAGAAAAGATAAGTGGATTTCATTGAATCAATCTGAAAATTACAAAAGAATACTGAGAACTTATTCTCAACAGTTAACCAACGGATATATAAATATCCCCAAATATATTCCAACGGCTAATAGAAAAGAAAAGAAGCGCTATACTAAAAGTGCTACTCTTAATAAGAAAAGTGTTATTAATAATCTTAACACAGTGTTTCATAGGATATTTTTTTATCTGTTTTAATTGATAAAACACTTATTCTATGCTTAACACATATAGTCAGTCACTTATGCATAAAGTAATCAACAAATTAATAAGTTATAATAGTAATATTAATAATGTATGCACACAAGCATGATTGTGCAACAAACAACAACAAATGCAACTTAATTAATGTTTTTAACACTTAATTTTCTTCATTATTTCTTGTGCAACCACAGTGATAAAAAATTAATTCAATTAAATAAAAAACATTGTTCAACTAAATTTTACATTATTTTTGGTGAAACTACATTCGGAAAAACTATCAACTGCACGAAAACCACTGTAAAAGAAATTCTATATACCCAATTTATTTCTAGAAAAAATAAGCAGATGCTTCGTAACTATAGAGTGTGTATGTTACACAAGTGTATATCAATTTGTTTGAATTCATGTGGATCATAGCTCACACAAAAGAACATTTAGCTCACGTAGAAATGGTGGGTTTTATTTGTCTTATTGAATTAAGATTTTTCAATTTGGTTGTGAAGAAGTTTCATTATCTTTATGGTCAAGCTCAGTCTCTTGCTTTTAATTTTAAGGCTAATTGTGCTATAAGAGTTTGAGACTCTTTGTGACATATGAGAAGATAAATATTATTCTTTTCATTGAAATTATATTGCATTGTACCCACATTTTTAATTTCTTTGAAGATGTTGTGGAGAAATTTATTAGTACAATATAATGTGATGTACTTCATCCTCAAGATCTTATAGATGAATTTATAATATGTCAATATTTGTATATCAATTATAATTTTTTACAAAGATGTAAAAGAGGTACAATAAATCACTTCATAATAAACCAGGAATAAATTGATGAAGCAAATCCACCATTAAATAGGAGATTGTGCGTATGCTATGTAGATAATATGTCAATCGAAGTATTGAATATAACGTTAAATTTATCGTGATTTCCTTTGTTGGTTGAACCCGATTTGTCATGAATTGATAGCACATCATATTGGTCGTGCACACGTCAAACGTATGAAGCAAGGGGCATGCTAGATATTTTATGTTACTTTCCATTATCCCATGGTCAGAAGATGATTATGATACTTTCACATATAAGTCGTACAACAAAATGACTGTACAACAATGTTTTGAAACCCAACTCAATCATCGAACCGGAAAATTGACCGGGTCACGGGACACTGGTCCAACCGTCGGGTCAATAATGGTCGAACTAGTGATGTCATAATTAAGGAATAAATATTAATAAAAATACTAATATTTGTTATAAATTTAAATATATAAAAATTAGGTTTTTTCCTATGTTAAAATTATTTTTAGTATATATATATATATATTTATGCAAATATGATGAAAATTTGAGAATTTTTTTAGTAAACAAGCAAAATTATGTTCAAGTGATATAATTTCAAAATTCAAGGAACAAAACATCAAATGTATATTACAAATGACATAACTCCTATCATTGTATAATAAACCAACAATTTTGAAAAGAACAACTTAAAAGAATTCTAACAATTTACAAACCAAAAAGACTAAAGTTTTACCAATAGTATGTTTTTATTTGATTTATTCGAAAGGTTTCTTGAAAACTTTATGTTTAAAGAGCAAAATAATACAATGAGATTTGAAAGGTTTTATGAACTTTTGGGAAAAAAAATTAAGTTTTAAGTTCAAATTTCGATACTTATAAAAACCTAATAGTTCGCTTGATCTGCCACCAGTTTTACCGGGTCACCGGTTCGACCAGTGGATCAAAAGATTTTGTACAAAATTGACCAGTTTTGAGCCGAAAATGGTTTTGTCGGTCTGGCCAGCTCATTTGAAGGACCGGTTTCGGTTCAAAATGGTTGAACTGGCCAGTCCTGGGTTTCAAAACCATGTCATACAAGAGTTTAATCACTTGAATCTCTCTTCAAACTATCATTTTTTGTATATTTGGGATGATAATTCTTTTATTGTCGTAAGTGAGTTAATGAATTTTTTAAATATTAACATCTTATACTCCAATAAATTTATTTATTTTATTTAATGACCTCATCATATTAACTTTAACCAAATATTATGATATATAACTAGTTAGCTCTACCAGAAAGATTTATGAAATATACCGTGGTATTATCTATTTTTAGTTATTATGTTTATGCAAATTTTTATGATTTATATAACTAAATTTTCACAATAATGCGCTATCATATTTACATTTTTGTAACATATGATTTTGCTTGTTTTTTCCTAAAACTCACAAATGTATTTTTCTTTTGACATTTTATGGGAGCTTAAACATAGGGTGCTTGCTCTAAACTCTACTAATGCTTTTATTTCTCATGTCGCAAAGGAAAAAAATTTGCTTCTTTCTTATTTGAATTTGTTTTCTTCTTTTTTCTCATTTTGCTAAACTAATATTTAATGAAGTTTCACATATTATTTGTCATACTTGCAAACATCTGCGTACATTTTGTCAGTTCAAACATCACAAATATAGACATGCGCAAATTTATGAGTCACTTGAAAAAGTACTTAAGAATTTCAATGCTGCGACATAAGTTCGAACTTGGCTTGGTCGGACTCAACTGAATTAATTTTATAAAAAAATTGAGTTACTTATTATGTGATTGATCATTCATTTCTTGAAATATATTTAAGTTCAACAATATGAGTTCGGATTAGAATTTTCCCTTGAATTGGTTTAAGACATTAATTAATTACATGTAATAATTGTTATCTATTGCATATTAAGCGACTTAGAAATTACACTATAGCAAATTATCACAGAGGTTGCACGTGATTGATTATACAAGATAGTATCTATTTTATTTTTAGTTAATTTCATATATTTTATTATTAATTTGCATTTATTTAGGTTTACCTCATTTTCTTATTTATGTCTTGTAATATCTATTTAAATGATCATCAACAATATAATCCTTACGAATTTGTTTTCTAATTTAACATGGTATCAGAGGTCAGCTAAGGATATTCAAAATGAATTGAACCGAAAATAAACAAGCTCGACTCGTGAACACCCCTACCTATGACAACCGTTGTCTTTCATTTTTCTGATGACATTTTAACAGATTGAGATCCAGTCTTATGTCTGTAAATTTTTCATTTCAACTACGTGGAGTAGTAGATAAATATCTTAGATAATATCTTTCCTAGTTTTGGATGATCTCATATTTTTTATCATCATCTTGTATTTATTTAGTTTTATCTTATTTTCTTATTTATTTCTATTAAATGTTCATCAATAACACAATTTTTTTACTTTTCTCTAATTTAAGGTATCTTACTTGGTTTTTCTCTAATTTAAGGTATCTTAGTGGGTTTTTCTCTAATTTAAGGTATCTTACTTATTAGTCATATGAAATGATAGATACAGGAATTGAAATTGAAATAACTTGGAACAAAATTAACTTAAAGGAAAACACATAATAGACATGGAATTAAACATCTGCTGGAACTACAAACAAAGACAAAAAATTATAGGTTTTTTCTCGAAATAGATGTTGTATCAACATCATAACCTTAGAAAACAAGTACATTAAACACACATAATTACGAAAACAAACTCCTAAATTATGGCTGAGAAACTCAAGATAAAGGAACACTAGGGTTCCAAAAGAAATAATCATTGCATTGAAGGCTTGTAGACGGCATAGCAGCGGTGGAGCTAGGCGGATGCACAAGTTAGAAAGGTGGATCGGGGCTAAAGGCCGGGCCAATGAATTGTCCTTGTGCAATAGAGTCAAAGGGTCCCCCATCATAAACTCCGTAGGCTTGCATCGTTTCGGGGTTTGAGTTCATGTGATAGTTGTCAAGCACAATATCCTTATTAATGAACTGATTTTGATGAACTCCATCATAAACTCCATTTTGAGACCTCATCTCTGGCATAGTAGCATCAAACATTGTTGAATCTTGACTATAAGCTTGCATCATTTCACGGTTTGAGTTCATATGATAGTTGTCAAGCAAGATATCTTGATTAATGAATTGATTTTGATGAAAAAGTGAAGAATTATATGGAGAAGGTGGCCATGATGGCAGATCATCATAATCAAGTGGGGGCACGGAAACTGAAGGCGGTATTGGCACCATATCTTGGTTGTAACTCATCATTTTAGGATCATAGGTTGTTTCAATTGGACCATCAAACCCTTGAATGAATATAGGTGGTTCTGGTGGTGGCGGGTTTGTAATTTGGGAACTTGGGATATTCATTGGATGATTGATTATTTGGGCATTTTGGTTCATCACTGAATGACCAACTTGGATATTCAGGACAATGACCATTGGATGATCCATTTGGGGATTTATCGGAATGTTTTGATCCATTTGGGGATTTGGGTCCAGAATCACGCTGCCATTAGTGTTTGCTTGATTTTTAGCGGTAGCAGCAGCATTAGCATTGACGATAAATTGGTCCCGATGAGCCATAAGCTTTTTTCTGATGTTAGAGTTCCAAAAGTTCTTGACCTTATTGCCTGTTCTTCCAGGGAGATGCTTGGCAATTTGAGCCCACCTGCACAAAAAATAAAAATAATAATATAATAATAATAATAATAATAATAATAATAATAATAATAATAATAATAATAATAATAATAATAATAATAATAATAATAATAATAATAATAATAATAATAATAATAATAATAATAATAATAATAATAATAAAAGTAAAAGAAATTTATTGTGTGCAAATGTAAATTTAAGACAAAAATCATATGGATGAGGTCACAATTAATCAATTTTTAATTTTATTTCACCTATTTCCAACCACTTTTTGAAGCTTAATAACGAGAAGAGCTTCTTCAGAAGTGAAAGCTCCTTTCTTGAGATCGGGACTCAGGTTATTTAACCACCTCATTCTGCAACTCTTACCACATCTTTCCAACCCTGAAAATCACACTTATTAACACACAGACACAAATACACACATATATATATATATATCTTACATGCTATATATGTATATATATATATTACAAGGATGCATGATGTGTAACCACATACAGACACACATATGTGTGTGCATGTGTGATTAGTGAAGAAATTTTTTCTAAGTTAGTCTATATATTTAATACCAGCAAGTTTTGGAATAGAACTCCAACAACCATCGCCATTGGTCCTAATGTGGTTAATGAGCTTCAGATCTTCGTCAGGAGACCATAAACCCTTCCTCACATGTTCCTTGTTGCAGCAACTATGATGCCCCATTTCTTCTTACACCTTTTTATGCAAGAAAAAAACATTAAACTGGAGATCAAGCTACTTTCTATTAATCACAAAAAGATATAAGATAAAAAAAAATTTATGAAACCTGGAGAAAAAATGTGAATGACTTTTTTTGACACTGTGAGATACTATGGAGATTCAATCCCACTTCGAATTTTTGAGGGGGAAGGATGCCATGGACTTTGTGGGGAAGGGGGCATTTTATAGCAAGGTTTACAGCTATGAAAATGGCATCTAGTCCACATGTCAGCCATCCAACGTAAGTCGAGTCCCGTTTATGGACATGTATTTCGAATTAAAGTAAAAAACTTTGAATGCAAAGGTTAATATGTACATTTTTTAAGGGGTCTTTGGGGTTCGAAAGTGGAGTTTTCAGATACATTAATGGTGCACAACTTGATATCTTTTGGCATATACTTGAAGCTTTATGTAAGAAATAGGTAGAAATTTTTGACACTAATAATGAATTAGAGATGATACTCCTATTATTAATTATATTTATTACCCCATTTCACCAATAGCTAAGTGCATATTTAATTTATTGTCTTTAATACTTGTTCATTTAAATTTTAAATTTTGAACTTTACTTGTGAAAAATAATGGACGAACCGAGTAATATTAAAATTATCTATTACTTTTTGGAATTTAACTAGATTAATTTGCATATTTATCTACTTGTTATACACTTCTTTAAGGGCACAAATTGTGATTCTTTGTTTTTATAACTCTACCATTACTTGAACTAACAATTCTGTTGATTTCTAAAGTTATCATGTAAAAGTATATTGGCAATGTTTCATATGACATTTTTTATCTGTATTAATGGTGGACTTATTATTCCATGCTTAATACATATTTTCAATCACTTATGTATTAAATATTCAACAAATTAATAAGCCATAAATGTAATATTAATAAGTTGTGTGGAAAAGAGTAATTTCTGCAACAAACAACATCGAATGCAACTTAATCAATATTTTTAACACTTAGATCCCTTTCTTTTCATCATTTCTTTTGCAATCACAATGATTAAAAACCAATTCAATTAAAAAAAGTTCAACTTAATTTTTTACATCATTTTTGGTGAATCCACATTAAACAAAAATCAACTACACGAAAAAAGACCATAAAAAAATCTATTTTCCCACATTTTTGCCAGAAAAGACGAAATTGTAGAGTGTGTGTACGTTGTACAAATATATATATATATATATATATATATGTGTGTGTTTGAGTTCATGTGGGCCATTGCTCATATAAAAACATTTAGCTAACGTCGAAATGGTATTTTTTTTTTTTTTTGTCTTATTGAATTCAGATTCTTCATCTCGGTTGTGAAGAAGTTTCATCATCTTTATGGCCTAGCTCAGTCTCTTGTTTTTGGCATTATGCCTCTCCTTTATGTATGGTTGTTACATTTTAGGAGATGAAGATATTTTTTATTGATTGAAATTGTACAATATTATAACCTAAATTTTAATTAATTTCTTGAAAGATTTGTTTAAAGTTTTAAAGAGTTCTTAATAAAATATAATGCTATGTTTTCATATTCAAGATTTTATAGTAAAATTTATAATATGATGATGTTAATATATAATTGTAATTGGTTTTTACAAAGATTTAAAAGAGGCACAATAAATTATTTTATATAAATAAAGAATAAATCAATGCAGCAAATCCAATTAAATAGCAGATTGCGTGTGCATCATAGAGATAATATGTCAATCGAAGTATTGAGAATCACGTTAAATTTGTCGTAATTGCCTTTGTTTGTCAATGAGCCAGATTTGTCGTGAATTAATAGCACATAGTAATGGTCGTGCACATGCCAAATGTATGCAGCAATGAGATTTTAATTAATTTTTTATTATCTTGCTATCTATTTTAATTAATATTCCATTATCCGATTGTTGCAGATAAGTCGTACAACAAAATAGTTATTTTTAATTACTTAAATCCTTTGTCAAATCATAGTTTTTGTATATCTAGTGATGAATTTTTATTGTCGTAATTCAATTACGGATTATTTTAACTATGAACATTTAGACCTTTTATTTAGTCGACTAATCATATTAACCAAATATTATGAAATATAACTAGTTAGCTTGTGCCTAGTAGTAGAGGTTATTAAACATAATGTGGCATTGTCTATTTTCAATTATCTTATTTATGGAATTTTTTATGACATATGTAACTTAAAATCACAATATGACACTATCGTATTCACAATTTTTTTGCATAATCATTAACTTGTTTTCCCTACAAGTTATTTGACACAAATATCCATTCATTTATTTATAATATTTTTAATTATATAATCTTTGATTTCATCATATTCACATTTTATTTCCAACCAAAAGAATATCTCTTTGTTCCATTCTCGGAGAGATAAAGTGACAAATTATCCTACTTATTTCATTTTACCATTAATTAATAAAAGAAAAAAATAAGTAGTCTCCTAAAATTTTACCTATGTTTAATAGATTATACTATTTAACAAAAATAAAATCCCTTTTCGGGATATGAAAATGGATTGTATTCTTATTTCTTAAATGTTTTTTGCAGAATTGTCATTCACGTGATTAGAAAAAATAAGAATCAACAACTCAGACAATTACTCAAATATTCGGAAGATGACAGATATATATGTTGAAATAATAAATAATAATAATCTAGATTTATTAGGATAGTCTAGATTCATGTCTACATTCTTTTGTCATTTGAAGAGTCATGTCTAGGTGCATTGGTTAAGTAAAGAGTCATATGGAAGTTGAAGAGTTGGGTATGTGAAAGATCAAGAGACAAGTAGTTCAAGAGTCCTTTAATCTTAGCCATTAAATTGAATCAATCTTAACCATTGATTTGGGCTTTGTATTAGTATAAATAGGGTCTTGTATTTCATTTGTAATCATCCAAAAATGAAGTTACATTGATCTATAAAATACAAGTTTCATCTACTCTCTTCCTAAAGTTTTTAATTATTTTTCTCTCCATATTCTAACAAAGTGGTATCAGAGCCAATTTTGTTTGGAGATATTCGCAATTTTGAAGATGTCAAATGGAGCACCTTTGCAAGTTCCAACTCTCACCAAAGATAATTTTGATAATTGGTGTTTACGGATGAAGGCTTTGTGTGGAGCCTATGAAGTTTGGGACTCCATTGAAAATGGAGTTGACGGAAATGAAGCAACCGCCAAGAAGAAGGACCAAAAGGCGCTTGCACTCATCCATCAAGGATTGGATGAGAAGATGTTCGAAAAAGTTGCTAGTGCAACCACGTCGAAACAAGCTTGGGATATTCTTCAAACTTCATTCAAAGGAGTTGATAAAGTCAAGAAGGTGCATCTCCAAACATTGAGAAGTGAGTTCGAATCTCTACGCATGAAAGATTCGGAATTAGTATCCGATTACATTTCAAGAGTTTTGGTTATTACTAACCAAATGAAAAGATATGGAGAAGAGATGAAGGATAATCGGATCGTTGAAAAAATCCTACGATCATTGGATGTAAAATTCAATTATGTTGTTGTAGCCATTGAAGAATCCAAAGATTTGGACACCATGACCGTGGATGAGCTTGCCGGATCCTTGCAAGCACACGAAGAAAGATTGACAAAGCCGGTTCAAGAAACACCGGAACAAGCTTTGAAAGCAAAGCTAACATTAAAAGAGAATGAGACTTATTATGGCACGTCTCAAAGAGGTCGAGGACGTGGCCAAGGAAGAAGCCATGCTCGTGGAAATGATGGGAGAAAAAATAATAATTTTCGCCATAATGATGAAGGACGACAAAATTTTAACCAAGGAAGAGGTCGTGGACGAGGTAGAGGACCGAGAGGATCGAGAGGAGGCGGAAGACAAACTCAACAAAGGTATGACAAGTCAAATATTGAATGTTACAATTGTCATCGTTTTGGCCATTATGCTTCGGAATGTGCCTATGTCGAAGAGACGAGTAATCTTGTGGAGAATAACAATGAAGAGGTCCATCCCACCATGTTACTCGATTGTAAAAGCAATCAATAAGAAGAAAATAATCAATGGTACCTTGACTCCGGTGCAAGTAGTCACATTTGTGGAAATAAAAGTTTGTTTGTGGAACTTGATGAGTCCATCAGTGGCAATATCACTTTCGGAGACTCTTCACAAATTCAAGTGAAAGGAAGAGGTAACATTTTAATACGCTTGAAAGATGGTAGTCATCAATTTATCTCCAATGTTTACTATGTGCCAAAAATGAAGAGTAACATCTTAAGTTTGGGACAATTGTTGGAGAAAAATTATGACATTCACTTGAAAGAGAAAAGCTTGACAATGAAAGATGAAAATGGAAAGATCCTAGCCAAGGTGCCAATGACAAGAAATAGAAAGTTTTTGTTAAACATTCAAAGTGATGTCCCGATGTGTTTGAAATCTTCTTTTAAAGATTCATCCTGGCTGTGGCATATGAGATTTGGGTATTTGAATTTTGATGGCCTAAAGTTGATGAGTAAAGGAAGAATGGTAAAAGACTTACCCGTTATAGACCATCCAAATCAACTTTGCGAAGGGTGTCTGCTTGGCAAACAAGCAAGAAAGAGTTTCCCGAAGGAGTCGATGACGAGAGCTCGATATCCATTGGAGTTGATACATTCAGATGTATGTGGGCCTATCAAGCCATCATCGCTTGGTAAGAATAATTACTTTGTACTTTTTATTGATGATTATTCTCGGAAAACTTGGGTGTATTTTCTGAAGGAAAAATCGGAGGTGTTTGAAACCTTCAAAAGGTTCAAAATTATGGTGGAGAAGCAAAGTGGTTACCAAATCAAAGCTCTTCGGTCTGATAGAGGTGGCGAATTTACATCAAATCAATTCAAAGAATTCTGTAAAAAGAATGGTATCTATCGCCCCATGACGGCTCCATATTCACCACAACAAAATGGTGTAGCCGAGAGAAAGAACCGAAGTATTCTCAACATGGCAAGGAGTATGTTGAAAAGTAAAAATATACCGAGGGAGTATTGGGCCGAAGCCGTTTCTTGTGCCGTCTACTTGATGAACCGCTGCCACACTAAAAGTGTTCATGGAAAAACACCACAAGAAGCTTGGAGTGGTTATAAACCAAGTGTTTCACACTTGCGGGTATTCGGAAGCATTGCCTATGCACACATACCAGATGAGAGAAGAAGTAAGCTTGATGATAAAAGTCAAAGGTATGTATTTATTGGATATGACGAGAACTCAAAAGCATATAAATTGTATAATCCTTGCAATGGAAAGATCGTGATTAGTAGGGATGTTGAATTCGATGAGGAAAGTGCATGGGATTGGAGTACTTCACATGAAAAAATTAATCACAATCCGCTCATTGTTGAAGAAGAAGAAGATATTGTGCAACCTACCACTCCACCACCATCGCCTCCACCACAAAATACACAATTTGATGAAGGGAGCTCAAGTGAAGGGCCTCGAAGGTTCAGAAGTCTACAAGAATTGTATGACAACACTGAGGAGGTACGAAATTTAAGTGAATTTACACAATTTTGCTTATTTTCTGAAAGTGAGCCAGTAAATTTTGAGGATGCCATTGAAAACCAAAAATGGAGAGATGCAATGGATGAAGAAATTAAAGCTATAAAGAAAAATGATACATGGGAGCTTGCATCACTTCCTAAAGGCAAAACCACTATTGGAGTCAAGTGGGTGTACAAAATCAAAAGAAATTTCGAAGGTGTGATAGAGAAATATAAGGCAAGGTTGGTTGCCAAAGGATACAAGCAAAAGGCCAGAATTGACTATGATGAGGTATTTGCCCCAGTTGCCCGTCTTGAAACTATTCGTTTAATAATTTCTTTGGCAGCTCAAAATTATTGGAAAATTCACCAAATGGACGTCAAATCTGCATTTTTGAATGGTGTCTTGGAGGAAGAGGTGTACATTGAACAACCGTCGGGTTATGTGGAGAAAGGACATGAAGATAAGGTCCTAAAATTGAAAAAGGCTCTCTACGGCTTGAAACAAGCCCCTCGTGCTTGGAATAGTAGAATTGACAAGTATTTCCAAGCAAGTGGTTTTACCAAGTGTCCGCATGAACATGCTCTTTATGTAAAATTCGAAAAAACCGGTGATATTTTACTTGTTTGTTTGTATGTGGATGATTTGATTTTCACAGGAAATAATTCGACGATGATTAATGATTTCAAGAGAGCTATGTCCAAGGAGTTTGAGATGACGGACATTGGTTTGATGTCCTACTATCTTGGAATCGAAGTAAAACAAAGAGATGATGGTATTTTCACATCTCAAGAAGGATATGCTAAAGAAATTCTCAAGAAGTTCGAGATGGAAAATTGCAATCCTGTTAACACCCCCGTGGAGTGTGGAAAATTATCAAAGCTCGGAGATGGTGAGAAGATTGATCCCACATTTTTCAAAAGCCTTGTTGGAAGCTTGAGGTACTTGACGTGTACAAGACCTGATATACTATATGGCGTTGGACTTGTGAGTCGTTACATGGAAGTTCCTAATACTTCTCATTTGAAGGCGGCTAAAAGAATTCTTCGATATATCAAGGGAACGCTTGATTATGGAATCTTATACAAACATTCTCAAAATTATGAGCTCGTTGGTTATTGTGATAGTGATTGGGCAGGTGATATTGATGATCGGAAAAGCACTACCGGGTTTACTTTCTTTATGGGAGATTCCGCATTTGCATGGAGTTCTAAAAAGCAACCTATTGTGACTCTTTCTACATGTGAAGCGGAATATGTGGCTGTTACTTCTTGCATTTGTCATGCTATTTGGTTGAGAAGCTTGTTGAAAGACCTTCATCTACCACTAGAAGGTCCAACAGAGGTACGTGTTGATAACAAGTCCGCTATTGCATTGGCAAAGAACCCTGTGTTTCATGAAAGAAGCAAGCATATTGATACTAAGTATCACTTTGTTCGAGATTGCATCACCAAGAAGGAAGTTGAGCTTGAGTATGTGAAATCTCAAGACCAAGTTGCGGATATTTTCACCAAGTCGTTGAAGTTTGATACTTTTCGAAAGTTGCGGATGTCTCTTGGAGTAATAAATCTAGCTTAAGGGAGGATGTTGAAATAATAAATAATAATAATCTAGATTTATTAGGATAGTCTAGATTCATGTCTACATTCCTTTGTCATTTGAAGAGTCATGTCTAGGTGCATTGGTTAAGTAAAGAGTCATATGGAAGTTGAAGAGTTGGAAATGTAAAAGATCAAGAGACAAGTAGTTCAAGAGTCCTTTAATCTTAGCCATTAAATTGAATCAATGTTAACCATTGATTTGGGCTTTGTATTAGTATAAATAGGGGTCTTGTATTTCACTTGTAATCATCCAAAAATGAAGTTACATTGATATATAAAATACAAGTTTCCTCGACTCTCTTCCTAAAGTTTTTAATTATTTTTCTCTCCATATTCTAACAATATAATGCGTCTGAGATGAATTGAAATAGTCACAAACATCTAGTTATCACTACAATATACCCCGGCTAAGTGTATATTTAATTCATTTTGTCTTTTATATTTTCTCATTTAAATTTTCAATTATGAACTTTTGAAAAATTTGGATGAACAAACAAACATTAAAACAATCTATCATTTTTTGGAATTTGACTGGATTGATTTGCATATTTTGCTAATTGTTCTACACTTTCTAATTGGGCAAAAACTGTGATCCTAGTTCGTTTCTTTTATAGGATTACCACAACTAACAATGCTTTCTCATTTTTAAAGTTATAATGTAAAACATTATATGCAATGTTTTCAAATGACATTTTTTTATCTGTATTAACTGATAAAGCCTTTATATTCCCTGCTTAACACATATCTTCAGTCACTTATTCATTAAATAGTCAACAAATTAAATCATAATTGTAATATTAGTATTGTATGTGGACAAGAATAGATTCTACAACAAACAACATTAAATAAAACTTAATTAATGTTTTTAACAAATAATTTTTTCCTTTTCATCATTTCTTGTTTAACCACAGTAATAAAAAATCAATTCAATTAAATAAAAACCAGTTCAACATAATTTTAAAATCATTTTTGGTGAAGAAAAACAGTCAAGTATACAAAAACCACTTTAAGAAAGATTCTATTTTCCCAAACTTCTTGCAGAAAAAATGATTTGATAATTCGTACTGTAGAGAATGTATGTTGTACGAGGGTATATCTATTTGTTTCAATTCATGTGACCATTGCTCACACAAAAGTAATTTAGCTCATGTCGAAACATTGGGCGTTATTTGTCTTATTGAATTAAGATTCTCCATTTTGATTGTGAAGAAGTTTCATCATCTTTATGGTCTAACAAAGTCTCTTGCTTTTAATTTTAAAGCCAATTGTGCTATAAGGGTTTGGGACTCTTTGTGACATTCGAGAAGATAATAAACATCTTTCTTTTCAATGAAATTATACCCACAATTTTAATTTCTTTAAATATGTTGTGTAAAAATTTTATTGAGAAATTTATTAGCAGAATATAATGTAATATACTTCATTCTCAATATTTTATAGTAGAATTTATAATGTGATCATGTTTATATATCCATTATCATTTTTTACAAAGATGTAAAGAAGCACAATAAGTCATTTCACAATAAAGAAGGAATTAATTTATGAAGCAAATCCACCGTTAAATGGGAGATTGTGTGCGTCCCATATATATAGATAATATGTCAATCGAAGTATTGAATATTTAATTTGTCGTGTTTGTCTGTCGGTAAATGAACTCGATTTGTGATAGCACGTCATATTGGTTTGCACATGCCAAATGTATGCAACAAGGGGCATGCTAGATCTTTTATTTAATTTTTCATTATCATTGTCTGATTATGATATTATCAGAGACAAATCGTACAAGAACTGATGCCTCATCGGGCAATCGAGACTTGCAAAGTGAATAACTACACAATCCAAAAAGACACTATGATAATTGTAAATGAATACTACTCAATTCATTTAGACCCTAACAACTGGGAAAATCCCACAAGTTTTAAACCTGAAAGGTTTCTCAACTCGACTGTCGATTTCTCTGGAAATCATTTCGAGTATATACCTTTTGGCTCTGGACAAAGAGTGTGCCGTGGAAAAAAATTGGCTGTTACAAACGTTGCATTAATTGTGGGTTTTCTAATCCATTATTTTGAATGGAGTCTCCCAAATGGAGTAAACCCGAGTAAACTCGACACGACTGAAGAGTTTGGAATGGTATTGAAGAGAGAAAAACCCTTATATTTGATCCCCAAACCAAGGTACAAAATTTAGTATATGGTATACAATGTTTATAGAACATATATTGCTTAACTTTGGATTGAATAATATGTTGCTGGATTGTAACTTTTCATAATATGTTGTTGGATAGTAAATATAATTATATCTCTTTATGAGAAAGTATACAACTAGTTTACTGTTTTTTTCCTGTCTCTTTGAATCTCTTCACAATGTTCATTAGGAAATGTATAAGTTTTGATTAGGCACGTAAATGGTTTTGAATTAGTATTTTAAATAGTTTTCAACCTTTCTTTTGTTTGATAATATCATTCCACTTCACCTTTTTAGTCATTTTACTGTGTTCAATATTGTTAATTGTGTTTCCATTGTTATATTTATCATAAAACATGAATCTTGGTAGAAGTTGTACTCATAGTTCTAACCAAAAAATGTTTGTATAGCAAATACAAAGATTATTACAGACTGAAGAAGGTACTCCCAATTGTTTTACGACACAAACACCATATGAGGAAGAAAATTATGCCCACATTAAAAATATACATGAAATATGAAATATTTCATCCGGTAGTGCTAAATTTGTAAGTACCAAAAGCTAGCTAGTTATGTTTGGCATTTTATAAAAAAAATTGATGATGAGCATATATAACCAATTTATACGGTGTGTATCACTATTTCAACACACTAATGCAAAAAAGATGGAACAAAGGTATGAAAACACTCCTTATGATCCACCAACTATTAAATAGTACGAAATGCTTTATTTATGATGATGAGCCAATGAGAAGAAGTTTTGTATGGCTAATTATTCAAACTAAACTTCATTTTTCATTTGTGGAATATGTATTGTCATAAAAATTGTTCTGCAATATCTTCAACCTCAATTTAAACCTTTGTCACTGAACTATTGTTTAAAATATAAACTTTTAAAATCGATGAAAAGTTCAATTTTAAAAGAATTTTTTGGTCATTATCGTCAAAGATTTCTTATAAGTCATATGTGGATTGTTGGGAGAAAACATGTTTTTATTTGTGTGACCGCTCAATGAATTAACGTTGAATAATTTAAGAAAAAAGAAGTATTAATTTTTAAAGCTCAAACATCCACACAAGAGAAATGATTGTACTAGCTATAAGCCTATAATTGATCATATCCTTACATCCAGCAAGTAATAAATTATCATTATCAACAACTTTATAAATTAGAAACAAAGAATTTCTATATCTATCTATCTATCTATACTATTATAAAAATACTATTATAAAAGTATGTATGTGTTTCTTCCCATTGTGAAAAAAATATTTAACTCTTTATTAAAAATAAATGTAATAATGTATACATCTAACATTTATCCCCACTAATCCCATCATTTAACTCTTTATTGAAAATGAATGCAATAATGTACACCTCTCACTTTTACTCCCACTAATCTTAATATTTAGTTCTCATTAACTAGGAAATATTATTTTCATTATAATTTGAAAATGTATAATTTAAAAGTATAAGACCTTCATACTTTTGTTGAAAGTTATGAATTAGATAAATTTTAACTCTCATTATTGAATATTAATTTGAAATAATATGTTATGTCCTTTTTATGATTCGTTAGTGTAGATAGAGGTTAAATATATAAATTGATAGATTAGTAGTTGGCAACTCTTGGATTTTGATTAATAGATATCTTAATTAATAGGATATGATGATTTCATATATAGGAAGTTTTAGTAATTTTTCTAAAATTATTTATCTGAAAATTGGTAATCTAAAATATTAATGGGTCTAAAGCTCCTAAATTTGGTTATTGAAAAAATATTTCACATTTCGAATAACAAGTTAACCTTTTAAATAGAGAAAGAATATTTACAAACTATAACCTTTTTTTTTCATTTTTTGAACTAGCTACAAAAAAATATTTATAACATCTTCACATTCATGGACTATATATTGTATTATATTTAAGAAGATGATATTTAACAAGTTTAAGAGCAATATTAACTAAATATATGAAAACCAATTGAGCATAAAATCATTTTTTATATGATTTTAACTATGTTGTTTTATTAAATAAATTAAAAAGACTGACAATATTTGAATAGATGAACTATTTATAAGTTTTATACTATTTCAAAATTTCTATTAAATATTTATAATAATTTCACTATATAAAACCAATTTTCATGTGCGAGTGCACATACATTTTGCTAGAAATTGTTAGCAATTAAAAAGACTTCATACTTACCCATTTATGGGAAATCGTCAGATTCCACTAGAAGGTTAAGGGTGTTCATTACATTTTAAAAGTTACACTATCAATATTACATACTCCTTTATATAGAAAATATAGTTAAAGTTCCATTCTCGCTAGCTCCAAATTATTTTAGTGTTGTAACAATCCTTTTCAACTATCCAACATTGTTAATTTCATTTTAATGCTGTAAAAAACTTTAATGTTTCTTCCTTTCTAATAATTTCATCTTTAACTTTTTTACATTGATATAAAATTATTTATGAAAAGATTTAACCTTAAAATTATAGTTTGTCGAAAGCTTCTATGTCTAGTTTATTAATTTTTTTGCATATATTTGAATATATATACAAATAAAATTTTTGTATATGCGTATAAAATAATCTATTTTTTCCCTAAAATAATCTAGAATCAATGACATAGAGTAAAGCAAATGTCAATGTTTGTAAATTATACATAATTTTCATTCAAATGTGAATGGTATTTAACGTAGTCTTAGAGTAATTATTGACTAAATAGATAAAAAAAAGAGAGTAATTCAACTAAAAAAAGATGTTTTGACAAGGTTGACAATATCTAAAATAACTAAATAAATATTTACATAATTGTGTTATTCCATAATTATATTTTACTTTATATAAAAATTATTTTCAAGTGCGAATGCATGTGCATTTTACTAGTCAGTAGAATAACGATAAAAATGCATTTTTCATTAGTTATCTATAACTCTTTTAACTTTCATTCTTCTAAGTAATATTGCTCATTCAAAAAAATAAAATACCCCGTTGTTTCAAAGAATGACAGATTTAGAGGGTGTTTGGCTACTTATAAGCTCTTTTGAACATTTTATAAGATGTTTGAGAGCTTATAAACTCTATAAAAGTGTTTAGATAATTTATTTTAATAAGAGATTATAAGACCAAAAAATAAGATGTTTGGGTGTTATAAGCTAATAAAAACTAAGCCCAGCCCACCTTATTTCAAAATTTTAAATTTGAGATGTTTATATTCTTAAAAGACATAAATAACCCTAGTTAATTTTCTCATTTCAAAAAATACCCTTCTCAGAAAAAAAATGTTTATTTTTATTATTGCACAAATTCTCTCTTGATGAACCCTAGGTGCAAATCATTCCCATTTCGCTGCCAAATCGCCGCCGCCGTTTTTAGCGATAATCATCAGATTTTTGCTCCGAAAATCATAGGTACAATCTTCACTTTCTATGATTCTATACCTCTCGTTTAATCGTTCATTTTTCTTAAAATAGTTCAACAGATTGAGTTAAGAAGATTTTGGTATCGTAATCTATTGTGTTTACAATCTGAGATAATATTTGTAATGCCCAATGATCTCACAAACGGCCAATAATAAGCATGTCATATAGTTAGCATTTATTGATTCATAACATATGAATGGCATGACTGCATGAATATGATTATTTGCTAATTATATGATAAACGCATGCTTTCACGAAAATGCTTATGTGCTATTTATGTGATATTTGCATTTAAAACAGGACGACGTTGAGACGATTAACGAGTTAGATTAAGCAGGCCTGACGTCTAGCACTTATCATGAATTAATTAACGAACGGAAAATTTAGGTGCTTCCCAGAATGGTCACCCATCCTAGGATTTCTCTCATACGAGCACGCTTAACTTTAGAGTTTTGATTGAATACGGTGCACTAAACCTTCCCGTTAATTATAGGGTAAGTATGTTTTACACACTACGCGTCACTTACATGTTACCTAAATGTCCCGGTTAGTTTAAATATATGCCACATAGAAAATATAACATTCAGATGTATAACACGTAACAAGCTAGCAAATGCAAATAATTCAACTAATATAATAATAATATATGAAGATTAGTCACCAAGCCAATTGTCCATTCAACTAATATAATAATAATATATGAAGATTAGTCACCAAGCCACTTGTCAATTACTACTCACCTCAGTTTAGATATATATATACATATTCATACCAAATGAAATGGTAGGAAAAGATAGAAAACATTAAGAAAAATAGAGAAAAGAGAAAGAAAAGAAAGAAAAATAGAAGAAAATTTTGGGAAAAATAGGAAAGAAATAGCACTGCGTAAAACGAGTTAGGAGAATCGACACACTCGTAACAAGTTAATAAACAACTAGCACTATAGATAGATTGCGGTAGCGTCACCGTAATCGATTTCATTGCTAAGGACTAAAGGTAAGAAGAAGTGTTCTTTTATGCACTATAAGAATCAATGTTACGTGTGTTTATGATTATTTATGTTGATTGTTTATGACTATTTATGTTGATTGTTTATGATTATTTATGTTGATTGTTTATGATTATTTATGTTGATTGTTTGAAAATGAATGTTATTATGTGCCAATTGTGTTAAATGTTATTTATGATGTGTGATAAGTGAAATGAATATTTTAAGAGATGAAATGTTGAGGTACATGTGATTACATTGCATTATTATGCTATACATGGAAAGAGAACGTTTTCGAAAAAAGAAGTTTGGTATTTGATTGGCGGTCGGGTAGGCACGGGATGCGGGAGGGACCGATGGACCCAATAGAGGATGGTGAATACCTTGAGGTGTAAAAACCAAGATAGATAAAGCGACAATATATAATGGAGCTAGCGGCTAATATCATCGGCCGAAAGGTCGGTATGAGAACCCCCGCCATGCTTCTTATATTGGCCAATTTGAACAGGTTCCGAAAACAGACGCCTATCATCATCAGTCAAATACCATACTTTGAGGGTACCCAAGAAGAGGAAAGATAATGTTTTAAATGAACTATGCATTATTGATTGTCTTATGTGCTACTTGTAACGTTGCTATATACTGAGCTTTTTCTTACTGAGCCATTAGCTCATTAGATTCTTATAATGTAGGTGATGATCATATATATATATGAAGGTTGTCCAAGTATCCTGAGCGGTCAGACAAAGCTATGTTCATATGCCGTATTTCGAGCGTTTTGTAGCTCAAAAACTCTGATTATGTTTAAATAACCGCTCTGTTATGGTTTTGTCAACAAACTTATGTTTATGTATTAAGTTTGGTATTGGAAAGAAAATGGTTTGTTTTATTTTAAAGGATGTTTTTATTTATTTATTTATTTATTTTAGAAAACCATAACATTTACAAAAGAAAAAGGTTCATCGTCCCAGGGCCCGGTCTGGGGGCGTGACAGCTTATGGTATCAGAGCAGAGGTTTAGTCTTTCCTGAAGACAGAAGAAGGCATATGAACATGTTCTGGCTGGGGAAACTTGGTCAACTCTTTAGTTTAATCCTCTATGTTTGTTTAATGCATATTATTGTCATTATTGTGCATTCATTATTGGCTGGTGAATGGGATAAGTTGGGCAATATATATAGGAAGTCATACCGCCAAAACGTAAAGTGATGGATACCGAAGAGGGTAGTAACAATGTGGTGAAGAATTTGACTAATCTGATACAGCAACAAACCAGAATGCATGGTGAACAGATCCAACAATTACTAAACATGCAACAGAGAACTCAAGAACAGAACAACCAAGCTCATACCCCTCATATTCGTCCTGAAAATCCACAAGCTGTGTATGAAAAGTTCAAAAAGATGGAACCATCTGACTTCTATGGTGGTTCGGATCTTGTAGTTGCAGAAGAGTGGGTTAAATCGTTAAATGTCATCTTTGACTATATGCGTATCGACGATGCTGATAAAGTACTTTGTGCAATATTCTTATTGAAGAAGGAGGCAAGAATCTGGTGGGAAGAAGCTAAACTTGTTGTCGATATGGATACTCTGACATGGGAAAGGTTTAAAGTAACCTTTTATGATAAATACTTCACTCGAGATGCCAGATCCCTCAAGGTTAAAGAATTCCTAGAGCTGAAGCAAGGAGACATGTCCGTATGTGACTACGTTAGAAAATTTGAAGAGGGTTGCAGATATGTGCCTTACATTGTGAGGGATAACACTGAGAAGATCGATCACTCCTTGAGAGGACTAAAGCCTGAGATTAGACGAGATGTGAGAATGTCTTCAGCAACTGAGTTTAGAGAAATTGTGGATAAAGCTTTGATTGTTGATTTGGATGAAAAAGAAATTCAAAAATCTTATCAACAAAAGAGGAAAATATTCACTCCTAGAAACCCAACACAATGGAAGAAACCAGAACATAAACCAGACCAAAGGAATACTGACAAACGTCCAAGAGTTGGACAAGCCTCCAATGAAGTCGAAAGGCCTAGATGTAATATTTGTGGAAATAATCATTTTGGGGAATGTCGAATGGGTTCGAACAACTGTTTCAAATGTAAGAAGCTTGGGCATTTTGCAAAGGATTGTCCAACCCTCCAGAATAAAGTGCAGGGGAGAGTTTATTCAATGACGAACGAACAAGCCGTTACAGACCCCTCAGTCGTTTCAGGTACTATTTTGATTTCTGGAATGCCTGCATTTGCATTGATAGATTCAGGTTCTACACATTCATTTGTATCAAATGCATTTGTGAGAAAATTAGGCATTACACCAGACTTGCTGAAAATAAGTTATAGTGTGACCATTCCATCAGGGGAATAAATGGATTCTAATCAGGTATTGAGGTCTTGTTCTATTCAGATTGGTAGCAGAATACTGTATGCTGATCTCGTTGTCTTATCAATTTCGAATTTTGAGGTTATATTGGGTATGGATTGGCTTACCAAATATCATGCCACCATCAATTGTAATAAGAAGATTGTGATCTTCCAGCCACCTGAAAGGGAGCAATTTATGTTTAGCGATACGTCATGCTCATCTTCTTTACCAGTTATTTTTGCACTGAAGGCCCAAAAGGTGTTGAATAAAGGTTGTGTTGGATACTTGGCAAGTGTGGTAGATACTTCAATTGAAACCAATTTGAAGCCAGAAAATGTGGAGGTGGTCAGCGAAATTCTAGAAGTATTTCCAGATGATTTGCCAGGACTACCACCAGATCGAGAAATTGAGTTTGTGATTGATGTTGTGCCAGGAACTGCCCCTATTTCTAAAGCACCATATAGAATGGCCCAACTGAACTGAAGGAGTTGAAAGTACAACTACAAGATTTACTTGATAAGGGATTTATCCGCTCAAGTTATTCTCCTTGGGGAGCTCCAGTGTTGTTTGTTAAAAAGAAAGAGGGAACAATGCGGTTATGCATTGATTATAGAGAACTCAACAAAGTAACAATCAAGAATAAGTATCCTCTTCCCAGAATAGATGATTTGTTTAATCAATTGCAAGGTGCATCGGTATTCTCTAAGATCGATTTGCGTTCTGATTATCATCAACTAAAAGTCAAGGAGGAAGATATACAGAAAACTGCATTCAGAACAAGGTATGGCTATTACGAGTTTCTAGTAATACCTTTCGGTTTAACAAATGCACCTGCAGCCTTTATGGATTTAATAAATCGGGTGTTTAAAGCTTTTCTGGACAAGTTCGTGATTGTGTTTATTGATGACATCCTGATCTACTCACGTGATAAATGGGAACACAAAGAACATTTTAAAGTTGTGTTGCAAATTCTGAAGGAGAAACAACTATACGCTAAATTCAAGAAATGTGAATTCTGGCTTGAACAAGTGGTGTTCTTAGGGCATGTAGTATCGACGGATGGAATATCAGTTGATCCGAGTAAGATAGAAGTAGTGAATAATTGGCAAACACCAACAACCGTGTCAAAAGTTCGAAGTTTCTTAGGATTGGCGGGATATTACAGAAGATTTGTTCAGGGATTCTCAAAATTGGCAATTCCATTAACAATGTTGACGAGAAAGAATGTGAAGTTTGTCTGGACTGATGCTTGTGAAAAGAGTTTCCAGGAGTTGAAACATCGATTGACTACAGCTCATATTCTCTCTATTCCAACTGGAACTGGTGGATTCGTAGTATACAGTGATGCTTCGAAAAATGGGTTGGGTGTTGTACTAATGCAGAATGGGAAGGTAATTGCTTATGCATCAAGGCAACTGAAGGAATATGAAAAGAATTATCCAACTCATGATTTGGACTGTTGTTTTTGCCCTGAAGATTTGGAGACATTACTTATATGGAAAAAAATGTGAGATTTACACCGATCATAAAAGTCTGAAATATTTCTTCACTCAGAAAGAGTTGAACATGAGACAACAGAGATGGATGGAACTTGTTAAGGATTATGATTTTGTAATTAACTATCATCCTGGTAAAGCAAATATGGTAGCTGATGCATTGAGTAGAAAGTCGGTGTCTTCCCTTATACAGAGGCCATTATTACAAGATTTGCATAAACTAGAACTTGAAATTATACCGAAAGGGAAAGTATGCTATTTGTCAGCCCTGATGTTGAAGCCTATACTTCGTGATAGAATCATCGAAGCTCAGAAAAATGATATGTATTTGACTGAGATAAAGAGAAAAATGGATGGAGGAAAGAAGACCGAATTCGCAATTTCTGAAGATGGAACTGTGAAATATAAAGGAAGATTGTGTGTGCCATCTGATCAATCAATTAAAGAAGACATTTTGAAAGAAGCTCATGCAATCCTTATTCAGTGCATCCCGGTAGTACAAAAATGTATAAAGATCTGCAACAATATTATTGGTGGGTCGGTATGAAGAAAGATATAGCAACATTTATGGCAGAATGCTTGACTTGTCAACAAGTTAAAGTTGAGCACCAAAGACCGGTGGGTTTACTAAAGCCTCTATCGATACCAGAATGGAAATGGGAACACATTACTATGGATTTCGTACTAGGTATTACCGAAAACTCAGAAGGGATACAACTCCATATGGGTCATTGTTGATAGACTAACAAAATCAGCTCATTTTCTTGCAGTAAAGTCAACGTACAATATAGATCAATATGCTCAACAATATAGTAATGAGATAGTTAGATTACACGTAGTGCCAGTTTCTATAGTATTTGATCGAGATCCTAAATTCACGTCTACATTTTGGAAGAGTTTGCACAATGCCATGGGAACGAGCTTGCATTCAGTACGGTATTTCATCCACAGAGCGATGGCCAATCAGAAAGAGTTATTCAAATACTCGAGGATATGCTAAGAGCGTGTACACAAGATTTCCAAGGTAGTTGGGATGTGAAATTACCGTTGGTGGAATTCACTTATAACAATAGCTATCAATCTACCATTGGAATGGCACCTTATGAAGCGTTATATGAAAGAAAATGCAGATCTTCAGTTCATTGGGATGAAGTTGGAGAAAGAAGATTACTGGGTCCAGAATTAGTACAACAAACAACGATGATTGTAGAGAAAATACGTGAAATAATAAAAACGGCACAAAGTAGGCAGAAAAGGTAGGTAGACATACGAAGAAGAGAGTTAGAATTTGCTATTGGGGATCACGTGTTCTTGAAAGTGGCTCCAATGAAGGTAATTATGAGATTCGGGAAGAAGGAAAAACTGAGTCCGAGGTATGTTGGTCCGTTCGAAATTCTCGAAAGAGTTGGGGATAGAGCGTACAGAGTAGCCTTACCTCCTTCATTAACCGGTGTCAAAATGTTTTCCATGTGTCAAAGCTAAAGAAATACGTTTCAAATCCTTCTCATGTGCTAAGTTATGAGCCATTGGAGTTATCTTCAGATTTAGCTTATGAGGAGAAACAAGTGCAAATTCTTGATCAGAAGGTAAAACAGTTGAGAACCAAAAGTATTAACTTGGTAAAAGTTTTGTGGAGAAATCATGCAGTAGAAGAAGCTACCTGGGAAAGGGAAGAAGAAATGCGGAGCAAGTATCCAGAATTATTTCGGTACACCAAATTTTGAGGACAAAATTTTCGTAAGGAGGATATGATTGTAATTCCCAATGATCTCACACCCGGCCAACAATAAGCATGTCATATAGTTAGCATTTATTGATTCATAACATATGAATGGCATGACTGCATGAATATGATTATTTGCTAATTATATGATAAACGCATGCTTTCACGAAAATGCTTATGTGCTATTTATGTGATATTTGCATTTAAAATGCTTTTCATTAGCACTCTCTACTAGTTAAGTAGAAATGACGATTAAGCAGGACGACGTTGAGACGATTAACGAGTTAGATTAAGCAGGCCTGACGTCTAGCACTTATCACGAATTAATTAACGAACAGTAAATTTAGGTGCTTCCCAGAATGGTCACCCATCCTAGGATTTCTCTCATACGAGCACGCTTAACTTTAGAGGTTTGATTGAATACGGTGCACTAAACCTTCCCGTTAATTATAGGGTAAGTATGTTTCACTTACATGTTACCTATATGTCCCGATTAGTTCAAATATATGACACATAGAAAATATAACATCCAGATGTATAACACGTAACAAGCTAGCAGATGCAAATAATTCAACTAATATAATAATAATATATGAAGATTAGTCACCAAGCCACTTGTCCATTCAACTAATATAATAATAATATATGAAGATTAGTCACCAAGCCACTTGTCAATTACTACTCACCTCACTTTAGCTATATATATACATATACATACCAAATGAAATGGTAGAAAAAGATAGAAAACATTAAGAAAAATAGAGAAAAGAGAAAGAAAAGAAAGAAAAATAGAAGAAAATTTTGGGAAAAATAGGAAAGGAATAGCACTGCGTAAAATGAGTTAGGCGAATCGATACACTCGTAACAAGTTAATAAACAACTAGCACTATAGATAGATTGCGGTAGCGTCACCGTTATCGATTCCATTGCTAAGGACTAAAGGTAAGAAGAAGTGTTCTTTTATGCACTATAAGAATCAATATTACGCGTGTTTATGATTATTTATGTTGATTGTTTATGACTATTTATGTTAATTGTTTATGATTATTTATGTTGATTGTTTATGATTATTTATGTTGATTGTTTGAAAGTGAATGTTATTATGTGCCAATTGTGTTAAATGTTATTTATGATGTGTGATAAGTGAAATGAATATTTTATGAGATGAAATGTTGAGGTACATGTGATTACATTGCATTATTATGCTATACATGGAAAGAGAACGTTTTTGAAAAAAGAAGTTTGGTATTTGATTGGCTGTCGGGTAGGCACGGGACGCGGGAGGGACCGGCGGACCTAATAGAGGGTGGTGAATACCTTGAGGTGTAAAAACCAAGATAGATAAAGTCACGATATATGATGGAGCTAGCGGCTAATATCATCGGCCGAAAGGTCAGTATGAGAACCCCCGCCATGCTTCTTATATTGGCCAATTATGAACTGGTTCCGAAAACAGACGCTTATCATCATCAGTCAAATACCATACTTTGAGGGTACCCAAGAGGAAAGATAATGTTTTAAATGAACTATGCATTATTGATTGTCTTATGTGCTACGTGTAACGTTGCTATATACTGAGCTTCTTCTTAGTGAGCCATTAGCTCATTAGATTTTTATGATGTAGGTGATGATCATATATATATATGAAGGTTGTCCAAGTATACTGAGCGGTCAGACAGAGCTATGTTCATATGGCGTATTTCGAGCATTTTGTAGCTCAAAAACTCTGATTATGTTTAAATAACCGCTCTGTTATGGTTTTGTCAACAAACTTATGTTTATGTAAAAAGTTTGGTATTGGAAAGAAAATGGTTTGTTTTTATTTTAAAGGATGTTTTTATTTATTTATTTATTTTAGAAAACCATAACATTTACAAAAGAAAAAGGGTCATTTCCCCGGGCTCGGTCCGGGGGCGTGACAATATTCATTGATTTTTCATGATATTGTTGTTGATTTTGTAGAATATATCGTTCATCGTGTTTCGATTAAGAATTTATGATGATTGTTTCTATGTGTGAAGCTGCATCTCTGATCCTCTGTCGTTTAGATTGTGGCCCTAGCTTAGGTTGTGTACATCTGCTGAAATTACAAACACCGACATAAATTACAAGGTCTTTTTCCAAATAGATACTGCATCGACATCATAACCTTAGAAAACAATCACTTTAACACATAATTACAAAAAAACACATTAAAATTATGGCTGAACAACTCAAACTGATGGAACATTAGTGTTCCAAAGGAAATAACCATTGCATTGAAGGCATGCACACGGCATAGCAGCGGTGAAGTCAGAGGCGAATGTGGATGCGAAGTTCGGGAATGCAATAGAGTATTGAATGGAGGATGTAAATGAAGTCATGAGAGACTCAATCTTGTTGATATGATTGGGATGCACATGCTAGAAGCGTGGATCGGGGCTAAAGGTCGGGCCAATGAATTTTCCTTGTGCAATAGAGGCAAAGGGCACCCCATCATAAACTCCATAAACAGTTTGAGACCTCACCTCTAGCATAGTAGCATCAAGCATTGTTGAATCTTGACTATAAGATTGAATCATTTCAGGGTTTGAGTTCATGTGATAGTTGTCAAGCACGATATCTTGATAAATGAACTGATTTTGATGAACAAGTGAAGAATTATATGGAGAAGGTGGCCTTGAATATGGCAAATCATCAAAATCAGGTGGAGGCACGGCAAACGAAGGCGGTATTGGCACCATATTTGGGTTGTAACTCATCATTTTAGGATCATATGTTGTTTCAATTGGACCATCAAACCTTTGAATGACAATAGGTGGTTCTGGTGGTGGTGGTGGTTTCGGAATTTGGGAATTTGGTATAATCATTGGATGATTGATCATTTGGGCGTTTTGGTTCATCACTGAGTGACCCACTTGGATATTCGGGACAATGACCATTGAATGATACATTTGGGGTTTTATCGGAATGGTTTGATCCATTTGGGAATTTGGGTCTAGAATCACGCCGCCAATAGAGTTTGCTTGATTTTTCGGAGCATCAGCAACATTAGCATTAACAATAAGCTGATCCTGAAGAGCAACAAGCTTTCTTTTGATGCTAGAGTTCCAAAAGTTCTTGACCTTATTGCCTGTTCTTCCAGGGTGATGCTTGGTAATTTGAGCCCACCTGCACAAAAAATAAAATAATAACAAGAATAAAAATATAAAAAAAATTATTGCATGCAAATGTAAATTTAAGACAAAAATCATAGGAATGAGGTATCAATATGGTACTCTTACCACATCTTTCCAACCCTGAAAATTACACAAAATTAACACACACACACATATATATATATATATATCATTCACTCTATACAGAGTTTATGCTATATATATATATATATATATATATATATATTATTTTTTACAAGGATGCATGATTTGTATTCACATACAAACACACACATATGTGTGTGTGATTAGTGAAAAGAAACATAGAAAAAATTTGTGAATTAGTTTATATATATATAATGCCAGCAAGTTTTGGAACAGAATTTCAGCAACCATGGCCATTGGTCAGTTGGTCTTAATGTGGTTAATGAGCTTCACATCTTCCTTAGGACACCATAAATCCTTCCTCACATGTTCCTTGTTAAAGCAACTATGATGCCCCATTTCTTACACATTTTTTATGCAAGAAAAAAAGATTTAAATTGGAGATCAAGCTATTTTTTCTATTAATCATACAGAGAGATAGAGAGAGAGAGTCATATGAAACCTGGAGAAAAAATGTGAAAGAGACTGTGAGTTACTATGGAGATTAGAGCCCACTACGGATTTTTGGGGGAGAATGATGCAAAGAACCTTTGGGGAATGGGGCATTTTATAGCAAGGTTTACAGATATGAAAATGGCATCTAGTCCACATGTCAGCCATGAAATGTAAATCGAGTCCCGTTTGAGGACATGTATTTCGAGTTAAAGCAAAAATTTGTGACCGCAATAGTTGTATGTACATTAATTAATGGTGTACAACTTGAAATTTTTTGGCATATACTTGAAGCTTTATGTAAGAGATAGGTAGAATTTTGTTACACTAATAATGAATTAGAGATGATACTCCTATCATTGATTATATTTTTATTAACCCACTTTACCCACAGCTAAGTGCAGATTTAATTTATTTTATCTTTATTATTTGTTCATTTAAACTTTAAATTTTGAACTTTACAGTGAACAATATTTGAAGAACAAGTAATATAACAATTATCTATTACTTTTTTTAAAATTTAACTAGATTAATTAGCATATTTCTCTACTTGTTATACACTTCTTTACTTGGGCACAAATTGTTAGTTTTTGTTCTTTTATTTCTACAATTACTTGAACTAATAATTTTTGTTGATTTCTAAAGTTATAATGTAAAAATATATGTGCAATTAGGTCATTTTTTATCTGTATTACCACCAGATGAATGACTTATTATTCCATGCTTAACACATATTTCCAATCATTTATGTATTAAATATTCAACAACAAATTAATAAGCCATAAAAATAATATTAATAATGTATGTGGAAAAGAGTAATTTCTGCAATAAACAACATCAAATGCAACTTAATTAATATTTTTAACACTTATATCCATTTCTTTTCATTATTTCTTATGCAATCACAATGATTAAAAACCAATTCAATTAAAAAAAGACAATTCAATTAAATGTTTTACATCATTTTTTGGTGAAACTACATTAAATAACAATCAACTACACGAAAAAAACACTATAAAAAAAATTATTTTCCCGAATTTTCGCCAGAAAAGATGAGTTGATCCTTCGAAACTGTAGAGTGTGTGTACGTTATACAAATATATATATATATATATATATATATATATATATATATATAAATTCATGTGGACCATGGCTCATATAAAAACATTTGTCTCACGTCAAAATGGTGGGGTTTTTTTGTCTTTTGAATTAAGATTCTTCACTTTGGTTGTGAAGTAGTTTCATCATCTTTATGACCTAGCTCAGTCTCTTTTTTTCGTATTAAGGCTAATTGTGCCTCTCTTTTATGTATGTTTCTGACATTTCAGGATATGATCTTTTTTATTGATTGAAATTGTACAATATTATAACTTAAATTTTTAATTTCTTGAAAGATTTGTGTAAAGTTTTAAAGAGATTCTTTATAAAATATAATGTGAAGTTTTCATCCTCAAGATTTTATAGTTAAATTTATAATGTGATAATGTTAATATATCAACTGTAATTGGTTTATAGAAAGATGTAAAAGAGGAACAGTAAATTATTTTATAATAAATAAGGAATAAATCAATGAAGCAAATCCTATTAAATAGCATATTGTGTGTGCAGCATAGAGATAATATGCCAATCAAAGTATTGAGAATCATGTTAAATTTGTTGTAATTGCCTTTTTTGTCAATGAGCCTGATTTGTCGTGAATTAATAACACATCATAATGGTCGTGCACATGCCAAATGAATGCAGCAAGGGCCGAGCTAGATATTGTAATTAATTTTTCACTATTTTGCTGGCTATTTTAATTAATTTTCCGTTATCCCCTTGTCGGAGATAAGTCGTACAACAAAATAGTTGTTTTTAATCAATTAAATCTATCGTCAAACCATTGTTGTTGTATATCTAGTGATGATTTTTTATTGTCGTAATTTAGTTATGGATTATTTTTAATATGAACATCTTAGACCTTTTATTTAGTCGCCTCATCATATTAACCAAATATTATGACATATAACTAGTTAGCTTGTGCCCTACTAGAGGTTATTAAACATAATGTGGCGTTGTCTATTTTCAGTTATCTTATTGGAATTTTTTATGATTTATGTAACTAAAAATCACAGTATGACACTATCATTTTAACAATTGTTTAACATAATCATTAACTTGTTTTCCCTACAATTCAAAACGTATTTTCCTATTGACATAGTTATGGAGGTAAAACATAGTTTTTTCACTCAAATATACATTCATTTAATATACTATTTTTAATAATATAATCTTTGATTTCATCATATTCACATTTTATTTCCTACCAAAAGAATATCCCTTTTTCTATTCTCGGGGAGATAAAGTGATAAATTATCTTACTTATTTCATTTTCCCATTAATTAATAACAGGAAAAAATAAGTAGTCTCCTAAAATTTTTACCTAGGTTACTAAACTAGCATAAAATACGTGCGATGCACGTGAACACTCAATTATAATACTAAAATTATAATACAAAAAATTTATAACAGAAATAGTATACATTCGAGGAAAAAAATATACTTAGAAAAATTGTATTTTAATTAGAAAAAAACATTAATGAAATTACAATTGATTAAAGAATACATTTAGATATTATAAGAAGTTACAGTACTTATTGATTTATAAAATAATGAAACCTAATGAAAATACAAAATTTCTCAGTATTGTGATCTTTAAAGAAGCTGAAAATTGGTTCCATGTTTAAAAAAAATCTTTCTGGTACTAATTTTGACAGTCAATTATTTGTTCTTTTATATTTTTCACATCCGGTAAATATTGTTAAATATCTAATCATTTTCTTTAATGCAAAATCTTCTATGTTTGTGATTAGCTACAAGTTTTTATCCAATTTTTATATGCTCTCTCATTCTTTTTGTTTCTTTTTATTTTATTTTTTTGTTCACTATAGTTATATTTTTATTTAAATTTTAGTAGCTAGTACTTCGGCATGTAATACATATGCATCAATGAGTTTAACACTATCATATCTTTAGAGTTTTCAATATTTGAAGTTTTTTTTTAAATAAGATCATGTTATGTAGTTTCATATTTTCATCAAAGTTGAAGAATTTCTTTATGCATTTTATATAATTTTCATGTCATATTTACTCATTTAATTTTGTGAAGTGTAATTGATAGACATAATATTTGTTTTGTTTTCTATGTGTATGAATATTTCTTTATTATTTATTCTTGCTTAGGAATTTTCTGTTTGGCTCCAAAAACTTTGTACCAGGCCCTAATATGTTCCATAATTTGATAAACATTTCGAACTCGTAAACAAACCCCATTTAGTATTCAATAACCTATCAAAATCTATGGCCCTCTCATATCTGTAAGGCTCGACAGCCAACCCGTCGAGCAAACTGGATAACTTAGGCAGTTAGACACTAACAACTGGGAGCATCTTCGTAACTTCAAACCCGAAAGGTTTCTCGAAACGAAAATTGATTCCTTTGGAAGTCGTATGAATATAATCCCTTCAGCTCAGCTCTAAGAATGTGCTAATATTTACCTTTTGACTGAAGTCTCCCCAATGGAGAAGAAAAATATTAACACAAATGATAGGTTTTCAACAGCACTTAAGAAAGAAAAACCCTTGTATTTAATACCAACCCTAAGGTACATGATATAGTATTGATAGGGCACAATTTGGCTACGAGATGAAACGTATATACGAAATGAATTTGTAAAGAAAAATAACATATTATTGAAGAGGGCACCTCGTATGGTGCACCTTGTATACGAAGAAAAACGAGAGAACCACCGGTTCACGGGTCGGATGCCCGCGATGCCCGATCCGACCATAAAAGAAACCTGGACCACCAACAAATATTGAACCAAATGTCACATCGTGAATAGTGATTCCAAAAACTATAAATACCATATTTAAAGCTCATTGTGGGGACGGATGTTAGACGTTGGCTGCATAAAAAATTAAGATGAATAAGGAAATTAAGCACATAGAATTAGGACATAAATTTATTGAGGACGTTATAGTGTTTGATTCTGTATTGTATAATATGTCGGCAAAACTGTAATTTTGAATCACTAAATTGGTGTGTACACGTTTTTGATAATTTATTTTGGCACATTGACAACTTGGCTACATTATATTAAAAAAGAGCAATTTTAATACAAATTGTACCGAATTTTCTAATTTCTTCAGCAAACTCGTGAAATTGTTTTTTTTTTTTTAATTATTATTATTTTGGAGGAAAATCAACAATTTTGAAGGAAATTCACGTGTGTTTTTACCAAAATGACTCTAATCCCCAATTTTCCTCCAATTTAACTTAATTTCACCCTCATTCTTTACTAAATAAATAAATTCACCCTTTTCACCAGCTCAAATTATAGAATGAGTCGCAACAAATTCACCCTTTTCCTCCAATTTAACTTAATTTCACCCTTCATACTTTTTGTTTAAGCACATAATTATCACAAAAGTGACAATCTATAGTTTTATTTCAATAAAAAAATTCAAGTTGTTGGCTTTATTTCCCCGTAATTTATATTCATTTCTTATTTATATTTGACTTTTATGCATCTTTTGTACAATATTTGACAAAATAAGCGAATAAGTAGATTTTAACAATATATTTTTTTTTTAAATGTAAAATACATATTTACGCCTCAAATCCAACAATAAAAAATAGTAAATTATAATGTTGGAGATCAAATTATAATAGTAAATTATAATTGCAAAAATAATAGTAAATTTTGCTAGAAATGCTCAAATAATTTGTCAATTCTTATATTTATGCTTTTGGTATTCACTTCATCCATTGTACTCTAAAACGGGAATGGAATCTAAAATGATACATGCATTATACTTTCTACTTCTATGGATTTTTTCATAAGATATTTCAATTACAAGAATTTTTTGCAATTATTTTTGAGTTTTTAAATTCTATCTAATGATATTCATTAATTGTAAATTCCAAAAGTTAAATATATGAAACATTAATTGAGGAAATCTTTTTTATAATTAAAAAAATTCAAAATTATGAGAAAAAAGATAGATAGCAAAGTGGGTCTCACACCGCTTTGCTATAATATATATATAGATAAACACTAATATTTTTGTTTTAATATTTTTTTGACTTTAATATGGTAATATTTGAAAAATAGTATTTTTCTAAAATTAAAAAGATTAAAAAATCTGAAATATTAAACCTAAAATCATGATTGATATTTATCATGTTTCATTAAAAAGATATATATGTATAAATACATTTTTGCATTAGAATAAAATGAAGTAAGTCCAGAAATTTACTAATCAAAAATGTTAAAAAACAAATTGATAGAAAAATTGGTAGAATTAGTTTTTGGATTGAAAACTATTATCATAACTTTTAATGGAATGAAAAAGAATATTTTAAAGGAGTTTTAATTGATTTTCTCTATTTCATAATTACATTGTGCGTAGCACGGGTTTCAGGCTAGTAATAGATATATGCAATATTTCATAGGATACTCTGAATTACCATATGGGGACTTATTATTCCATGCTTAACAAATGTTTTCCATGCATAAAAAATTCGACAAATTAATAATCCATAATTATATATAATTGTTTGTGGAAAAGAATTCTGCAACGAACAACATCAAGTGTAACTTAATTAATATTCACAGTTATTTTTCTTTTCATTATTTCGTCAGCAACCACAATGATGAAAAACAATTCAATTAAACAATTAAAAAAAATAGTTCAACTTAATTTTTTACATCATTTTTGGTGAAACACATTTAGAAAAAATAAGCAACTACACAAAAAAACAATGTAAACAAGATTAGGCTTAGTTTGTTTATGTTTTCGAGATAAAATTTTAAAAATTTTTGGGAATTGTGTTGGTGGGTGTCGAATCCAACAAAAATAAAAACCTACTTTAAAAAGATTTGTAATCAGCGATAAGTAGGGTCGATCCACAGGGAATAGTGTAGAAATAATTCCTAAGTTACTAATATCGATAAAAAGGGGGGGTTTTGGATTTGATTAACTAAAATAAAATAAAAAGACGAAAAATAAAAAAACGCAAGATTAAAGCACAAATAAAAAGATAGGTTTCGAATTCAATATAATGAGAGGTTCTAGTCTTCGGATTATCTCGGTATTGATTCTTCAATTTGATCACTGATGCAATAATAATTCAATGTTATTAGATAAATTGGCTATAGTTACTAACAAGCTCTAGCAACCTAGTTTTCCCTTAAGTCGTCGATAACCAAAACAAGCTCTTTGATTACTCCTCTTACCAAGTAGACAATCTTAAACAAGCTCTTAGGATTTAGCCTATCGATAGCATTCACGTATTAGAAAAACACCAATTCTAGCCAACAAACACATAAGCTCGGTTTATTTAGACCAGATTACTAATTCCCATAGCGACTAATCAAAAACGTTTCCATAATCAACGTCGCTAACTGCTACAAAATTAGGGTTAGCCAGTCACGGAGTTAGCCCTAAATAGCTAAATATAATTCCAACGATTAAATAATTGGCCAGACTAAATAATCAATTGAAATATATTGTCAACAAAGCTCGGGGAAAAAGTAAATACCTGATGAACAAAGAAATTAAAGTACAATTCGATCTCACAAATATTAAGAATCAAACCTTGAAGAATCCTCGACTAGAAGTATGAGTTTAGCAACTCATAATAAAAAACGCAGACAAAATATTAAAATTCGAAACCTCCATGAAAGAAAAAAACGTGTACTCAATTAAAAGTAAAGTGAAAGATGTCTTGTGGAATAAAATTCCACATATTTAAACTAATAGAGTCCTAATCCAAGAAGGAAACTAATTAGGGCTCAAACAAAATCTTGGAAAATCTAGAAATAAGGGAATAAAATCCTAACAAAATAAAAGGGAATAAATCCCATAAATTCAGGCAGCAAAAATCAATTAAAATCCGAAATTTAGTGGAAAGATCTTCAGGAATCTTCAGAAAACGCGTTTGAAAACGCGTTTCTCGGCAGAAGCGTTCTGGGATTTAAGCGTGGGCACGCCTAACTTTCCGAAGTCTTCTGCTGGAATTTTTAGCACTAACTCTTTTCTTCTTCATTTTTCCTCTTTTGTGTCTCTTTTTGTTCTTTTCCTTTTAATCTTCTAAAATCCAATTGTTAACCTAAGATCACAAAATAAGAGGAGTAAACGTAATAATCAACCCGAATATAGACATGTAAAATATGCACGAAACACGACTTAACATGTGTATTATGCAAATTTGTGTGAAAATGATAGTTGTTTGTTTATGTTTTTAAAGATAAGTTGAAAGTTGTAAAATATGTCAAATCAATAGTGATAGGTTGATAGATGATGTATAGAATAATTGTGTTAGTTGTGTATATAATGATTATGTGAATAAAAAATAAAGAAATATAAATAAAATTATTGTAAAGTATGAAAGATAAAGTGAAATAATGATTTATTTGATTGATAAATGTGTAAAAGGTTGTATATATGATTGATAGTTAGTTATATAAGAGATTGGAAAGTAGAGTTGGAAAAAATGATAATTTTGATGAAAATTTGGTGTGTTAAGTTTATTTTAAATTTTGTGGTTTAAAAAGTTGAGAATGGATTTTGAAAACATAAACAAACAAGGCCTTACTTTTTCCAGAAGTTTTTGCCAGAAAAAATGAACCAATCTTTGAAATTGTAGAGTGTGTATGGTTAGACAAGTGTATATCTAGATTTGTTTGAATTCATGTGGGCCATGGATCATAAAAGGACATTTAGCTCAAGTCGAAAAATTGTGGGTTTTTTTTTGTCTTATTGTATTCAGATTCTTCAGTTTGGTTGTAAAGAAGTTTCATCATCTTTATCGCCTAGCTCAGTCTCTTGTTTTTGGTTTTTAGGCTAATTTCGCATCTCCTCTATGCAAAGTTGTGACATTTGAGGAGATGAAATCTTTTTATTGATTGAAAAATTGTACGATATTATAACCTACATTTTTTATTTCTTGAAAGATGTTGTCTATAAACTTTTAGAAGAGATTCTTAATAATATAATGTAATGTTTTCATCCTCAAGATTTTATAGTAGAATTTATGATGTGATGATGTTAATATGTTCACTGTAAATTTTTTAAAAAGATGTAAAAGGCACAATAAATTATTTTATAATAAACAAGAATAAATTGACGAAGCAAATCCTCATTAAATAGGAGATTGTGTGTCCGTCATAGAGATAATATGTCAATCGAAATATGAGGACACGTTAAATTTGTCATGATTACCGTTGTCAGTTAATGAGCCCGATTTGTCGTAAATTGATAGCACGTCATAATGTTCGTGCACAGGTCAAATGTATATAGCAAGGGGCGAGCTAGATATTTTAAATGATTTTCCATTATCTTGCTTGATAGTATAATTAATTTTCCGTTATTGCATTGTCACATGATGATTATGTTATTGTGAGAGATAAGTCATACGACAATATAGTTGTTTTTAATCACTTAAATCCCATGTCAAACCATAGTTTTTGAATATCTAGTGATAATTTTTTATTGTCGTAAATCAGTGACGGATTGTTTTAAATTTGAACATCTTAGACCCCTTTATTTTTATTTAGTCGACTCGTCATACTAACCAAATATTATGACATATAACTAGGTAGCTCATGCGCTACTAGTACAGGTTATTAAGCATATTGATTGAAAATGTACAATATTATAATTCACATTTTTAATTTCTTGAAAGATGTGTGTAAAATTACAAAGAGATTCTTAATAATTATAATGTAATGTTTTCATCCTCAAGATTTTATAATAGAATTTATAATGTGATGATGTTAGTATCTTAACTCTAATTTTTTTACAAAGATGTAAGAGGCACAATAAATCATTTTATAATAAACAAGAAATAAATTGACCAAGCAAATTCCCAATTAAACAATAAATTGTGCGTGCGTCATAGAGATAATATATCAATCGAAGTATGAGGATCACGTTAAATTTGTCATGATTAACTTTGTCAGTCAAGGAGCCCGATTTGTCTTGAATTGATAGCACGTAGCATATGCCAAATGTATGTAGCAAGAGGCAAGCTAGATATTTTAATAATTTTTCGTTATCTTGCTGGATAGTTTAACTAATTTTCTGTTATCTCATTGTCAGATGATGATTATGATACAGTGAGAGATAAGTCATTCGATAAAATAGTTGTTTTTAATCACTTAAATCCCATGTCAAACCATTGTTTTTGAATATCTAGAGTGATGATCTTTTTTATGGTTGTAATTATTGTTTTAAGTATGAAAATTTTAGACCTCTTTATTTTTATTTAGTCGACTCATCATATTAACCAAATATTATGACATATAACTAGGTAGCTCGTGCGCTACTAGTAAGATTATTAAGCATAATGTGGGTTTCTCTATTTTCAGTTATTTTATTTCTGAAATTTTTAATGATTTATATAACTAAAAATCATAATATGACACTATCATATTCACATTTTTCTAACATAATCATTTGGCTTATTTTTTCCTATTGCTCAGAATGTATTTTCCTTCTCTCATGTTTATGGGAGCTAAATCATAGTTATTCCACTCAACTATCCACTCTTTTATTATTACATTTTTTATAATATAATCTTTGATTTTATCATATTCGCATTTTATTTACTGCCAAAAATAATCTCCATTTGTTCCATATTTGGAGATAAAGTGATAAATTATCCCACTTATTTCCTATTCTAATTAATTAATAATAGGAAAAAGTAAGTTCTCTCTTCAAATTTTCACCTATGTTTACTTAAATTATACTCTTTCACAAAAATAAAATGGGATTATGAAAATGTAACGTATTGTTATTTGTTTAATCTTTCTTGTAGAATTATCATATTCGTGATTAGAAAATCGAAGAATCGACAACTCAGTCATGATTCAAATATTCAGAAGATGATGACAGATAAATAATGCGTCTGAGCTGAGTTGGAATACTCACAAACATATATTTATTACTCCCATTTATCCCAGCTAAGTGTATATATTTAATTTATTTTGCCTTTATTTCCTTTTTCATTTAATTGGCACAGACTGTGATCATTGTTTTTTTTTTCTTTTATAGGATTACCAGAACTAACAATTCTTGCTCATTTCTAAAGTCATAATGTAAAATATGTATATATACAATGTTTCATACGATATTTTTTTTATATGTGTTAACTGATAAAACACTTATTCTATGCTTAATACATATCTTCAATCACTTATACATAAAGTATTCAACACATTATAAGTTATAATAGTAATAGTAATAATGTCTGTACACAAGGATGATTCTGCAACAAACAATAATATATACAGCGTAAGTAATGTTTTTAACACTTAATTGTGTTCTTTTTATTATTCTTGTGCAACCACACTGATGAAAAATCAATTTAATTAAATAAAAAAGTTCAACTTAATTTTACGTTATTTTCGGTGAAACTACATTCAGAAAAACTATCAACTACATGAAAGCTACTGTAAAGAAAATTCTATTATCCTAATTTTTTTTTATAAAAAAAATTGATCCTTCGTAACTGTAGAGTGTATATGTTATACAAGTGTATATATATTTGTTTGAATTCATGTGGTTCATAGATCATACAAAAGACATTTAGCTCACATAGAAACGGTGGGTTTCATTTGTCTTATTGAATTAAGATTTTCTCAGTTTGGTTGTGAAGAAGTTTCATTATCTTTATGGTCTAGCTCAGTCTCTTGCTTTTAATTTTAAGGCTAATTGTGCTATAAGAGTTTGAGACTCTTGGTGACATAGACGAATATTATTTTTTTCATTGAAATTATACTATATTATACCCACATTTTCTATTTCTTTGAAGATGTTCTGGAGAAATTTCTTAATACAATATAATGTAATATACTTCATCCTCAAAATTTTATAATAAAATTTAAAATATGATCAATGTTTATATATCAATTATAATTTTTTTTCCCAATATTTAGTACAGGTACAATAAATCATTTCAGAATAAACAAGGAATAACTTGATGAAGCAAATCCACCATTAGATAGGAGATTGGCGACTGCCATCAATCGAAGTATTGAATATCACGTTAAATTTATCGTGATTTTCTTTGTTGGTCAATGAACCCGATTTGTCATGAACTGATAGCACGTCATATTGGTCGTGCACCCACCAAATGTATGTAGCAAGGGGCGTGCTAGATATTTTATTTAACTTTCCATTATCCCATGGTCTGATATTTTCACATATAAGTCGTACAACAAAATGGCCGTGCAAGAGTTTAATCACTTAAATCTATCTTCAAGCTACCATTTTATGTATATCAACAGATCATAATTCTTGTACGTACTGTCGTAAGTAAGTTAATGGTTTTTTTTTAATATTAACATCTTATACCCCTATAATTTATATAATTAATCACATCATGATATTAACCTTAACCAAATATTAGAAACTCTATAAATTAATACTCATGAGACCACCAAACTTTATTAATTAAAAGAGTTAATAATTAATCGGTAAATTAATAATTATTAATTTATATATTAATTAATATTTTATTAATTTATAATGAAATACTCAATTTACAAACACCTTTCAAACTTTCACTTAATTATTATACGATGTACGCATATAAATGAAGGGCCCAATTTGAAAGAAACCTTCAATCTCTCACCTTATCATGCTTCTTGTGTTCAATGTATCACTTTATAGACAATAAAAAATATATTTTACATAAATACAAGATCAAAATATGCTAACACAAACAAATCATACACACAACATGGCTTCCCATCTTAAAGGTGTGGAAAAAAAATGACCGACGAGATTCGAAGAGCATTATGCAAGCATAAGAAGTTCTTACAATGACAAGGAAAATTAGAGTCGGGATTGAAGTTGAAATTGATTTCAACAAAAAATAAAAGACAATTGAGTCATTTTTCAATAAATCGTCATAAATCATATATGTAATATGTAGTATATAAGGAATTATTAATTTATACTTTATATGGGGTCTATAGAAATTATTAAAAAATGTATTATCTTATAATTTTAGCGAATTATTAATTTAGCACCCTATCCCCGAGTCGGGACCGGCAAAAAATATTATCTTAGAGAGGTTATTTAATAATCGAGTATTAATTTATCGAGTTTCTACTTTATATAACTTGTTATCTTGTGCTCCACCAGAACAGAAAAGTTATGAAATATACCGTGGCATTGTCGGTTTTCAGTTATTATATTTATGCAATTTTTTATGATTTATATAACTACAATTTCACAATATAACGCTATTATATTTACATTTTTGTAACATATAGCTTGTTTTTTTCAAAACTCTAAAATTTATTTTTCTTTGACATTTTATGGGAGCTAAAACATAGAGTGCTTGCTCTAAACTCTCACTAATGCTTTTATTTCTCATGTCACAAAGAAAAAAAATCTGCTTCTTTTTTATTTGAATTCATTTTCGTCTTTTTTCTCAATTTTCTAACTAATATTTAATTTTATTTCACATATTATTTGTCATACTCGCAGCAAATATAGACATGCGCAAATTTATGTGTCACTTGAATACAAATAGTATGCAAGAATTTCAACGCTGCAACGTAACTTCGAACTTGACTTGGTCAGACTCAATTATATTTAAACAATGTGATTTATACTTATTATGTAATTGGTCATTCATTTCTTGAGATACATTTGACTTCAACAGTATAAGTTCGGATTAGAATTTTTCCCTTGAATTGGTTAAAGACATTAATTAATTAATTACATGTAATAATTGTTATCTATTGCATATTAAGAGACTTAGAAATTACGCTATAGCAAATTTTCTATGACGTTGCACGTGATTGATCATATAACATTGCTAGATATATATCTTAGATAGTGTCTATTTTAATTTTAGATAATTTCATATATTTTATATTATTTGCATTTATTTAGGTTTACCTTATTTTCTTATTTATGTCTTGTAATATATATTAAGATGATCAGCAATAGTACAATCCATACGAATTTATTTTCTAATCTAACATGGTATCAGAGCTAGGGGTGTTCAAAATTAACTGAACTAGAAACAAACAAATCAGCTCAAAATGAAACTTAACCAAAAATTCCGATTATTTGTTTCGATTCTGTTTTTAGGTGTAGTTAACCGAATCGAACTGAACACCGAAATATAGAATGTATATTAATTATTATTACTAATTTATTATAATTAATAAATATATATTACAAACATTGAAAATACAGAAGAGTAGGTTAAAAACCGATTATACAATACAAAAATTGAATAAACTGAACTGAACCAAGCATTTTCTTCTTTTTTATTAATTTTGATTGCTTCGGTTAGAAATCGAGTGTACTGAACCAAAAATTTTGGTTTGATTTTCGACCGAATCAAACCGATGCATGCACTAATCAGAGTCATGGCTTCGAGCCATGGTATCTCGACATCTAGCTTCCACCACCCTCAAATTGGGGACCCTACGCACCTTATCTAGTTTAAATTGGTTTATTTTTTCTCTATTCCCTCTTCTATTTCTTTCTCTTTCTATATCTATCTCCTCTTTCTCTCTTTTTCTATATCTATGTTATATTGTCGTCTCACCACCTATGTGCCGCTGCTACCTTTTTATTTCATATACAACCGCTCGCCTTTGGGAAATAAGAAGTTTGAACCATTGGCGTTGCCTCTTACGACCATCGCTGCCTTTCATTTTTCTAGTGACATTAACAGATTTTAATCCAGTCTTATGTCTGTAAAATTCTCGTTTTGACTACGTTGACGATTTGATATCTTAAATAATATCTTTCCCAGTTTTGGATGATCTCATATTTTCTATCAACATCTTGTATTTATTTAGAGGGTGTTTGGCTAAGCTTATAAGTTTTTTTAAACATCTTATAAGATGTTTGAGAGCTTATAAGCTTATAAGCTTTTTTAAACATCTTATAAGATGTTTGAGAGCTTATAAGCTCTATAAAAGTGTTTGGATAATTTTTTTTAATAAGATCTTATAAGACCCAAAAATAAGATGTTTGGGCCTTATAAGCAAATAAGAAATAAGTTAGCCAAACCCAACTTATTTCAAAATCTTAGACTTGGGATGTTGTTTATATTCTTAAAAGACATAACAACCTTAGTTAATTTTCTCCTTTCTAACAATATCCTTCTCCGAATTTTTTTTATTTTTATTATTGCACAAATTCTCTTTTATAACATTTGAAAACATCTTATAAGTCCAATAAACTTATCTTATCCAAACACTTGAGAGCTTATTTTTTAAATAAGACTAAAACATCTTATAAATACTTATAAGATGTTTTAAATAAGCTTAGCCAAACACCCTCTTAGTCTTATCTCGTTTTCTTATTTATCTCTATTTAAATGTTCATCAATAGGAAAATTTTACTTGGGTTTTCTCTAATTTAAGATATATTACTAGGTTTTTCTCTAATTTAAGGTACCCTACTTATTGGTTCATATGTAATGATAGATACATGAATTGAAATCGAAATAACTTGGAACAAAATTAAGAAGGAAAACACACAATAGACATGGAATTAAACATCTGCTGAAATTACAAACAATTAAAGACATTAAATTAAAGGCTATGTTTGGTTTTATTTTGGCCATGTTTTGGTCCAAATTTTCCACCAATTCTTGTTTGACTTGAATAATTTTGGTCAACCAAAAGCTCAATTTTTGGCCAAAAATTGTATTTGATTAGACTAATATATTTCTCTATCATGTCACTTCTTTATTTTACACCTTCTCCCACTACAAGAAAACAAGGCTTCTGAGACGGAAATTTGAGACCGAAATAAATCCATCTCCACTTTGAGACGGATTCAGAGACCGATAGCATATTTGTCTCAAATTGAAAACAAATTTACTACGGGAACATATTTCCGTCTCTATCTTATTATTGCAACGAAATAGAGACGGATATAGAGATGGAATAATTACGTCTCTAAATCCGTCTCTAATATCGACTAAAAATTCTAAGACGAAAAAAATCGTCTTAGTTGAGAAAATATCTGAGACGAATTTAGAGACATCAAAATCGTCTCCAATTTGTCTCTAATATCGACTAAAAATTCTGAAAAAAAAAAAATCATTTTGCTATGTAATATCTTTTAGGATGATTCATTCTCTGCCCATCTTACTATGTAATTCTCTAGAGGCAAAACTGAACTTGGAGTACAAGAATTTGAGGTTCAAATCTGGAAACCTTTGATGTATATAGAGTAATCTCCTTATTGACTTGTATATAGCGCTTTCAAATGTTATTCAAATTTGTTTCTCCTAAACTAAATTTTGTTTAAATATTTTTCCTTGGACCAAATTTATTCAAATTCAATTCGGACTTGAGGATGGGATAAAACCTTTGACCCATTGGTTTGAACTATAAATTGGGCTGAGTCATTGACCGCTTTAGAAATTGTAAACACCGCTCAAATTGGGCTGACTCAATATAGCTCTAATTAATTGATTCTAAATCAATTTTTGCTCAAAATTTCTCAAATTGACCATTATTCAAAAAAATTCAAATCGAGCTCGCGCTAGATTAACTTTGTCCAAAACGACTTGCAACCTTTTCAATTATATAAATGTAAAAAGTAATTAAATCACGTTCCAATCTAACCTACAATCCTGCAGCGTGAAAAGCCAAACATAAACCCTTAGAACCCTAGCCACCCACCGTCGCCTCTCAGCCCAACCGCTGCCGTTAGCCACCATTACCGCTGCGCGAAGCACTATCACCGTCGATTGGAGCCACCACCGCCGCCAGTCTCACCTGTATGTTAAGCTGTGAGTGTAAGAATATTTCCATTGATATATATATGAATATCTCCATCAATTATGATATCAATGGAAATTATCTTTCCATTAATGTGGTCCATGTCAAATAGTGGGATTGCCCACTATTGATGGTTAGTGCTCACTATTGATGGATAATGCCCACTATTGATGGTTAGTGCCCACTATTGATGGTTAGTGGGATTGTGGTTTGCCCACTATTGATGGTTAGTGGGATAATGGTTAGTGCCCATAATGATGGTTAATGGGCTATAAATACAACACCATTTGAGGTCCCTAAGCTCACACTTACATTCATAAACCAACACCATCTAAGGGTGAGTTTGAGAGCTTAGAAGAACCTCAAAATATTCGCCGGAGTTGAAGTTCAAATTCGCCGGAAACGTAACAATGGCCGGAGGTAACTCGATCTTTATTCGCTTTCGCTTTAACGTGTTCATATTGTTTAGAACACTTTCCGTATGTATAGATTTGATTTAATCTAATATTTGGTATCAGAGCGAGTAATCGCCTCTGCCTTGCTTACGAAATTCGTTATCGTTTTGAATTTTGTTGATTTGAAATTGAAAAGCGTATTTATCCTTTTGGGTGCATTTGTTATGATCATATCAATATGCTTCTTATGCACTGTTATGAATGATGATGTTTTGCCGAGGATAATATATTTTCTTTTGCATAGCAGACTGTTAATGAACTATTCATGAATTGAATATGTATGCATGAATATGGCATTACTGCATGGCAGGGCTAATGAAAAAGCAAATGAAAGGGTTTTGTTTTCTGAAATTGTTTATTGTCTCAATATCTATAGTCAAATTAATTAAGGTAACAAATGATTATTAATTATTGCCTAATCATGCTTTTCATACTAATTAAATAACAGTTAAATTTGTTTATTTTGAAATGAGGCAACTGTTACTGTTTTGAGTGGCTTAATGGAGGATAAATTTTATTCATTCATATAAAATGATTCATGAGTCCACTTAACTTATTATCTTATGATAATCAATGTTTAATCATATCAATGGAGATTATGATTACAATAATGATGCATTGTCCAATGGGGTGTATTTGGTTAAAGATATCAATGTGTTTACTTAGAGAAAATAAACTAAATAATTATAATCAGTTTTGCATAATGGATTTTTGTTGGAGATTCATGAATTGAATCATTAATCCTTATAGCATCTTGCAAGGATGATATGTGAAAATTGAATATATATACATATAATCGACATATAACATTTAGTAATGGTTAGCACAATATGGAGCAATTTTGTGTATAACATGAATTCTTTCAAAATGAGTTATACACTTTATATACATAAAGTTGGGTATATAAAATAAAGTGAAATGTCAAGTGATTAAATTTTATTAATTAGGGATTAACCACAGCATCTCTAATTATTTAAAATTTGATGTCGAAATCACATGTGGATACTAGACATTAATTGTAATTAATCATGTGTAATATTATGAAATTTACCCACAGGAATTTTGTAATTTTATTTATGATTAATTAGGATATAATATCAAATTATATTTCCTAACTAACCCACTGGTATTAGGAAAAGGAACATAATTTGATAGTTTTATCATGATAGTATGAATCTAATGGAATTAGAACTTTAGCCCACAGGCAAGTTTTATGTCTCTAGATTCATTTAGTAAAAACATGTTTGTACATTGGTAAAACATGATAAAGTTATAACCTTCAAAACAATATTTAATGAGCATGTACTTTTAATTTGCAGTAATTTTACCTGAAAATATCTCTGATGTCAAATGTGACATTCCTGAATTAAGTGGTGATAACTATAAGGTGTGGAAAGAGAGGGTGTGACTGCATTTGGGATGGATGGATATTGACTATGCTATTCGAAAAGACGAACCGCCTAGCATAACGGAGACTAGTACTCCTGATGCAGTTGATCTTTATGAAAAGTGGGAGCTATCTAATCGTCTCTCAGTTATGTTCATAAAGACCAAAATTTGTGCTAGTATTCGGGGTTCTGTCGAACAGCATGATAAGGTCAAGGATCTCCTTGAAGCCATCAATCAGCAGTTTGCATCCTCTGATAAGGCTCTCGCCAGCACCTTGATTATGAAGTTCTCATCCATGAGGCACACTGAGGTTAAAGGAGTGTGTGATTATATCATGCGCATGAGGGATATAGCGGCACAACTAAAAACTTTAGAAGTTACCATGTCATATTCTTTCCTAGTACATTTCATTTTATGCACTCTACCTCAACAATATACCCCCTTTAAGATCTCTTACAACACACATAAGGACAAATGGTCAATTAACGAGCTTATGACCATGTGTGTTCAAGAGGAGGGTAGATTGTCGATGGAAGAGCGCGAAAAGGTGAACCTTGCTACAACTTCTTTTTCAAAGAAGAAAAGGGATTACAATAAAGAAAAGGGAAAGATTCGTGTGAACCAAGTCATAAAGAAGGAGTCGAAGTGTTACTTCTGTAAAAAGAAGGGACACATGAAGAAAGACTGCATTAAGTTCAAGATTTGGCTTGAGAAGAAAGGTAATTTTTTAGCATTCGTTTGTTATGAATCTAATATGGTCAATGTAATCATAATACATGGTGGATTGATACTGGAACTATAATCCATGTTTCGAATACCTTGCAGGGTATGACAAACCTAAGGAAACCAGTGGACAGTGAAAGATCTATCTATTCGGGTAACAAGATAGCTTCACATGTGGAAGCCATTGGGACATGCAGTTTAGTTTTAAGTAGCGGTTTTACTTTACGCTTAGAAAAAAACGTTTTATGTTCCGAACTTTGCAAGAAATTTGATTTCAGTATCTAGACTTTTACCATTTGGATTTTCCTTTAACTTTTCAGACTCTGGTTTTAGTATTATTAAAAATTCTGAAGTTATTGGATATGGTACATTGTCTGATAATTTATTTCATCTTAATTTGCAAAGTGATACCACTCATAATTCTATGCATGTTAATGTTGGTTTAAAAAGATGTATTATGAATGAGGATTCCTCTATGTTGTGGCACCGGAGATTGGGACACATCTCCATTGAGAGAATTAAGAGATTGGTGAAGGAAGGGGTACTTGGTACTCTAGACTTTACCGATTTTGATACTTGTGTTAGTTGCATTAAAGGAAAGCAAACTAACAAACACAAAATTGGTGCTAAGAGGAGTTCTAACTTATTAGAAATCATACATACGGACATTTGTTGTCCGGACATGAATGCTGAAGATCCGAAATACTTTATCACTTTCATAGATGATTATTCACGATATATGTATCTCTACTTACTTCGTTCCAAAGATGAAGCTTTAGATGCCTTTAAATTGTTTAAGGCTGAAGTATAGAATCAATGTGGTAAGCACATTAAAATAGTGAGATCAGATAGAGGTGGCGAGTATTATGGTAGATACACTGAAAATGGACAAGCACCTGGGCCATTTGCAAAGTTTCTTCAAGAACATGGGATTGTTGCCCAATACACTATGCCTGGTTCTCCAGACCAGGATGGTGTATTAGAAAGAAGAAACCGAACTTTAATGGACATGGTGAGAAGTATGAGGAGTAACCGAAAACTTCCTCAATTCTTGTGGACTGAAGCACTAAAGACGGCTGTATATATATTAAACCGAGTTCCAACCAAGGCTGTCTTAAAGACACCTTTTGAGTTATTCAAAGGTTGGAAACCCAGTTTGCGACATATACGCATTTGGGGATGCCCGTCCGAAGTGAGAATTTATAATCCACAAGAAAAGAAACTAGATCCTAGGACTATCAGTGGGTATTTCATTGGATATGCCGAAAAGTCTAAAGGTTATAGATTTTATTGTCCATCTTACAGTACTAGGATTGTGGAATCAAGAAATGCGAAATTTCTTGAGGATGACTTGATTAGTGGGAGTGACCAACTGCATGACTCAGTCTCTGCGTTGGATCACAATGAAGCTCAACCTTCTACTTCAAGTGATAGACTGATTATCATACACACTCCTCAGGCTCAAACGTGTGTAAGACAACCAGTCATTGAAATTCCACAAGTTAATGCTGATCCATTAGATCAAGTTGTTAATCATGACAATGTTGATCAACCAATTGAGCAACCGGTTGAACAACGAGTCGCTCAAGAAAATGATGAAACAACATTAAGAAGGTCTACCAGAACAAGAAGATCGGCAATACCTAGCTATTATGAAGTGTATTTGCAAGAAATGGATTTCAATGTTGGAGTCGATGATGACCCTTTGTCATTTTCACAAGCCGTAAGTTCTACAGATTCTAACTTATGGTTGAATGCTATGAAAGATGAGATGAATTCTATGGCGTCTAATCGAGTCTGAAATCTCGTCGAGTTGCCTGATGGTGTAAAAACCATTGGATGCAAGTGGGTTTTTAAGACAAAAAGAGACTCACTTGGCAACATCGAGAGACATAAGGCTAGACTCGTTGCTAAAGGGTTCACTCAAAGGGAAGGAATCGACTACACGGAGAATTTTTCTCCTGTATCAAGAAAAGATTCTCTTCGCATAATTATGGCATTAGTAGCTCATTTTGATTTTGAGTTACATCAAATGGATGTGAAAACAGCATTCCTCAATGGTGACTTAGAGGAAGATATTTATATGAAACAACCTGAAGGATTCTCCTCTAAGGATAGTGAACATTTGGTTTGTAAGTTGAAAAAATCCATATATGGGTTAAAACAAGCCTCCCGCCAGTGGTATAAGAAGTTCCATGAAATAATTACTTCATTTGGTTTTGAAGAAAATATCATGGATCAATGTATATATCTTAAGGTCAGTGTGAGTAAAGTTTGTTTTCTTGTATTGTATGTGGATGATATTTTGTTTGCAACCAATGATAAAGGGTTTCTACGTGAAGTGAAACAATTCCTTTCAAGTAACTTTGATATGAAAGAAATGGGAGAGGCATCTTATGTCATTGGCATTAAGATCCATAGAGATAGATCTAGAGGCATTTTGGGATTGTCTCAAGAGGCCTATATCAATAAAGTACTTGAAAGATTTAGAATGAAAGATTGTTCACCAAGTGTAGCACCAATTTGAAGGGTGATCGGTTCTGTTTGGATCAATGCCCCAGGAATGACATTGAAAGGTAACAAATGAAAAATATTCCATATGCTTCAACTGTTGGTAGCATTATGTATGCTCAGGTCTGCACCAGACCCGATATTGCATATGCGGTTGGAGTATTAGGGAGATATCAGAGTAATCCAGGGATCGATCACTGGAAAGCTGCAAAGAAGGTTATGAGATACCTTCAAGGAACAAAGGACTACATGCTTATGTTCAGACGGACCAGTGAATTAGAGGTAGTTGGCTACTCTGACGCTGACTTCGCTGGCTGCATGGATTCAAGAAAATCCACTTCAGGATATATTTTCATGCTAGCTGGTGGAGCCGTGTCTTGGAGAAGCACTAAGCAGACATTGACTGCTACTTCTACTATGGAAGCTGAGTTTGTATCGTGTTTTGAAGCTACATCTCATGGTGTTTGGTTGAAGAGTTTTATATCAGGGCTTAAAGTTGTCGACTCTATTTCTAAGCCACTTAAGTTGTATTGTGACAATTCAGCTGCTGTTTTTATGGCTAGGAATAACAAAAGTGGAAGTCGAAGAAAACACATCGACATTAAGTATTTAGCCATAAGAGAACATGTTAAAGATGATAAAGTGGTCATCCAACACATTAGCACTGATTTGATGATTGCCGATCCTTTGACTAAAGGCATGCCACTAAAGAAATTCAAGGATCATGTAGAAAGTATGGGACTTGGTTCCATGATATAATCTTCCGATGAAAGATACATTATTTTTAATAAACTCTTATTTAGTTGATGTTTTCTCATATAGTTGTGCACATTCATTTAATGAGAGATATCATTTGTGTGGACCTACAATAAGCATATGGCTTAAAGATTAAGGGTTGTTAGTATAGAGACTTAATATATTGTAATACATGGAAGATAATACTCGTTCACAGAGAACCTATCGCCATGATTCATATATTTTGTTTTCTTATGATTGAGTACTTCGTTACATGGACCAAGTGGGAGAATGTAAGAATATTTCCATTGATATATATATGAATATCTCCATCAATTATGATATCAATGGAAATTATCTTTCCATTAATGTGGTCTATGTCAAATAGTGGGATTGCCCACTATTGATGGTTAGTGCTCACTATTGATGGATAATGCCCACTATTGATGGTTAGTGCCCACTATTGATGGTTAGTGGGATTGTGGTTTGCCCACTATTGATGGTTAGTGGGATAATGGTTAGTGCCCATAATGATAGTTAATGGGATATAAATACAACACCATTTGAGGTCCCTAAGCTCACACTTACATTCATAAACCAACACCATCTAAGGGTGAGTTTGAGAGCTTAGAAGAACCTCAAAATATTCGCCGGAGTTGAAGTTCAAATTCGCCGGAAACGTAACAATGGCCGGAGGTAACTCGATCTTTATTCGCGTCCGCTTTAACGTGTTCATATTGTTTAGAACACTTTTCGTATGTATAGATTTGATTTAATCTAATATTGAGCAGTAAATACATAAAATACGCACAATACTCCAATAAATTCCTCAATATCAAAAACCCCAAATCAATGTCAAAACACCAATCTAACGGTATAATTCACCACACAATAAACGATTACAACTTGAAAATGTAACAAAACTCGAATTCCCAAAACTCCAATTGCAGCCCAAATCACAATCTGCAGATTAACAGAAATATGAGAAATTGCTCAGGGGGAAGAATATAGAAACTGAGGTCGAACCTTCAGCAACGCATGAGCAAAATCTGATTCCCTCCTCCATTCTTTTTGCTCCACAGCACGTGTCATTCTCTCCTGCTCCTTCTAACTAATCCCTCTTTTAATTAACACAAGTTCCTTCTCAAAACGGCATCGTTTGGCATATTTCTCTAACTTATAAAAACGCACTTCCAACAAAAAACAAAACGGGCAATTAATATGGTTGAGGCATGACACTGTAATTCAGTTATTTCTGTTTTCAACTTTTTCCGTAATTTTTCCTTGCTTTCTTATCTGTTCATTGGGAATATAAGTTAGATGAAACCTTATTCTGCATTACAGCATTCAGATTGGTAACTTGGTTATGTGTTTCTGGATTCTATTATTGGTAATTTATGTTAAGATGCTGTTGATTGATTGTGCCTTCTTGAGGCTCTGCTTTGCTCTAGCTTGACTGGCTTACACCTCTAGTCAAGTGTAATGATTGTGTATTGAGATTTGCTTATTTTCAATTTGTCTCAACACACTTGTGGAGAATAAGGAATTTGTACATAACTTTTACTTCGAAGCCTTTCTTGCAATTTTTATCCAGGTTACAATTAAGATAATGATAAACTGTAGGATAAATGTTTTAACTGTTTTTTGCCAATACTTTTATTTCAATTGTTTGTGAATTTAATATATAGCAGAAACTAGATACATCAGAAACTAAGGCTAAGTTGGTACCATTTTATCATCTCTTTCTATGTTAAAATCTCATAGATATGTGCTCGTTTTCTTTCTAAGTCCTTCTGGCCTCTGCATTTAAGAGACGTTTATCATGCAATTTTAGTGAGTCATTTCTTCAAGATTACTAGTTTTTCATTGTATACTTCTTTAGCATCAGATATGTGTATTTGAATTTTGAATATGCTTCTCTTTCTTCTACTTTAGTCTACCAGTTGAATGAAAACTTGGCCATCGTTACAGTCTTGTTTGTGTTTATATTTTACCTAGTAACTGTACTGTTGTTACTGGTCAACAGGCTAAGACACCTATCAGAACTCTAGATGAACTAACTGTTACTGAGGTTGCTTCGAGCCCGCATTTCCCTTCAATCTTGGAGAGAGAACAAAGCAATTATGCCTCAGGAGGTTCATTTTCAATCTGGTATTACTGACACTTCTAAGCAACATAAGATAGAAAACTTTGGCAGGGAGACTAGTAAAGGATTTGGCATAAGGGAAAGGCTTCGCTGCTTTGTGGTTACTGCACGGGCTCCGTCTTTCCTTTTGACCGAATGCATCCATTTGAGTATTTTAACATCACTGTTTTTAATCTTAGGAAAAACAAATGGGGTAACTCTATGATTTTAATTTTACTCAGTGGATGTGACACTTCTAGCTGATATTCAGTGTAAATGTGTTTTTTTATTGCTCCATGTGTGAGAAAACCTTTATGCTCAAAGGCTATATAAGATAAAACTTGATGGGACAGTCCCATCCTGAATTCCAGGTTTTTGAAAATGTAGCATCTTATGAGCTACTATTAGATTTTGTGGGAGAAGTCAGATCTTTTCTTTTGGATTTTAGATTGTATATGCTGACATGCCTATCCACATTTGAAGAGCGGCATATTAAATGTTTCGTTCGAAGAGATGGTACTATGTTTATTTGCTTGCTTTATACTGTACCATAATGTCTTGAATAACGCTTAAAATTGCTTAATATCAACAGCTAATTACATTTCATTCCCCTTTTGCTTAAATGAGATTATTCATCTCCGATTTTTTTTATTTCAATAAGCATCATCGATGCTATTCAGTGAAATCTGAAATTATGATTTACGAGTTACTTTTATATGAACATCTCACATCTCTTGCAATCTCAAAAAATTGGGCAGGTTAGATTACTCGTTGGGACTCTGAAATCCGTGGGGACTGGTGATCTCACAGTTTCTGACGGTATGGCCTAGTAATAAACACTTCACATTTATATGATGTATTCCAACAAAGCTGAATATACGATATGGCCCAACAAAAGGTCGTTTATATGGGATTGGATGTAGTCAAAATACTAGAATGTGATATGAATATACGGGAGATTCTAATGAAAGATTAAATGAGATATCAAAAGTATTGGATGACGTGCAAGCTAAATCAACAAAGCTAGAGGAAGTTTATAAGAGGGTGTTACTTGAACTCGAGGAATCTAAAAAGAGGGAAGATGAAGCACGAAAAAGGGAAGAGGAAGCTCGAATAAGGGAGGATAAACTTCAAGAGTTGGTTCGAAAAATGATTGAAGAAGTTGGGGACACTAAACACCGATCGGGACATAGGGTGCACAATGACTTTGGAGGCAAACGATAGTTGTATTAGTTGGATGGATTTCATGAATTTGGAGGCAAACATTAGTTTTATTAGTTAGATGGGTTTCGTATTGTATTTTTTTGCTTGGGTTATTACTATGTTAGTGGGTGTTTTTTACGATATTAATGGTTCATTTTAGACAATTGACTATTTTGTTTATTAGATCTTTGTGATTAGAGACAATGAATTATTTTGACTATTTTGAAGAGTTTTGTGGTTGGTTGTTTGTAATGAATAGTCAGTCTTATATATCTAATAGAATGAGCAGGTATAATGATATAAGAATATGTCAAAACTCGACAGAATTTGAGACGGAATTTGAGATGGAAAATGTCAAAATTCTGAGACAGAATTTGAGACGGAAAATGTCAAAATTTTGAGACAGAATTAGAGACGGAAAATGTCAAAATTCTGAGACAGATTTGAGACGAAAAAATTTGTCACAATCATATTAGTCTCAGAATCCGTCTCAGATTTGTCACGAGGCTATCAACATCAGAATTTGAGACGGTATATTTCTGTCTCAATTGAGCATCAGCCACGAAAATTAGGGCGTCTGAGACGGAATAATCCGTCACAGAAGCCCTATTTTCTTGTAGATCCATCACTTCACTATTAATTGTCATATTTTTACAATTCTCTCTCTACTTAACGCCTCTAATATAGATATATATATATGTTTACAATTTCAATATTATAATATAACTTTCAATCATTATTTTATCAACAAAAATCTCCATGATTTAACTGGACAAGTCACTTAGGCCCCAATTGGATGGTTACTTCATTCCAAAAAAAAAATTCAGAGTAATTTTCTTAAAAAGTATCAATTGTTTGGTATATTACAAATAAATTCTTTTAAAAAGTCTCTTAAAATTTTAGGTAATTTTGAAGAATTTTTGCAAAAAAAGAGAAAAAATATATTTCTACTATTCATGATTTGACAGTTTCACACAATCGATTTGTAATGTTTTTCCGATTAATTTTCAACTCCAAAAATTAAATTAATCACAATATTCTAATGTAAAATAATGCAACGTTTAAAATAAGATCCATTGTGACTATTGTTTGACATCTAAATCGATGATTTTGACTAAAATGATTTATTATAAATTATATGCAAATAACAATCCCAACTTTTTTTCACAATAAAAAACATATCACATCAATTATAATCATTACATATTTTTCTCTTAAAAAATTCATCCAAAGACATATCTCACCTCATATTTCTTATTACTGAAAATATTTTTTCCTTACTTTATCATGAAAAAGAATTTTCAGAGATGGACATGCCATCCAATTGGGCCCTTATGTTCCCTTTAAAACAAAACCCAACAATATCTCACCAAAAAAGAACATTCAAAAATCAATTCCCAACTTAAAATCAAACACAATCTCATCAACAATGCACGTGTCACAATAAATTTCTCACCAACAATTTTCACCAAAATATCCAACCAAAACAAAGCCAAACATAGCTAAAGGTTTTTTTTTTCAAATAGATAATGCATCGACATAATAACATTAGAAAACAAGTACATTAAACACACATAATTACGAAACAAAAATCCTAAATTATGGCTGAGGAACTCAAGCTGAAGAACCATTAGGGTTCCTAAGGAAATAACCATTGCATTGAAGGCCTGCACAAGGCATAGCAGCGGTGCAGTCGGAGGCGAACGTGGAGGCGAAGTTCGGGAATGTAGTAGAATATTGAGTGGAGGATGTAAATGAAGTCATGAGAGACTCAACGTTGTTGATATGATTGGGATGCAGAGGCACGTGGATCGGGGCTAAAGGTCGGGCCAATGAATTGTCCTTGTGCAACAGAGGCAAAGGCACTCCATCATAAGCTCCATAAACAGTTTGAGGCCTCATATCTGGCACAGCAGCATCAAGCATTATTGAATCTTGACTATAAGCTTGCATCATTTCAGGGTTTGAGTTCATGTGATAGTTTTCAAGCACAATATCTTGATTAATGAACTGATTTTGATGATCAAGTGAAGAATTATATGGAGAAGGTGGCCATGACGGCAGATCATCAAAATCAGGTAAAGGCACGGTAATCGAAGGCGGTATTGGCACCATATTTGGGTTGTAACTCATCATCTTAGGATCATATATTGTTTCAATTGGACCATCAAATCCTTGAATGACTATAGGTGGTTCTGATGGTGGTGGTTGTGGGATCGGAATTTGGGAATTTGGTACAATATTTGGATGATCGATCATTTGGGCATTTTGGTTCATCAGTGAATGACCCACTTGGACATTCGGTACAATGACCATTGGATGATCCATTTGGGGTTCTATCGGAATGGTTTGATCCATTTGGAAATTTGGGTCTAGAATCACGCTGCCATTAGAGTTTGCTTGATCTTTCACAGCAACAGCAACATTAGCATCAACAGTAAGTTGATCCTGAAGAGCCACAAGCTTTCTTTTGATGCTAGAATTCCAAAAGTTCTTGACTTTGTTGCCTGTTCTTCCAGGGAGATGCTTGGCAATTTGAGCCCACCTTCACAAAAAATAAAATAAGAATAATAAAAATAAAAGAAAATTATTGCATGCAAATGTAAATTTAAAATCATATAGATGAGGTTTCAATTAAGCAGTTTTTAATTTTATTTCACCTATTTCCAACTACTTGTTGAAGCTTAATAACAAGAAGAGCTTCTTCATGAGTGAAAGCTCCATTCTTGAGATCTGGCCTTAGGTAATTTATCCACCTCAGTCTACAACTCTTACCACATCTTTCCAACCCTGAAAATTACACAAAATCACATATTTATTTACACAATATATATACTTATATATATATATATATATTTCTTCTATAAATGATGTGTATTCACATACACATATATTTGTGTGTGATTAGTGAAAAGAAACATAGAAAAAATGTGTGAATTAGTTTATATATACATAATACCAGCAAGTTTTGGAACGGAATTCCAGCAACCATGGCCATTGGTCCTAATGTGGTTAATGAGCTTCAGATCTTCCTCAGGAGACCATAAACCCTTCCTCACATATTCCTTGTTACAGCAACTATGATGCCCCATTTCTTCCTACACCTTTTTTATGCAAGAAAAAAAGAATTAAATTGGAGATCTAGCTACTTTTTCTATTAATCATACAAAGATAAGAGAGAGAGAGAGAGAGAGAGAGAGAGAGAGAGAGAGAGAGAGAGAGAGAGAGAGAGAGAGAATCAGATGAAACCTGCAAAAAAATTGTGAATGATTTTGTTTGAGACTATGAGTTACTATGGAGATTAGAGCCAACTTCGGATTTTTGGGGGAGAAGGATGCAATAAATCTTTGGCGGAAGGGGGCATTTCACAGCAAGGTTTACAGGTATGAAAACGGCATCTAGTCCGCATGTCATCAATGCATTTGAAGTTAAAGTAAAAATGTGTGACCGCAACGTTTGTATGTACATTTTTTTACATTAATAATGAATTAGAAATGATACTCATATTATTAATTATATTTATTACCCCACTTCACTCACAGCTAAGTGCGGATTTAATTTATCGTCTTTATTACTTGTTCATTTAAATTTTAAATTTTAAACTTTACTTGTAAAACATAATGGAAGATCATAGTAATATTAAAATTATCTTACTTTTGGAATTTAACTAGATTAATTTTCATATTTCTCTACTTGTTATACACTTCTTTAATTGGGCAAAAATTGTGATTCTTTGTTTCTTTATTTCTACAATTACTTGAACTAACAATTCTTGTTGATTTCTGAAGTTATAATGTAAAAGTATATGTGTAATGTTTCATAGGACATTTTTCATCTGTATTACCACCAGATGGTGGAGGACTTATTATTTCATGCTTAACACATATTTTCAATGGCTTATGTATTAAATATTCAACAAATTAATAAGACATAAATTAAATGTAATATTTATAATGTATGTGGAAAAGAGTAATTTTTGCAACATACAACATCGAATGCAACTTAATCAATGTTTTTAACACTTAGCTCCCTTTATTTTCATCATTTTTTATGCAATCACAATGATTAAAAACCAATTCAATTAAAAAGAATAGTTCAACTTAATTTTTTACATCATTTTTTTGGTGAAATCACATTAAACAACAATCAACTACACAAAAAAAAACTGTAAAAAAAATCTATTTTCCCGAATTTTCGCAAGAAAAGACGAAATTGTAGAGTGTGTGCATTTAGCTCACGTCACAATGGTTGTTTTTTTTTTTTTTTTTTGTCTTATTGAATTCAGATTCTTCATTTTGGTTGTGAAGAAGTTTCATCATCTTTATGACCTAGCTCAGTGTCTTGTTTTTGGTATAAAGGCTAATTGTGCATCTCCTTTATGTATGGTTGTGACATTTCACGAGATGAAGATCTTTTTTATTGGTTGAAATTGTACAATGTTGTAACCTAAATTTTAAATTTCTTGAAAGATTTGTGTAAAGTTTTTAAGAGAGTCTTAATAAAATATAATGTAAAGTTTCCTCAAGATATTATAGTAAAATTTATAATATGATGATGTTAATATACTGATTGTAATTGGTTTTTACAAAGATGTAAAAGAGGCACAATAAATTATTTTATAATAAATGAGGAATAAATCGATGAAGCAAATCCTATTAAATAGCAGATTGTGTGTGTGTCATAGAGATAATAAGGCAAATCAAAATATTGAGAATCACGTTAAATTTGTCGTAATGCTTTTGTATGTCAATGAGTCGGATTTGTCGTGAATTAATATAGCACATCATAATGGTCGTGCACATGCCACATGAATGCAGCAAGGAGCGGCCTAGATATTTTAATTAATATTTCATTATCTTGCTAACTATTTTAATTAATTTTCCCTTATCCCATTGTCGGAGATAAGTCGTGCAACAAAATAGTTGTTTTTTATCGCTTAAATCTTCGTCAAATCATTATTTTTGTACAGTAAAACCTCTATAAATTAATAACCTTGGGACCATAAAATTTTATTAATTTAGAGAGATATTAATATATCGATAAATTAATATTTTATTAATTAAAAGAGACACTTTTTACATTCAGCAAATTTAGTACATATTTATTGAAAATAAATGAATTTATATATGTTTCATTGATTATATTCATGCATCAACCAATTCTTTGTAACTAATTAAATATATTCATGTATAATATCAATTCATTGTATACTATTAACTATTATATTCATGGACTTATGTATCAGTTCATTGGAATTACTTAAATATACATGTTTACATTAATTTGTTGCACTTAAATAACTATTATAGCCAATTAAATATATTCATGCATGATGAATGAAACATATACTATATAAATCTCAATATGAAAATAAAATAATTCATAACACCCAACCATGTCTTCTCATCTAAAAAGCATCGCAAAATCATCCATGAATGATCAAATGCGTAAAGCATTATGTGAGTATAAGAGAGACCATCCCACATGCACTCAAAAAGATTTACAAGAGTGGGTTGATGAAAAAATCGTTTGTAAGTTAGTCAAGGTACAATATCAAACACTCTCAAGATATCATCGAAGTACGTTTCAACCAAGTAACAATAGATTCATATTTTATCAAATTACCATAATATTTATAATTGTAATATTTATGAATTATTAATATTAATTTAGAGTTTTAATGGGACCTAATATTTATAAAGGGATTTTTCGAAAAATTATTATCTTATTATCTTATCGAATTTGATGATTTTTTACAAAGGCCCAAGTCGGGACCGGAAGATTTTATTATTTTAGAGAGTTTATTAATTTATAAAATATTAATTTATATGGGTTTTACTGTATATCCAGTGATAATTTTTATTGTCGTAATTCAGTTACGGATTATTTTAAATATGAACATCTTAGACCTTTTATTTAGTCGACTCGTCATATTAACCAAATATTATGACATATAACTAGTTTGCTTGTGCCCTACTAGTAGAGGTTATTAAACGTAATGTGGCATTGTCTATAAGGGTGAAAATGAGTCGAGTCGAGCCGAACGCATAAGTGTTCAAGCTTGTTTGAATTACAATCGAGCTTTAAAAATTGTATTTGATTTGGTTTGATTGTTCATCGAACCGAGCTCAAACGAGCTTTAATCGAGCCGAGCTCGAGTCGAGCTTTAAAATTTATCGAATAGAAAAAGTTTTTCAAGTTTGGTTTGATAAAATATCGAACCGAGCTCGAATCGAGCTTTTAGTGATCGAGCTCGAATCAAGTATCGAATATAGAGTTAAATTTTCACCCCTAATTGTCTATTTTCAGTTATCTTATTTATGGAATTTTTTATGATTTATGTAACTAAAAATCACAGTATGACACTATCATATTCACAATTCTTTCACATAATATTTAACTTGTTTTCCCTATAACTCAATACGTATTTTCCTTTTGACATAGTTATGGAGCTAAAAGATAGTTATTTCACTCAAATATCCATTCATTTAATATAATATTTTTAATAATATAATATTTGATTTCATCATCTTCACATTTTATTTCCTACCAAAAGAATATAACTTTGTTCCATTTTTTGGGAGATAAAGTGATAAATTATCCTACTTATTCCCTTTTCCCATTAATTATTAACAGGAAAAAATAAGTAGTCTCCTAAAAATTTTACCTAGGTTTAATTAAATTATTTGAATGATCAAATGCGTAAAGTATTATGTGAATAAAAGAGACATCATCCCACATGCACTCAAAAAGATTTACAAGAGTGGGTTGATGAAAAAATCGTTTGAAAGTTAGTCAAGGTACAATATCAAACACTCTCAAGAGATCATCGGAGTACGTTTCAACCAAGTAACAATAGATTCATATTTTAGCAAATTACCATAATATTTATAATTGTAATATTTATGAATTATTAATATTAATTTAGAGTTTTAATGGGACCTTATATTTATAAAGAGATTTTTCGAAAAATTATTATCTTATTATCTTATCGAATTTCATAATTTTTTACAAGGGCCCAAGTCGGGACCGAAAGATCTTATTATTTTAGAGAGTTTATTAATTGATAGAGTATTAATTTATAGAGGTTTTACTGTATATCCAGTGATGATTTTTATTGTTCAGTTACGGATTATTTTAAATATGAACATCTTAGACCTTTTATTTAGTCGACTCGTCATATTAACCAAATATTATGACATATAACTAGTTAGCTTGTGCCCTACTAGTAGAGGTTATTAAACGTAATGTGGCATTGTCTATAAGGGTGAAAATGAGTCGAATCGAGCCGAACGCATAAGTGTTCGAGCTTTTTTGAATTACAATCGAGCTTCAAAAATTGTATTTGAATTTGGTTTGATTATTCATCGAACCGAGCTCAAACGAGCTTTAATCGAGCCGAGCTCGAGTCGAGCTTTAAAATTTATCGAATAGAAAAAGTTTTTCAAGCCTGGTTTGATAAAATATCGAACCGAGCTCGAATCGAGCTTTTAGCGATCGAGCTCGGATCAAGTATCGAATATCGAGTTAAATTTTCAACCTTAATTGTCTATTTTCAGTTATCTTATTTATGGAATTTTTTATGATTTATGTAACTAAAAATCATAATATCACACTATCATATTCACAATTCTTTAACATAATATTTAACTTGTTTTCCCTATAACTCAATACGTATTTTCCTTTTGACATAGTTATGGAGCTAAAAGATAGTTATTTCACTCAAATATCCATTCATTTAATATAATATTTAATAATATAATATTTGATTTTATCATCTTCACATTTTATTTCCTACCAAAAGAATATACCTTTGTCCGTTTTCGGGGAGATAAAGTGATAAATTATCCTACTTATTCCATTTTCCCATTAATTAATAACAGGTAAAAATAAGTAGACTCCTAAAATTTTTACCTAGGTTTAATTAAATTATACTATTTGACCAAAAACAAAATCCTTGGATATGAAAATCATCATATTATTATTTCTTAAATGTTTTTTTTTTTTTTTTTTTTTTTGCAGAATTGTCATCCACATGATGAGAATCGACAACTCAGTCAATGACTCAGATATTCATATGACGAAAGATATATAACGCGTCTGAGACAAGTTGAAATACTCAGTTATCACTCAAATCTACCCCGGCTAAGTTTATATTTAATTCATTTTGTTTTTATTATTTTTTCATATAAATTTTCAATTATGAACTTATGAAAAATATTGGATGAACAAACTAACATAAAACTGTTGATCATTTTTTGGAATTTGACTGGATTAATTTGCATATTTTGCTAATTGTTTTACGGAGACTAATTGGGCACAAACTGTGATCCTAGTTCGTTTCTTTTATAGGAAAACCACAACTAACAATTGTTTATCATTTCTAAAGTTATAATGTAAAATAATATATGCAATGTTTCATATGACATTTTTTATCTATATTAACTAATAAAGCATTTATATTCCACGCTTAACACATATCTTCAGTCACTTATTAATTAAATATTCAATAAAATAATAAATCATAATTGTAATATTAATACTGTATGCGGATAAGAGTAATTTTTGTAACAAACAACAGCAAATGAAACTTAATTAATGTTTTTAACATATATTTTCTTCCTTTTCATCATTGTTGTTTAACCACAGTAATAAAAAAAAAATCAATTCAATTAAATAAAAACCAGTTCAACTTAATTTTACATCATTTTTGGCGAAGAAAAACAATCAAGTACACGAAACCACTTTATAAAAGATTCTATTTTCCCAAATTTTTGCCAAAAAAAATGAGTTGATCCTTCGTAACTGTAGAATATGTATGTTGTACGAGTGTATATCTATTTGTTTCAATTCATGTGGACCATTGCTCGTACAAAAGAAATTTAATTAGCTCACGTCGAAACCGTGGGTTTTATTTGTCTTATTGAATTAAGATTCTCCATTTTGGTTGTGAAGAAGTTTCATCATCTTTATGGTCTAACTAAGCCTCTTGGTTTTAATTTGAAGGCTAATTGTGCTATAAGAGTTTGGAATTCTTTGTGACATTTGAGAAGATAAACTTCTTTCTTGAAATTATACAATATTATACCACATTTTTAATTTCTTTGAAGATGTTGTGTGTAAATTTTTAATGAGAAATTTCTTAATAGAATATAAAGTAATATACTTCATCTCAATATTTATAGTAGAATTTATAATGTGATCATGTTTATATATCAATTATAATTTTTAACAAAGATGTAAAAGAGGCACAATAAATCATTTCATAATAAGGAATTAGTTTATGAAGCAAATCCACCAATAAAAGAGATGCGTGTGTCCCATATAGATTATATGTCAATCAAAGTACTGAATATCCCATGACGTGATTGTCTTTGTTAGTCAATGAACCGGATTTGTGGTGAATTGATAGCACATCATATTGGCGTGCACATGCCAAATGTATGCAACAAGAGGCGTGCTAGATATTTTATTTAATTTTTCATTATTATTGTCTGATTATGAACTATCAAAGACAAATCGTACAACAAAATAGTTGAACAAGTGTTCTATCACTTAAATCCCTTATCAAATTATCATTTTTGTATATGTACTGATGATAGTTCTAGTAATGTCGTAATTAAGTTAATGATTATTTTAAATATTATCTTATACCTTTAAAAATTTATTTAGTCACATCATCATATCAACGAATATTATAACATATAACTAGTTAGCTTGTACTCTACCAAAAGAGTTATTAAATATATTGCGGTATTAAATATATTGCGGCATTGTCTTTTTTCAATTATCACACTTATGCAGATTTTTATAATTTACATAACTCAAATTTCCCAATATGACACTATCATATTAATAATTTTCTAACACAATCATTTAGCTTGTTTTTTTCCTACAACTCAAAATGTCTTTTCCTTTTGACATATTTATGGGAGCTAAAACATAGTACGATTGCTTTATATACAGTAATGCTTTTATTTCTCGTCACAAAACCAAATTTTTACACAATAAAATATAAAAAAGGGTCATCTCTTCAAATTTCTAGTCACCTTTGTTTCAATGTAATATTGGCAAAAAATAAGATTCTTTTTAGAAGATGAATATATAACAAAAGTCTCATGAATGTTGCTTTGAAAATGTGACCATGTAGTTAGAAGATTGAAACAAGAATCAACGACTCACTTAGCAACTTACAACTTAGACATATCTTGAAATTGTCAAAAAAGATTAAAAAAAATAACAAGATAAAATTACAATGACTTTTTTCCTTATTCTTTATAATGTTCTGCAAACATTATACTGTGTAATTCATGCCCAAACCCTAAATGAAATAACACATACTAAATTTTGTACCTTGGTGTGGGGATCAAATATAAGGGTTTTTCTCTCTTCAATACAATTCCAAATTTTTCAGTCGTGTCGATTTCACTCGGGTTCAATCCATTTGGGAGACTCCATTCAAAATAATGGATTAAAAAACCCACCATTAATGCAACGTTTGTGACAGCCAAATATCTTCCAGGGCACATTCTTTGTCCAGAGCTAAAAGGTATATACTCGAAATGATTTCCAGAGAATTCGACAGTCGAGTTGATAAATCTTTCAGGTTTGAAGCATGTGGGATTTTCCCAGTTGTTAGGGTCTAATTGAATTGAATATGCATTTACAATGATCATAGTGTCTTTTGGGATCGTATAGTTATTTACTTTGCAAGTCTCGATTGCACGACGGGGCACCAGTATTGGACCTGGAACGTGAAGTCTCAAAGTTTCCTTGATACATGCATGAAAATATTGGCATTTAAATAGAAGTGTTTCATTCAGTATTGAATTTCCTTCGACTGCATTTTCTTCAATTTCCATGCGAACTTTACGTAGAATATCTTGATTTTTTATCAGTTCTGTAATTAGCCACACTGATGTAGTGGTGGTAGAATCTGTGCTGCTAAGTAATTGCTCCTGCATATACATATATTAAGGTATATAATCCTTATTTTATTTTTAACATAATAGTATAATGCTTCATGTTAGCCGTACAAATACATGATAAGTATACAAATATATATATATATATATATATATATATATATATATATATATATATATATATATATATATATATATATATATATATATATATATATATATATATATATATCATGTGAAACTCACGCCTATAATCAATAGCAGCAAGCACGAGTAAGCTCGTAAGGAGCTAGAATATGTCTTTGGTTTTTTGTAAGGGTTTCTTTTCTTTTTTGTTTTTCATAGTGGGCTAAATGCCCAACTCAGACATACCACATGGGGTTAGATGCACTTTCAAGGCTCCCAAATATTTTGAAAACCCTGTAAAAAGGACCATAGATCTAAGGGGAATATGATTTTCAAGTGACAATTTAACCAAAAAATAGACTGATAAAACAAACATCGCACCTTTTTGAATCTTATAGGTCTAAAAGTATCAAAAGAAAACGAAAATAGAACAAAAGGTGCAACTTGCCACTAACTACATGATTAAATGTGTTTTTCCTCTAAAAAAAACACCTTTTTTGTGTGTGAAAATACAGGATAGGTTTTTTATTTCAAATCCTTATTCCATTTTCTATTTCTAATGTTTAGAGATTGGCAATTGTTAATTATTTACACGTATTAAACATCCTCTAATAAATGTATGTGCATTACACTTGTCAAATATCTAAACATATGAAACAAGAACTTAAAATAGAAACTTTATTCCGTAAAAATACTATTTCACATGTTTAGATGTTTGATACGTATTAAAATATTTACAAATGTTAAACATTCATTTATAAGTGTATGTGTAAATTACATGTATCAAGCATCTATATATATAATATGCGAGTAGAAGATAAAATAATGATTTAAAATACAAAATCTTATCCCAAAAAATTGGGGTTAGTTTTTTTATCTCCACTAGCACCATGACATGCACAATGATACATACTCCTAATTGGTTATACCAATCACATAAAAATTATATCTTCATTTTATATATACTAGTAAATAACACGTTCGTTGAACGTGAAACATATGATCTCGTTAAGTAATTCATATATATGTATAGTTGTTGTTCAACTTAAAAAATGTTAATAATTTAAATTTAACTAAATAAACTATTACTTAATAAGTTAATTATTTGAAAAATAAAATATTGATTGATATAAATGAATTAGTTAGTTTCTTGAAAGAATTAAGTTCATTAAAGTGAAACATGAATAATAATGTAACTAAATAAACTTTTATATATGTAAAGTCATGCTTCATTTATACGTGTAACTTATTTATTTTTGAGGAATTAAATGTGTCTCACCTTTAAAACCTTAATTTAAGTTTTTGCATAAATACTAGGTTGGCATAAATGATTCATTCATTTTTGTTTGATTTTCATTAAAAAAAATTAATCTGTTAAATTGAGTCTATTTAACAAAAATAAAAAATTTCATGTTGTACAGACAGTTAATGTATATATAATTTGGGAAGTACCTAAAACATATTGAGAAGCAATTTTTTTTAATTTAATAATATCATCGTATTTTGGTTTGCTATATATTGATAGGAGATCTTTAAATAAAGTATGTGTTGACCATAATTTTAATAAATATTTTCCTACTAACTCTTGTTATTTAGTTTTATAAATATATTTGATAAACTATACATTTTTTGAATTTGTTAAAAAATTATAATTAGTTGAATGATCAAGCTAATAAAGGAGAAAATATCAATATACTCAAACTCCTAAATAAAATATTTAAAATAAAATAAGGTATTAAATATTCAAAGATAAACATTAATTTAACTAAAGAAATACTTACTAAATAAAATATACGTCGCGATCTCGTAAATTAATTCAATTGTATAGATAACTCATTATTTTATAGTACCTCATATTGAAAATTTAAATAATTATTTAATTAAGTATATAATTATTTAAAGAATAAATATTGATTGATATAATGTGTTAAATATGTCGTAGAATATAGGTGTTTTGACAATGTGATCTATCAAATATTTAAAACATGTCTTAGAATAGAAGGTGTTCGGGTATGATATTTGATAATCAAATATTTTGTGACATGCTTTTGAGATTTAACAATTCTTAACAAAGAAAGAAGTTTTTTATATTTTCTTATTTGTTAATTGTTTGAACAAAAGAAATCGAATATTGTAAAGAAAATTGTGTAATTTGCATGTTTAAACTAACTATTTTAATTAAGATTTAGTATTTATATGTAATTTTACCGTAGAGTTTTTATATAATTATTGTAAATTTAAACAACTTATTTTATTATTTAACTCTTTTATTCTTAAAAGAGTTAATTACGTACTGTAGAGTTCTAGTGTAATTATAGATCTTATTTTTAGATATATATATATATATATATATATATATATATATATATATATATATAACTTATTTTTATTAGTTATTATGTATTATTGGACTCTTTTGCCATTCAAAATTAAAATTAAAATACATCAGGACATATTAAGCATATTAGGTATTAAGCATATTAGGCAGATCAAAATTTCAAAGAACACTCATACTTTTATAATAGAAATAAATAAATAATATATATATATATGATTTGTTTGACTTTTCATGCAAGCATGGATATTGTAAAAGGAGAAGCAAGTTTACTAACCGATAAAATAACGTAGATTTGATCGTCGGAGAATTCAGTTCCAAATAGTACATCCAAGAAATCTTTTTCCGAATTAGGATCAACATCTCTACTTCTTCTCCTTTCACTCACAATATCTCCCCAAATATGTTTTACTCCCAAACCGATTTCAAAACCTCTTCTTCTTGTCCAAAAATCGACCCTTTTCATAACTGGAAACACATCAGACAGACCGATAATCGAAGTCCTACGAAGCACATCATCAAGAAAACTCCTCACAATCTCATCTTTTTCACCATCTCCTCCGGTGTTATATAAATTCCTTGAAACTAAAGCATCGCTAATAATATTCGTTAAAGCTGCACATATAATTGTTTCAATATTCACAATTTGGCCTATCTTTTGGGTACTCAAAAGCTTTACCATTTCCATTACTTTCGATTTCCTTCTATTTGCAGCTGATTCGATAGCTGTAGCAGAAAGAAAGCGTTGTTGTATGAGGGTACGTAGAAATTTCCATGAGTCGTCACAGTCTTTTGACATTGAAATAGATGCATTGGCTGCTCCAGGGATATTGTAATAAACTGACGGGAAAAATCTGCCTTTACATGATCGATTATTGGTTTTCAAAATTTCATTTGCAAGGGCTGAAGAAGAAGCAACTACGAAAACATGGCCACCAAACTTGAAAGATATGAGAGGGCCATAGATTTTCGATAGTTTGTTGAAGGCAATAGGGCCTTTGTTTATGAGAAGAGAAATGTTTGACAAAATGTGATATATATTAGGGCTTGGTGGCAAGTTCTTGGAGCCAAACAGAAAATGCCTCAACAAGAAGACAATTGTAATTAGCAAGATGATCATAATGAGCTCCATATTGCCTTGATTATTTCTTTGATTTGCTCCCTGCACCAGAATTAAATTTAAACCAATAATGGAGAATGATTAGTAGCTAACCTTGCATGCATTGGACAAACGGAATTTACAAAAAGAATAAAAATGTGTTACATATTATTATATGTTTTTTTATTTAGGACAAATGGTTCCAAGTTTACAAAGTCGATAAATCTAGTTTGACGCCTTTAATAAGTATACACTTTTATTCTCATCATTAAGTTATTAATGACATTTGTTAAACTTGACGATTACATGACAGTCACATGAGAAATACAATTCAAAAAACTTGAAAACTGAGACTAAAACATGGATTTTGTCGAATTGTATCAATTTGTCGAGCCCCAAAAAACTATGAATAAAATGTAGAGACCCTTCTATCCTATACTAGATGAATAAAATTGCAGTTTTGCCCAAATGAGATATTTAACGCAATTTAGATGAAAAGGATTTTTCTTACTCTTTTTCCAGGGTAAGAATGCACTATTTCTTGAGAAATTTAGAATGAAGTAGCTCCATATTTATAATCTTCATTATTCAAGGCTGACAATCTTTTCTAAATTTTTTTAATTTATTTATATTATTTTATTTTATTTTGGGCTATTCAGGCTGCCGTGGTTTTAATATGATTAGCATAAAATACGTGTGATGCGCGTGAACACTCAATTATAATACTAAAATTATAATACTAAAAATTTTATTATTGAAAAAGTATACATTCGAGGAAAAATATAATATAATTAGAAAAAATTGTATTTTAATTAGCATAAAACATTAGTGAACTTACAATTGATTAAAGAATACATTTAGATATTATAAGAAGTTACAATACGTATTGATTTATAACATAATGAAACCTAATGAAAACATGAAATTTCTCATTATTAGGATTTTTCAGTATTGTGATCTTTAATGAAGACGAAAATTTGTTCCATAATTAAAAAAATCTTTCTTGTACTAATCTTGACAGCCAATTTTACTTATTCTTTTATATTTTTGACATCTGGTAAATATTGTTAAATATCTAATCATTTTTTTAATGCAAAATTTTCTATGTTTGTTGATTAGCTACAAGTTTCTATCCAATTTTTATTTGCTCTCTTATTCTTTTTGTTTCTTTTTATTTATTTTTTGTTCACGATAGTTATATTTTCATTTAAATTTTAATGGCTAGTAGTTCATCATGTAATACATATGCATCAATGAGTTAAACACTGTCATTTCTTTAGAGTTTTTCAACAATTTGAAGTTTTTTTTTCACTACAACAAATTATTACTTCGTTACGGATATTTTTGTCATGAGAAGTGCATTTTTTTGTAGTGTTTGTAAATAAGATAATGTTATGTAGTTTCATATTTTCATCAAAGTTTGAGAATTTCTTTATTCATTTTATATAATTTTCATGCCATATAATAATCTAATTAACTCATTTAGTTTTGTGAAACGTAATTGATAGACAAAATAATATGATTAATATTAGATAATAAGTTTTCATATTCATTTGAATATGCATTTAATAAAATAAGGGAAACATACATCTTGAAATTTGTAAGTTTCGAAGATCTAAGTTTTCATACTTGTGGCTATCTACTAATGGTTCATTTCAGAAGCTAGAAAAAATAGTTTACGATTAACTTTTTTGTGAAGTTTTCTTATCAAAATAAATTAAAAGATGTTGTATATTGTATTAAATGTCTATATATACATTACATCGACCTAATTTCGTTAATAAGTGAATACTTCATATGTATATTCCAATAGATTACTTGCACTGTATTATAGGAAAAACTATTGAAAACTCAAACTTTTTATAAATAACATGTTATATACATAAATGGGCAAAATACAAATAATCCCTACGTGAAATATTTTATTGACTGAAAGCCCCCTTTGAAAAAAATATAGCCTAAAAACCCCCTGTGAAATTTTCAAATTGCATGAAAACCTCTATGAAAAAAATATAGCTTAAAAACTCCTGTAAAATTTTTAAAATTGCATGAAACTCCCTGTGAATAAAATATAACCTAAAAACCCCATTAAAATTTTCAAATAAGCTGGAAAATAATTTATATTAAAAAGCTATTTCATCTTTAATCTTTTTAATTTAAAATTTAAAAATGTAAAGTCGATTGACAACACTTTATTGTTGTTGGGGCACTAAGTCTTAGCAGTTAGTGGATTAATCCATTATTAATTAATCCAATGGATCAAATAATTGGTTAAATTTATTGTTTATATTTTATAATGCTCCTGATAAAATGTATTAGTGTGAGGTATTATTGAAACATTGAAAAAAGTTTACCACTACGAAATATAACTACATTAAAAATTAATTGTTGAATAAAGTTTAATTAATATCATAAAGCTTGATTATTAGTACTATTAATTAATTTGTAAATTTGAAAATTTTACAGGGGGTTTTTAGGCTATATTTTTTTCACATGGGGTTTCATGCAATTTAAAAATTTTACAAGGGGTTTTTAGCCTATATTTTCTTTACAAGGGGTTTCATGCAATTTGAAAATTTCATAGGGGGGTTTTAGGCTATACTTTTTTCATAGGGGGTTTTCGGCCAATGAAATATTTCACGTGGGAGTTATTTGTATTTTACCCTACATAAATCAATGAAAAACGATTTTAATATCAATATTTCAATTCTAAAATTTTCAAACTATAAATCACGCAATCTGGATTTATGTTTTAATATTAAGCATTTTAGATACTTTTGTATAATGTATTTTTTGAATTTTTATATTGCAACTATTTGAGAAACATGACTTAGTTTTTTAGAATCTTTAAGAAGATTAAACAATTTGAAACATAAAATTAAAGGCACAATTAATATCAATTTTCTAGATAAAATTTTAATTAAATAATTTTTTATACAAAACTACATCTGCTTAATTTTTAATTTAGAGACGGGGGATGATTACGTCATTAAGTTATTGGCCATAAATGTTAGATTTTCCTGGAATGAAGGTTAGTGAAATGTGATTTCTAGATTTAAAAATATTACCATCGATTTTTGAATATTAAAGATAATGGTATGAGATTTTAGTAATTTTAAATGTATATATCTATCGTTAAATGTATATATATATATATATACACTCACATAACAATATTTACATTTACTATTTTTATAGTTAAGATTCTTATTATTTATGTTTAATTTGAATAATCATAATATATGTATTCATAATTTCGTATTTAATAATACATAAATATATATTATATGTAATCACTCAATATGGAAATGATTTTGATGTATAAATACAAATGCATAATTTATAACCGTCATATAGACTTTTGGAGTAGCCAAAATCATTTAGCAACCTTGAATTGTCTTTAATTAGGATGTTCATGAATTATCATGAAAATTAATAGAGTTATTGTATTGATTACATAAATTAAGGTCTAACCAATGAGAAGATGTAGTTGGAGTATGGACAAAAGTATCTTTTCACAATGGGAAGAAACACTTAGATTATCCATACTTTTATATTAGAAAATGATTTGATATCAAAATTTCAATTTTTAAATTTTCAAAATGATAAATCACATAATCAGGATTTATATTTTAATATTAAACATTTTAGATACTTTTATATAATATATATTTTTTGAATTTGTTTATGGCAACTATTTGACAAACATGACTTGATTTTTCATAATAGTACTTAAAAAGATTAAAAGTTTTGAAACATAAAATTGAAGGCACAATTAATATCAATTATCTATATAATATTTTAATTAAATGATTTTTTTTATACAAAACTACATGTGCTTAACTTTTAATTTAGAGAGGTGGGACGATTACGCTCATTAAGTTATTAACCATAAATGTTAGATTCTTATGGAATGAAAGTTAGTGAAATGTGATTTTTAGATTTAAAAATATCATGGTTTTTGAATATTAGAGATAATGTTATGGGATTTTAGTAATTTTAATATATATCGGTCGTTAAATGTATGTATAACAATATAAACATATATTATTTGCATAGTTAAGATTCTTATTATTTATGTTAATGTGAATAATCATAATATATGTATTCATAATTTTGTATTTAATAATACATACACATATATATTATATGTAATCACTAAATATGGAAATGGTTTTGGTGCATGAATACGAATGCATATATAGAACCATCATATGAACTTTATAGTAACAAAAATCATTTAACAACTTTGAATTATCTGTAACTAGCATATTCATGAATTATTATGAAAATTAATAAGAGGTTATTATATTGATTACATAAATTAAGGTCTAACTAATGAGAGAACATAGTTTGAGTATGGACAAAAGTGACTTTTCACAATAGAAAGAAACACTCAGATTATCCATACTTTTATATTAGTATAGATATAGATAAATAGATGAAAATCGGTAGTAGCTCTAGCCTCGTATATGTATAAGGCTACCCAAAACCTAAAGAATTACGAGGCAAATTTGAGAGTGTCCTCGTATTGTCTGTCCAAAAATCTTTGATAAATGAACCTATGTGGCTATTTATAGGAGAATCAAATTGTGATTATTGAATAGCAATATCTGAATGGGGATCCATGCATTTGTCCCTTAATATTTGGTCTAGGTTATTCGGATTATTTGATCTGATATTTTTGTGTAGGACGCGGATTCATTATGATGTTTTGGCATTTTAGTGTTTTGTGCTATATACAGGTATTTTAGACTATTTCTATTATAGCCACATATTATACAATCACTAAGCCCCCACGTCATACAATGTACAAGATACGATGTGGATTGCTTGACCTATCACTTGTCTAATAAATTATCATGATAAGATCTCAGCCATAACTTCGTCTTGATTTACTGTTGTATGATTTGTTTCTTGATTGCAAAAGTAATGTGCGACTGTTTCTGTGTATGGGAACTTAAGGCGCACGTAAATGTGTATGGGAACTCAAAAAATTTGCAATAAAAGATATAATCCAATAATTGCTTTCATGATTAGTTTATAAGAAAAAAATCAGATCGCCAGCACTTATATTTGACATTTTATATATTTTCCATCATGCAGTACTCCATGCTAATTATTATACATATAGGTCACATATTCTTTAATACGTACTCAAAGTCGTCCCATTCCATTAAGTACATGGGGAATAGCTGGGTCTGATTTATAATAATAATAAATTTTAATTAGATATAACCGTATGTTGATAAAATGTCATACATATATATATAATATAGACCTGTAGTCATTGGGCTGATTGCAATACGAATATTTATACTCCTTCAAATTAAGAGTTACTAATTAAATTATATTTAACTTAACATAGGTCATATATAATACGAATTACATGCTAATTACTAATTAAGAAACAGTATTATGACCTAATTAAACTTTCTTTAAAGTCTCATTGCGTTTCACTGGGGAGTTCATACAATTAATTTGAATTAAATGTAGCTAGACGGAAAATATACATAGTTTATGATATCAATTTTATGTGATTAAATATACCTTAAATTTGGAGCTTAAATGTTGGCCATTAATTTTGCATTTGCAAAATTAAATGCATACGTAAATATTAATAAATTAAAATAATAAATTACCACAAAATAGTATTGAACTCTATAGTCAACAGCACTTTGCTATAATATTAAAAATGAAATAAAATAGATATGCTTCAATAAATGAAAGAATAGCGTAGGTGGTAGTTCCTTTGATTAGGATAATCATTTTGAATTGATACGTGTCGAGTGTGGAGTTAAAACCGGGATTCGTCTTCTTAAATTAAATTGCATGTCAAAAAAAGATAACATTATTTTATATCTGAAACTTAAGCCAATGCGAGGGTTTCGACTTAAGTTTTGAATTTTAGATCGCATAAATAAAATAATCAAACTACTTAAACTCGATTTATGTTCAATTCAATTTACAATTATTTAACCTTAGCTTAATGAATATCTAAAGAAGCTCAGACACAAATTTAACCTTGATTGTATTTCACATAAGTAACTGTTACTTTGTGTAAGATCAGTTTAATTAACATCTTTAATTTATTTAGAATTTGTATTTTTAATATTGTGAATTTGATTGTCTTTTTGACATGTACATTCGTAGATTTGTATAAGATCAATATAATTTTGGTTAAATACCTTTGTCCATGCCCATGAAGCTTGTTTAAAACACAATTAATTAGATGGTAATTTTTACACAATCAAGTCTCAATTCTCTTAATTTGGAATTGCTTAATAGTGAAAGGATAAAGTACTCCATCCCACAATTTACATATCTCATAAGGTTAGGTTTATGAGACTTGACCATTTCAGTTAAGGATAGCAAATGGGCGGGTTGAGTTAGATTTTGGTTGGTTCCAATGGGTTTATTTATAAATAAGTTGGGTTCTTAATGGTTTTAAGATGGAAACAAGTTCAACCCAAAAGGAAACCAAACTCAACCCAAAAGGAAACCAAGTCTAACTCAACTTAATGCCTTATTTTTTTTCTTTATAATTTAGATTATGTAGCACCCCGACGCCAACTTAATAGGAGTCAAGTTGTCACCATGACCTTGAGCGTGAGAAAGATATTTTCGAAAGAAAAATAATTTTTTTCGTAAATAACTTCAGCGGAAGACTTCATTTTAAAATACGAGTATTTTTTTTCTTAACTTTAAAAACTAATCATGCAAAACTAACTCGTGTCATATCCACATTTGCAAATCAAAATCTTGTTATGAACATATGAAAATTTTTACTTAAACCGAAAACAATAGTTCCCAAAACATCAAGCATCATCTAATTTATACTCATTTACATATATTAAAAACATAACATATATACATGCTTTTAGAAGGAAGTCCATACAGCCGGCTACTCATCCGCTTCGTCGTAAGCTGGACATGAAAAAGAGTAAATTGAGCAACGTAAGATTTGAGAAATCTTAGTGGATACGAATATTAACTGTTACGTTGAAGAGATTAACCAATAGGTCAAAAGCATCATCCAAGGTCCGAAGACTTGGCCAACTCCAATGTTCGAAGACCTGGTCTACTTAATGTTCGTCAACCTGGCCTAACTCCAAGGTCCGAAGACCTGGTCTACTCCAAAGTTCGTCAACCTGGCCTAACTTGTCTACACCAAGGTTCGTCAACCCTGGTACTTTACTCCAAGGTTTGTCAACCTGGTACTTTATCATGTCGTTTCATCTCATTCAACATAAGAGTTATTCTAATCAATATAACTGAAATTAAACATTACCCACTTGACGTTTCACTTAGATGCGGGGATGGCTCCTGAAGTGTCTGGTCGTCCGTACTGCACTCGACCGTTCATCAACATTTAGATTTTAAAACACATTTCACAAACATGTATATACATAATTATAAATATATATATAGGTAGTTTATTATTATTCTTTAAACTCAAAAGGCTAAACAATAACAAATTAACATCTAATATATAAACATTCATAACTATATCATTTCTAATTCAAACCCTAAAGAAACATATATAGATGTAAGCTTTGTAAACATTCCATAAAATTTCTAAAACCAATTCAAATTATGAATTTGGGCTTTACTTACAAAAACATATAATTTATCATGAATAATTTTTAGGACAGACAACCCGAATTGAAATACTTTTATAAATTATTCTATAACACAGAAAATTCTCAAATTTTATGAAACACTTAACAAAATACACATAAGTATGTAGTAAAATTTTTAGAACAAGAAAATATCTCAAACTATTTCAAATAAATACAAAATCGCGCAACCTTAAAATTTCGGTATCTCACTTGGCAGTCTATACTAAACGAATTTTAGAAAATCACACACAACTCAAAACCTTTCAAAATTTTCTACATATTATTTAAACATGATAGTGAGGTTCCAGAAAATTTACATGAAGAAATTCTCCCATTTGATTACCTAAACAACACCTAAAAGTTATCACAAAAAAACTGTAATTCAAACCGAACTACTTTTGAAAATTCGTCATAACTCATACACAACTCCAAAAATCACCAAATTTTAACCATAGATTCACAACATCATATAGAATAACCTACTAAAACAGTTTTCTAAAATTCTAAGTATAAAAGTTTATAAAAATCGACAAAGTGGACTGAAATTTTAAAATTCTTCACAAACTGCTCAAACTCACATATCTATACTACCTATAAAAGTATGGATAAATTTGTTGTTTCTCCCTATTGTGAAATGACATATTTAGCCTTACTTAATAATTATTATTTATGTATTACTGTTGTTATTATTAGTATTACTAATTAGACACTAATTTCATGTAGTAATTACCACAAATGACAAAGAAATAGTGAGCATTTATTTCAATAAATGTTAGTACTAACTTAAAAGATATAAATATTATGAATTAATTGCATGAATCATAAAAAGCTTAAAGGTCATGACTTTACGGATACAACCGTTATTATTTTTTGTTGCCCTTTTAAATTAATCTGTTAAACTGATATATATATATTACTCTTTCGCTTTCAACTAAATAACATATGTGCTGTGTAATCTTTTCTATTCTATTAGTTTATTTTATAGCTGCCCATTCAGCTTACCATGATTAGGATGTTGATTTACTTCACTGCATGCCAGGTCATGGAAGTTGTTATGTCATACCAATGATCAGAAAATGGAGACTAGAGAGTAGAGACAGATGATCCCACTACCATTTACAAATATGAGTATGCAATTGTCCTTGAAAATTGTAGTGTCCGAGTACCTTGATATGTTTGCATATTCAATATGTTTTTCCCACTGTATTATAGGCAGGGGCCATACTTTGCAAATGGTTGGGGGCAGGATTCCCTTCCTTACATGAGTGTTGTTATGACTTAGAAGATGTAAGGTGCATTTATTCTTATATTTCCACACTCTTGCTTATGAACCGTCTTTTTTGTTTTGCTACTTAGAACGAGGTTCAGCTATAGTGAAGATGATCATTATATGTCTTCTATTATAATGAAATTGCTCACCTATTGATGGCCGTTATAAATGCATTTATTCAGGTTATGAACTTAACTCAGCAACCTGGTTTTGCTTTTCTTGATCTTGCGGAAAAAGTAATTAGTTACACATAGCAAATTGATATAAAATGCAGCTGTGATGCACACGAGCGCATGTCATGGTACGAGGCATGACATAAGACGGACATGGCATTTCCAAAAATATTCGGACACGATTGTTAGAATATGGAGAGAAAATAATTTAAAACTTTAGGAAAAGAGTAGAGGAAACTTGTATTTTATATATCAATGTAACTTCATTTTTTTGGATGATTACAAATGAAATACAAGACCCCTATTTATACTAATACAAAGCCCAAACCAATGGTTAAGATTGATTCAATTTAATGGCTAAGATTAAAGGACTCTTGAACTACTTGTCTCTTGATCTTTCACATACCCAACTCTTCAACTTCTAATGAATCTAGACATGACTCTTCAACTTCTAATTAATCTAGACATGACTCTTCAACTTCTAATGAATCTAGATTATTATTATTGTATTATTATTATTATTATTTCAACATCCTCCCTTAATCTAGATTCATTACTCCAAGAGACATCCGCAATTTTCGAAAAATATCAAACTTCAACGACTTGGTGAAAATATCCGCAACTTGGTCTTGAGATTTCACATACTCAAGCTCGACTTCCTTCTTGGTGATGCAATCTCGAACAAAGTGATACTTAGTATCAATATGCTTGCTTCTTTCATGAAACACAGGGTTCTTTGCCAATGCAATAGCGGACTTGTTATCAACACGTACCTCTGTTGGACCTTCTAGTGGTAGATGAAGCTCTTTCAACAAGCTTCTCAACCAAATAGCATGACAAATGCAAGAAGTAACAGCCACATATTCCGCTTCACATGTAGAAAGAGTGACAATAGGTTGCTTTTTAGAACTCCATGCAAACGCGGAATTTCCCATAAAGAAAGTAAACCCGGTAGTGCTTTTTCGATCATCAATATCACCGGCCCAATCACTATCACAATAACCAACGAGCTCATAATTTTTAGAATGTGTGTAAAAGATTCCATAATCAAGCGTTCCTTTGATATATCGAAGAATTCTCTTTGCCGCCTTCAAATGAGAAGTATTAGGAACTTCCATATAACGACTCACAAGTCCAACGCCATATAGTATATCCGGTCTTGTACACGTCAAGTACCTCAAGCTTCCAACAAGGCTTTTAAAAAATGTGGGATCAATCTTCTCACCATCTCCGAGCTTTGATAATTTTCCACACTCCACGGGGGTGTTAACAGGATTGCAATTTTCCATCTCGAACTTCTTGAGAATTTCTTTAGCATATCCTTCTTGAGATATGAAAATACCATCATCCTTTTGTTTTACTTCGATGCCAAGATAGTAGGACATTAAACCAATGTCCGTCATTTCAAACTCCTTGGACATAGCTCTCTTGAAATCATTAATCATCGTCGAATTATTTCCTGTGAAAATCAAATCATCCACATACAAACAAACAAGTAAAATATCACCGGTTTTTTCTAATTTTACATAAAGAGCATGTTCATGCGGACACTTGGTAAACCCACTTGCTTGGAAATACTTGTCAATTCTACTATTCCAAGCACGAGGGGCTTGTTTCAAGCCGTAGAGAGCCTTCTTCAATTTTAGGACCTTATCTTCATGTCCTTTTACCACATAACCCGACGGTTGTTCAATGTACACTTCTTCCTCCAAGACACCATTCAAAAATGCAGATTTGACGTCCATTTGGTGAATTTTCCAATAATTTTGAGCTGCCAAAGAAATTATTAAACGAATAGTTTCAAGACGGGCAACTGGGGCAAATACCTCATCATAGTCAATTCCGGCCTTTTGCTTGTATCCTTTGGCAACCAACCTCGCCTTATATTTCTCTATCGCACCTTCGAAATTTCTTTTGATTTTGTACACCCACTTGACTCCAATAGTGGTTTTGCCTTTAGGAAGTGATGCAAGCTCCCACGTATCATTTTTCTTTATGGATTTAATTTCTTCATCCATTGCATCTCTCCATTTTTTGTTTTCAATGGCATCCTCAAAATCTACTGGCTCACTTTCAGAAAATAAGCAAAATTGTGTAAATTCACTTAAATTTCGTACCTCATCAATGTTGTCATACAATTCTCGTAGACTTCTGAACCTTCGAGGCCCTTCACTTGAACTCCCTTCATCAAATTGTGTATTTTGTGGTGGAGGCGATGGTGGTGGAGTGGTAGGTTGCACCATATCTTCTTCTTCTTCTTCTTCTACTTCAACAATGAGCGGATTGTGATTAATTTTTTCATGTGAAGTACTCCAATCCCATGCATTTTCCTCATCGAATTCAACATCCCTACTAATCACGATCTTTCCATTGCAAGGATTATACAATTTATATGCTTTTGAGTTCTCGTCATAACCAATAAATACATACCTTTGACTTTTATCATCGAGCTTACTTCTTTTCTCATCTGGTACATGTGCATAGGCAATGCTTCCGAATACCCGCAAGTGTGAAACACTTGGTTTATAACCACTCCAAACTTCTTGTGGTGTTTTTCCATGAACACTTTTAGTGTGGCAGCGGTTCATCAAGTAGACGGCACAAGAAATAGCTTCGGCCCAGTACTCCCTCGGTATATTTTTACTTTTCAACATACTCCTTGCCATGTTGAGAATACTTCGGTTCTTTCTCTCGGCTACACCATTTTGTTGTGGTGAATATGGAGCTGTCATGGGGCGATAAATACCATTCTTTTCACAGAATTCTTTGAATTGATTTGATGTAAATTCGCCACCTCTATCAGACCGAAGAGCTTTGATTTTGTAACCACTCTGCTTTTCCACCATAATTTTGAACCTTTTGAAGGTTTCAAACACCTCTGATTTTTCCTTCAGGAAATACACCCAAGTTTTCCGAGAATAATCATCAATAAAAAGTACAAAATAATTATTCTTACCAAGCGATGATGGCTTGATAGGCCCACATACATCTGAATGTATCAACTCCAATGGATATCGAGCTCTTGTCATCGACTCCTTCGGGAAACTCTTTCTTGCTTGTTTGCCAAGCAGACACCCTTCGCAAAGTTGATTTGGATGGTCTATGGCGGGTAAGTCTTTTACCATTCTTCCTTTACTCATTAACTTTAGGCCATCAAAATTCAAATGCCCAAATCTCATATGCCACAGCCAGGATGAATCTTTAAAACAAGATTTCAAACACATCGGGACATCACCTTGAATGTTTAACAAAAACATTCTATTTCTTGTCATTGGCACCTTAGCTAGGATCCTTCCATTTTCATCTTTCATTGTTAAACTTTTATCTTTCAAGTGAATGTCATAATTTTTCTCCAACAATTGTCCCAAACTTAAGATGTTACTCTTCATTTTTGGCACATAGTAAACGTTGGAGATAAATTGATGACTACCATCTTTCAAACGTATTAAAATGTTACCTCTTCCTTTTACTTGAATTTGTGAAGAGTCTCCGAAAGTGATATTGCCGCTGATGGACTCATCAAGTTCCACGAACAAACTTTTCTTTCCACAAATATGACTACTTGCACCGGAGTCAAGGTACCATTGATTATTTTCTTCTTCTTGATTGCTTTTACAAGCGAGTAGCATGGTGGGATGGACCTCTTCATTGTTATTCTCCACAAGATTACTCGTCTCTTCGACATAGGTACATTCCGAAGCATAATGGCCAAAACGATGACAATTGTAGCATTCAATATTTGACTTGTCATACCTTTGTTGAGTTTGTCTTCCTCCGCCTCTCGATCCTCTCGGTCCTCTACCTCGTCCACGACCTCTTCCTTGGTTAAAATTTTGTCGTCCTTCATCATTAGGGCGAAAATTATTATTATTTTTCCCATTATTTCCACGAGCATGGCCTCTTCCTTGGTCACGCCCTCGATTTCCACCACGTCCTCGACCTCTCTGAGACGTGCCATAATAAGTCTCATTCTCTTTTAATGTTAGCTTTGCTTTCAAAGCTTGTTCCGGTGTTTCTTGAAACGGCTTTGTCAATCTTTCTTCGTGTGCTTGCAAGGATCCGGCAAGCTCATCCACGGTCATGGTGTCCAAATCTTTGGACTCTTCAATGGCGACGACAACATAATTGAATTTTGCATCCAATGATCGTAGGATTTTTTTAACGATCCGGTTATCCTTCATCTCTTCTCCATATCTTTTCATTTGGTTAGTAATAACCAAAACTCTTAAAATATAATCGGATACTAATTCCGAATCTTTCATGCGTAGAGATTCGAACTCACTTCTCAATGTTTGGAGACGCACCTTCTTGACTTTATCAACTCCTTTGAATGAAGTTTGAAGAATATCCCAGGCTTGTTTCGACGTGGTTGCACTAGCAACTTTTTCGAACATCTTCTCATCCAATCCTTGATGGATGAGTGCAAGCGCCTTTTGATCCTTCTTCTTGGCGGTTGCTTCATTTCCGTCAACTCCATTTTCAATGGAGTCCCAAACTTCATAGGCTCCACACAAAGCCTTCATACGTAAACACCAATTATCAAAATTATCTTTGGTGAGAGTCGGAACTTGCAAAGGTGCTCCGTTTGACATCTTCAAAATTGAGAATATCTCCAAACAAAATTGGCTCTTGATACCACTTTGTTAGAATATGGAGAGAAAATAATTTAAAACTTTAGGAAAAGAGTAGAGGAAACTTGTATTTTATATATCAATGTAACTTCATTTTTTTGGATGATTACAAATGAAATACAAGACCCCTATTTATACTAATACAAAGCCCAAACCAATGGTTAAGATTGATTCAATTTAATGGCTAAGATTAAAGGACTCTTGAACTACTTGTCTCTTGATCTTTCACATACCCAACTCTTCAACTTCTAATGAATCTAGACATGACTCTTCAACTTCTAATTAATCTAGACATGACTCTTCAACTTCTAATGAATCTAGATTATTATTATTGTATTATTATTATTATTATTTCAACAACGATATGGCTCCGACACGGCCCCCTCTGTGCGTCCGACATAGTGTTCAAATTTGATTTATATTTTATTCAAGAATACAGATATATGTGATCACAGTATCAAAGAAATGTCGTGTTCATGAAGTGTCAAACATGACACATTATGATCTTTTGAAATACCCGTACCTTATAGAAATGCAATTGTGGCTGGTAAAATGTCCGTTTCAATTGTATTCAATATATAGTAAGAGGAAAACCTTTGCCGTTTATTCTAGGAAAGGGATACATGAATAAGGGCTTTGACATACATCTTGTTTTTCCTTTTCATACACAGTTTGGTATTTGTTGTACGACTAAATTTGGTGTTGCATGAACAACAAATGGTAATGGAGTTTTATCTTAATTACGATAAACTAAGAAATATGTTGTTTTACATATGTTGTTCAACTTAAAAATTAAATAAAGTAAAAAAATTACTTTGGACCCGCTTTAGCAAAATGAATTAATAACATAAAAGTGTTTTAATAGAAAAGGACAATAAAATTTGTATATACTAAAAACCATAACTCCATATACTTTGAACAAAAAAGTTATTTTATTTGTATTTTTCTCTCAAAAATCTAAGATCCAAACATACCTTTAAAAATGAGTGCTTGCATATCGATATTGAGATGTGTTTCTTCAAATTGTGAATAACTAACAGGGCGATCCTTAGTATAATGAATAATTGATGCATGACGGTTAATTATGCCTCTCACATTGATCATAATATATGAATATTTTTATTTTTTCATTTTTTTTAAACTTTAATTAAGGTTTTATTTTATTTAGTTTTTAAATTTTAATAATCTTACTATAATATTAAAATTAATCATGATAAGACATTATCTATTTAACTTTTCCTTTACTAAACTTTCCTATTTTTTACTAATTTAGGACAAAAACATCTAAATGAATGATATATATATATATTGATTAAATATATATCTTTATATCATACTACATAAAATTATTTATATATTTAATTTTTTAAAGTAGCTTTTCATGCATTTACCTATATAACCATTAAAACAACTCATTTCCTTAAGAAGTACATATAGTATAATTTCTGGATATCTTCCCATTTGGGGCCATATAAGTTATATAAAAATACACAATAATTAGTGATAAATACTTTATAACTTCTATATATGTAAGCAACATTTGATATTCCAAACCATAAACCAATAAAAATTAACGTTTTATTGATATAATAAATTTAACTAAAACTTATTTCTATTAAAAAAAACGAAACTAATAGAAATAATTAGAGAATGATTACTGAACGTAATAACACCCAATATACAATTTAGAACATAGATCAATCTTAACCAACAAAGATAAAAATAGTTAGAGAAGAAACATAAGCAACTAGCCAAAGTTTGGTAATCCAAATTAAAAACACATAAATAAGTTAAAGTGCATCACATAAGTAAAATATTGATAATTTTTTAAATACTAAAACTTACAATTTAGCCATGTAATTCATCTCAGTGAATTTCGCGCCGTTGTAAATTTTCATCTCAGTGAAATTCTTAATTGAAAAGTAATTAGTTTTAGAAAATTCAATCCATAAAGTTGCAATTTAGCCACGTAATTCAAACTGCTATATTTTCATTAACTAAAAAGATGATATTACTATTGTACTTTTGTAGTATTTAAACATTAAATTAGTGAGCAACGTCCTTATAATAAACTTAAAGTATTATTAAAGTTTAACATGCATTGCCAAAAATAAAAATTTAGTTATAAATTTTCATCATTTCTCAACAACCTTTAGAATATAAATTTAAATTTGTCTTTTTCAATAATTAACTAATATATATGTGCTTATTACAAGTCAAGTAATTCTTACGAAAATTGTTTAATTCAATATTATTCGTAATTGATACATTTATATGTTTTTTATTGTATGTTATATAGATTTTTCTTAACATCGAAATTGATATTAAATTTGATCCATATTGATAATGTATATTTACATTATCATTAAATTTTACTTTAAATATATACAATAATGATATTTTCATTATATTGAGGAGAATTATTAAGAGGAGAACTTTTCAACATGTGAAATTAGGATTTAGGCACATTTGGGATACATGACAGCTTCTAATGTTCTTTTATCTTCTTCTTTTTTGAGTCTAAGTTGGCGTAAACCTTTAAAAAGCACATTTTCGTTAAAATTCAATATTATGACAAGTATTATCATCCTTTATGAAACTTTTTCTTTCTTGGAATTTAATATTTATTTATCAAGTGTATGCATATAATCCATTATTTTAATTATTTAATGAAGTAGAAATTTGTATTATGCAGCCACGTATTACTAAATAATCAAATTCCTTTATTATAATTTCATAGAAGCTATTAATAATAATTTCATGTTCATATTCTTATCACTATCTCAAATTTTGTAGTATATGTTAAAAAAAATTGCTATAAAATTATATCAACTTAAAGTAAAATAACAATTTATTCTATGTGACTTGTATTAGTTATCTATGTATTGAGTTTTCAATTTCTTGCATTTTTAACTTTTAGGATCGTGAATTTTTACAGTTAATTTTTAATTATTAAAAATTTAATAGATTAATTTTCATATAACATTAAAAGTCAAATTTAAAGTATAGAAAATGTAAGAAATTTTATAGTATTTTTCATTCAATTTGTTACAATTCAATTATGGACATTTTATCATAATAAGAATTTAAACAACACCAACAATAAAGTGAATAAACTATTGAGTACAATGGAAGACACAATTGAAAATTTAAAAGGAATAAAGCATAATATTTAATGACTTAATAGAAAAATTAACTTAATGGAGAAAATATTTTACTTATACTTTTCTCCTTCAAATCTAAAATCCAAACATAACATAAAAAATTGAGTGACCACGTGCAACGCACATACATCTTGCTAGTTTCCTAAAATAAAAATGCACTTTCAAGTTTTTAACCAAACATCCTCAATAAAAACCACCTCAAGATCATATTACACACATGCAACAAGTTTAGACATGATAACAAAACATGGAATTTCATAATCAACACTTAAATGATATGTATATATATATATATATATATATATATATATATTAAGACCTATTATGTTGAACAAAGTAAAGTAGAAATAAAAATTCATAAATTACCTCTAGTTGTTGATCAATATAGAAACAAAATGCTTGTTCACTTGATAGCTTTGAGAGAAGAGGAGTCTTGCATATGATTTGGAAATGGAAGAATGGTTTGTGCACAAAATATTTTGTACCACTTCTTTGCATGCAAGGTTGAGGTGTCTTTAATCTAATGTTGCTAAGTGGAAAAATATGGAGCAAGAGTGAGGTGTCATTAGTCTAATGTTGCTAAGTGGAAGACACATGTTAATTTTAGGTGAAATTGAACCATAATCCTTCTAATCTTTCATATCTTATAACTTGCTCCCATAAGATTTTTAGGTAATATAATTTTTGACCACAAAACTTTATTAAAACTTAGTGTTAACTTAGGTAAATAACAATACAATGCTATATTAACATTATTGATGCTCAATCAAAATTTGACTAATTAGATGCATAACTAATCAATTTGACTATTTAAAATGTGACGTCATATTCGTTCCGTCACGACTTCAATGTAAATTCAATGTACTAATTATTGAAATTATTTCATATTCACTTATCTATTTTTCGTTCGTTCATAACGACATTTTGTGTCGAGTGCATCACGATCGAACTCGGTCTCTTCGGGTAGCTATCATGCAAGACTTTTCAACTTGAGAAACAATAGCTCGTTATAATCGTTTAAACGTAAAGCTCAGTTAAACATTAAATAAATTAGCAATAATAAATTAATAAATAAAAATGTATTTATATGCCAAAAATATGTTATGCATGATTTTCAAAATGGGTGTTACAGATTATTAGCAAGTAAGTTGGGCCCAACTCGAAATTTAGTTGGGCCCAACTTGAAACCAAGTTGGGACCAATTAGGAACCAAATAAAATTTCTTAAGAACCAACCCAACTCAAACTAATTTCATTGGGTTGGACCCATGATTTTGGACCTATTTTGTCACCGCTTGTTTCAGTATGTTCACCTCCAAACATCCGTACCTTTCACATACCTAAAAATCTATTTCAATAAGTGCCAACGAATCCCATCAGAATTTGACATCAACTTACTCACAAGACTTATTGCATAAAATAAATCGAGTGTTGCATCATTTTCGCTATGTCAGTTAAAATGTACGTGTGGCAGAAAAATGGGAAAAAAATAAAGACTTTGTTTGTTTATGTTTTTTAGTTAAAATATTTGAAATTTTCTTAGAAACTGCGTACTATCGAAATTTGTGTGAGAATAGTAGGTGTTTGTTTATGGGTATGTTTGGTTTTGTTTTGGTTGGTTATTTTGGTGAGAATTTAATTTTTGGTGAGAAATTTTTAGGGAGGCATGCATTATTGGTGAGATAGTGTTAGGTTTAATTTGAGAATTGGTTTTTGATTGTATATTTTTTGGTGAGATATTGTTTGGTTTTATTTTGGAAGGGAACATAAGTTACTGTAGCAGTCAAATCATGACAGTTTTTGTCTGTTAATGATTAAAAAATAATTAAAAGTTATATTATACTATTAAAATTATAATAATTATATTATAAATGAATATTTATTTGTATATTAATTTAAACTTCGATATTAATTATCATTGAATATTATATAATTTAGTTGGTAGTCTTAATCTATTATATTATAATTTAGTAATCAAATAAATTTTGTAAGTAGTATACATACAATATTAATCTATAAATGCAGATATTATTATAACACACCGAGTTATAGTGTTATGGTAGTACTTTATGATAAAATTAATAATTTCATATTTGTATTTATTGTTATAATTTTATATTAATAATATATTGACATATATGAAACAAACATCAACATATATTATATCATGTCTTCGTACGATTTCTTTAATTCATACACTAAAATTCTTAATATATTAATTATTCCTAAATTGGATTTTGAAAGAATGAATGACGTGTCTAATGACAAGAACTCTTAATTAAAATTTGGTGCTACTCGCCTGAAAGGACAATAATAATGGATATCTATACTTACATTATTAATATGAAAACCACTCATTTGTGAGGCTGCAAATCAATTTTGTAGTAAAAAAAATTGTGTTTTATGGTGACATAAATTCAATAAAGTAACAGTTTTTTATGGATGAAACTAAAGCTACTAAAAATGCATTTTATGGATTGAAGTTTTACAATTTTGTAAAAAATTAACATGATTCAAAATGCAAAAGCCTTATCTTATGAAACTAGTATTCTAATTTGATAGAAAATTAAACGTGTAATATATTAATACATAAATCTTAGTGAAAAATCGAACGTTTATTATATTTATTGTTTTATTTTAGTAGAAGATTGATTTCAGTGTTGTGCCAATCAACTTGATGGCCTTTTATTTCTGCTTATACCAAGTATGTCTTGTGTATTTAAGCTTCGCTTTTGATCAATAAATTTATTAATGATAATTAATATTGAAGTTTAATCTATGATATAAAAAAATTAACAGGTTTTATTAATGCCAATTTTTGGTCCAATCAATAAATAAATAATTGAGTCAAGTGGGGAGTGGGTTAGTATTAATGCCAATTTTTTGTCCAATCAATCAACTCCTTCACATAGTGTGAGGCATGGATTTTGTAAAGATCATGTTTATCACTGTATCATACATATACAGACTCACCACCCCACCCCACCCCCCCAACTGGCAATTTTTGATCCATTCTCGAAGATAGATGAACAGTGTACGTAAGGACAAAAACATTTTATAGGATTATTTCACTCTCATTCACTTTCATCATTTTCTTCTTCTTCTTCAATATTTACTACACAAACCCCCTTCTGTTCATGCTATATATATATATATATCTGTATATATATAAACCTAGAAAAATAAGATGAAAAAATACACAGAAACAATGTTGGAAAATCAATTAGAATGCAGCAGTGGGTGTGAATCTGGTTGGACTCATTACTTAGACCATTCTTCTTCTTCTTCTTATTCTTATTCATCTTCGTATAATCAAGCTTACATTCATGAACAAAGAAGAACCATTAATGGAGCTTCAAGTACCAAACATTGTTGAGAAATTAAAGAGAAAAGGAGGAAATAGAAAATAATTGTAGAAGACAAAGTCTGATGTGAGTAATTAATGAGAGAGAGAAATGTGATGTTTTTACTGACCAAAAAGAAATGTTTTTCGGACCAAAAATATCAATTTTTTCTGACGCAAAAATGTGTTGGCCAAACGTTATTGGACCAAAATTTTTGGCCAAAAGGGTTTCAAAACGAAACCAAACATTGCCTATATTTTTCAAAATAGTTTAAAGTTATAAAAATGTACCAATTCAATGGTGATAGGTTATGGATGATGTATAAAATGATTGTGTTAGTTGTTTATATCGTGATTATGTTAATAAAAAATAATAAAATAAATAAAAATTGTAGAGTATGAAATAGAAATAATTATTATAGTAAATGATTTGATTGGTGAATGTGCGAAATGATGTATATATGATTTGTGTATTGTTAGTTACATAGGGGACTGGAAAAGTAAAGTTGAAAAATGATAATTTGGATGAAAATTCGGAGGTCTTAGCGTATTAAATTTATTTTAAATTTTATGATTCAAATATTTGAAAATATATAACAAACAAAAAACCAAAATAAACCCATCTAAATTTCCAAAAAACAAAGGTACATAACTTAGTGGATGGACTGGACAGTTGACAGAGCGTAACTAGACTATGTTCAAATGTTAGTCTAAGAATTGACCAATTACCCAAATTAAACTGAAACATATGGGCCTCAGGCCATTTACTAATCCTGATATTAATTGAATGTTTGGTCTTGGTGATAAGTCCATTTTAAATATGTTTTGCAAATAACATATATCCCCTGTTGCAGGCCCAGATGAAAATTTTTGATCTAATTTCATTATAAATTGAATTAAATTTATTCTAGTTCAATTGAGATTTTTTGTGGAGAGATCCATAATCCTTTGTCCATACTTCAAATAATATGAATAATAAAAGAAAGCAAAAAAAAATTCCATAATAGAAAGACTTTTTTTTTTGTTAGGATCTAGATAACCCCAATAATCCTCATGAAAATAAATATTTAATTGTTTATGAGTAGTAAAAATGCAGTCATCAGTTCATTAAATTTGTAGAAAAACAATCAGCATGGTGACCTAGTACTTAACTAGCTAGGTTTACTTGTGTTAAAAAAAATTAATACATTATATTTTTAATGTAAATGATACTCAATAAACATTTCAATTACAAACTCTTTATTATCAAGTTTCATGTGCGTGTTAGTATGTATATATATATATATATATATATATATATATATATATATATATATATATATATATATATCAGTAATAACACTTTTATTATCTATGACTTAGGTAGTTATATTAGTAATAAAAATATATACGAATAATATTGTATTAACTATATTAATTAATTATAAAAAAAATAAATTTAAAAGGTTATAAAATTCAAATTTTCATTCTTAATTTAATCTTCCACCCAACTAGTCATTGAATTTCATACTGTTCATCTTGTTATATATATTCATATTAAAAATTTATAAATATACACATATATTTTTGTAAACAATAAATTTAACTTGAGCTAACTCAGTATATATATAATATAGTGGTAATTATGAGATAATATTCTTTAGACCTAGTTATCTATTCTGAATTACCTATTTCAATTGGCCAAAAATTATTTGGATAGACATTAGATTAACATATATTTTTTATTTTTTAGGTACATGAGTATTTCGTTACCATTTTTACTAAAATTTTCATAAGTTTTGAATATTATTTTTACATAAATGTGTTACATTAATTAAATATATGGGATTTTATCGAGTTAATCCCTAATTAGTTGCATATATTATGAAAAACCATGTTATATAAGCAAGAATGTATCCACTTTAATTTTTTTATTTATTGAATAATTGTGTAGTCATAATGTTAAAATCTATTATATACCGAATGTTTTGAGTTCGATTCGGACGAGCAAAATAATCGAGCTTGACCTCAACTGAACGAGCCGAGCTTGAATTTTGTCCATTTACCTCGATCTCAAGCGCAAGCTCTAAATAATGGGCTCGATAACCTCAAGCTCGAGCTTAAATTTTTTAAGACAAACTTCTTCGTCTAATAAATGAACTTTATTCTTTTTTTGCTATCTACTTTATAATGAAATAAAAAAAGGAAAGGATGATGATCATAAAACTTATTTTCATAAACCAATTTCTTTGCAATCTTGGGAGTAATATTTGAGCAATAATGGAATGTGAAATTGTGTTGGATCCAAAACAAGGAAAAAATATTTCTTTAGTAAACTTGTTATTTAAGGTTGTCCATAAAGAGAAATTAGTCAAATTCTTATTTATTAAGATATTTATGCTAGTGGTCAACTTATGGAAAAAAAATTAATAGAGCTAAATAGCTAATTAACTTTGAGATGAAGTTATGAACTCTGAACAAGTGGATAGTTATAACTAGGAATTATGAAGGATATTTATGGTAATTTTTGACCAATTCTTCATAAGTTGAACATTGTGTTTAATTATCCATACATATTGCATGCGCAGATTGTGAATTAGCAATTTAGCATTGTGTAACCTCTTTTACTTGTTTTTGACAAATTTATATATCAATAATTAGGAAGGTGATATATATAGAGAATTCACCATTTTTTGTCCATATGAATATTCTAACCGTTATATTATAGGTCACACATTTACACGTGTACCATAAAATATTACACATTTATATAATATGTAGTTTAAAAATAAACATATCCCATATATATAAATTGAAATTATTTTAAATTAAACTACTAACACATTATAACATAAGGTTTGATTTAATTGTTTCTTCCCAATATTTTATCTACCCTATTTTACTAAATTATTCTCTATCTATCTAGTACAAATCCCATCACTTCTTTTTTAGGGCAAATAGATATAAATAGATATCCATCAAGATGATTTATCTTAGCCAATAAGCCATTTGTATAATCAATTAGTGATCGGCTCGTAAATCAAAATTTAGAAATAATGTATATAATATATAGTATAAACCAATTTCCAACAAAGTAATAAATAAGTGTCCAAATCCCTAATTGAGATTGGGAATTATCTCGTTCCCCAATATTATCGATAGGAAAAAGAGGAGAAAACAAATGCCCTTTATGGATTTTCGTTACGTTAACGTTAGCCTTTTAATCATGGCATATGGTTAATATTGATAATTGTTGATGCAAACTAAATAAGCTCAACTTGATCAATAAATTTTGAGATTTGGGCTCCAATATTATATGTATAACTCCAGGCCTCAATAATTATAATTAATTATGTAATATATATTATTATCAAACATAAAACATATATTTATTAAACAAAAAATGATACAGCTCGATCTCGAGTAGATTTCCTATCTCACTTAAGTACGATTTAAGTATGATTCTGAGATGATTTAACTCGCCTTATACTCCTTTTTCTATACAAAGTTATTACAAAAACAAATAATATATAAACATGATTGATTAAAAAATATTAGTAATAATAATGGAGTGAAAATAATTTATATACTTTTCTTTAAGATATCTATAAAATCCTATAAATTTACCAAAAAGAAAAAAGGACTAACACCCTATAAAAATCATATATAGATTAATATTAAATTAAATGCACCTAATTAAGAAATTAATACAGAAAACTGCACAAAACACACTATGCCTCAGTTGCAGCCTGCAGGCCGTGAAGGCTAATTTGGATCACGCCCAATACGTAATGCGCAAGACATGTGAACATTACAACTTGGCCCACCTGTCAATCTTGGGATTTAGAACTTAGGATAAAATATTTTCACTTTATTCAATGATTTATTACTTTATTTTAATTTCATATCACAAATATAGCTATATTTCCTATGCTCCAATAAATATTGATCAATGGGTGGTCAACAAGTCTACTACATCTTGTTTAAGTGGTCGAGTCTACATCTTAATTTTTGGTACTTGAAATAATTAAAAGAAATTGAATTTCATTTAGAAGATGATCAGTTGAGTCAACTAAAATTTGAGCTTGAACTCATATATAAATGTTGTCATAATTTGTGATCAAGCTTGAGATTTTATGTTCTTCATTTTATCTTTTTTTTTTTTTAACTATACACTAGGGTTAATACAATACTATTATTCTTAACAAACATATAATTTTCATTTTCATTTATAATCTTATCTGAGTAAATTTATCAACTCAATATTCCTACAAGTAATTCAAGATAATTTAGTGATATAATGTACTAGCTCAAGTATCACAATTGAAAAACAAATTTCATACGCTAGCTCAAGTCTAGCTCTATATTTTTTATATGGGCTCAACCTTTCTCGAATTACAATGCACATGTATATATTGAGACAGATTTAAGGTAGTCCTAGCTATACGATAATGGGACGAGACTATATTCAGGATTTATACTACACCAAACTCGATAAATTTATTGTTAAAAAAATAAGGTCTTATTTGTTTGTATTTTTAATTTTATTTAAAGATCATAAAATTTTTAAAAATTATAAAATAAATTTTTTCCATTCAAATTCATCTTTTCTCAATTCTATATTTTAATCATCTATATAATTACCTATCAATTACTTAATCCATTATTTTATAAAATTATCAATCAACAATCATTCACTCCATTAATTTTTTTTTAATTTTTTATACTTTACAATTATTTAACCCATGACATATAAACTAATCATTTTCTATTTGACAGAAATTTATAAATTCCAGCAAAATTTTAAAAACAAAAAAAAAAGCTTGATAAATCATTCACACAAATTTCTGTAATACCCATTTTCAGTACAAAATTATAGATTTAACTCAATTATAAACAAACAGGACGTAAAATTCTGTATGAATAGTTGTTCTAGATTACATTTTCATTTTTGGATAAAATAAGGGATAAATGCAAAAAACCCCATGTGAAATAATTTATTGGCTGAAAACCCCATGTGAAATAAATATAGGCTAAAAATCCCCTGTGAAATTTTTTCATTGCAAAAAACCCCCTCGGTCAGTTAGGTCAGCTACCCCCTGTGAAATAAATGCAAAAAAACCCCCTGTGAAATAATTTATTGGCTGAAAACCCCCTGTAAAATAATTTATTGGCTAAAAACCCCCTGTAAAATTTTTTCGTTGCAAAAAACCCCCTCGGTCAGTTAGGTGTAGGGGTGTTCACGAGTCGAGCCGGCTCGAAAATAGCTCGAGCCTAAACATGCATGTTCGCAAGCTCGCGAGCCGGCTCGCGAGCCGGAATAAAAAAATAAATTTTAATTAATATATATTAAAAAAATAAATATTTATTAATTTTTTTATATAAAATGATATATTATAATAATATATTTATAAATAATAATATTTTTTACTTTAATTATAATTATATATAATATATAATAATATATGAATAAATATAAAATTAATTAAATATTTTTATACAAAAAAAATTATAAAAAAAATATATTTTTTTTAAAAAAATATTATTTTATAAAAAAAATTATTTTTTTGAGCTCGAGCTCGGCTCGAGTCTGGCTCGAGCTCGAGCTCACATTCTTGCAGCTCGTCGAGCTCGAGCTCGAGCTTGAGCTCGAAAATTGTGGCTCGAGCTCGAGCTCGAATTTTTTGGCAAGCTCGGCTCGAGCTCGACTCGTGAACACCCCTAGTTAGGTGAGCTACACGCGCCGTATGTGCGTTTTTTTTGTGATTATTAGACATTAAATGACTTATTCATTTACTTTTATGTCCCTTTTATGTATTGTACTTATATATTCATTTGGGATACACTTTTACTCATGTTTACACAAAAAAAAATATTAAAGATAGTTTTTCATAAAATATTTCTTTTATTTTTAGTAAATATGCCTCATAATATTTAAATTTTAGACCATTAACATATAAGTACTTATATATTCATTTGGGATACACTTTTACTCATGTTTACACAAAAAACGATATTAAAGATAGTTTTTCATAAAATGTTTCTTTTATTTTTAGTAAATATGCCTCATAATATTTAAATTTTAGATCATTAACATTATTGTTTTTACTATTATGAGGCATATTTACTAAAAATAAAATAAATATTTTGCAACGACCGAGGGGGTTTTTTGCAACGAAAAAATTTCACAGGGGGTTTTCAGCCAATAAATTATTTCACAGGGTTTTTTTTGCATTTATTTCACAGGGGGTAGCTGACCTAACTTTCACAGGGGGGTTTTTGCAACGAAAAAATTTCACATGGGGTTTTTAGCCTATATTTATTTCACATGGGGTTTTCAACCAATAAATTATTTCACAGGGGATTTTTTGCATTTATCCCTAAAAATAAAAATGTTCACATTAAGTCAAATTCTATATAAAATACATCACTTTCAAATCACACTACACATTTTCCTATACTATATACTCGTTATTTAATCATCTTAATTACTCCATACTCTCCTTGTTCATTAATTACATAATTCAACTATTCAACTTATTATTTTTCTTAAATTTATTTCCCTTATCAACATTATAAATTAATTAATTCAATCATTTCGTATATTAAATTACATTGAAAATCTATTTTATGAAACACATTAAAGTAAATCAAAAGGTCACTATCTTCACATAAATTTTATAGTACATAGTTTTAATAAAAAATTAAAAAATATATACTTTAAAAACCACAAACTATATACCAAACAGAAATAATCTTATATAAAACCTGGCCCTGTCAACCTGTGAAAGAGGAGCCCCACAGAATCTCACTTAATGCTGACAATAACAGAGCACAATCAAAGACTAATTTAGGACAGGATCTAATCATTGTTTTTAATGGGTCAAAACTCCAAACCATGTAGACATATTTATTCAAAAAAATATTATCTTTATGGAGTAATTGATAATAAAATATTGTTACTCCAAAAATACACGAACATTTAACATAATTTTCAAGAAACACGGATGGTTTTCTAATTTTTTTTTTCCGCATAAAATTTAATAATGAAAAAAATTTAAAAATACCAAAAAAAAAAAGAAGATAAAAGAAAAGAAAAGAAAAGAGTTATAAATTGAGTATAAATATAATCAAACAAGTTTCATATAATCAGTAGATGAGAATTTTGTCTATATGCATATACGCATGTAAGAAAACATAAAAAATTAAGATATTATAATTTTTCTTATAACGGTGATGTATGTTACTAATTTTAACAAAAGAAAACATAATACATATCACCGGTTATAATGTTATATGAGCATTTTTTCTTTTAAGAATTTGAAGAAATATGTATAATAACACTTTAATAATTCTATATCTTACAAGTTAAATTTCTTGAACTTTGTCAATATGTGTTATGAGCGCTATATTTGAAGTCACATTCTTCTTTATCTAAATATAATGTTGTATTTTATACTTTTTGATACACATTTTTTGGCTATGTTTGGTTTATTTTAGTTAGAATTTTGGAGAGAATTGTTGGTGATAATTTTGTTGGGATATGTGCAATCGATGTGATTGTATTTGATTTTATTTTGTAAGTTGATTTTTTTTGTGAATGTTTTGGTGAGATAGTGTTTAGTTTTATTTTCAAAACGAACGTAAGCTACTCTAACAATTAAATCGTGGAAGTTTTGTCCATTAGTGATTAAATAATAATTAAAACTTGTAATATAATATTAAAATTGTAATAATTAATATATATAAATATTTATATGTATATAATTGTAGTTGATATTTATATATTATAACTTTTTATTAATATATAAAATATTACATATTTATGTATCTCTATACTATACAAATATAGTCATGAATTTTATTATAATTATATTAAGAATTAAAAGTATTAAGAATTAAGAATTGAATTGAAAAAAGCAAATGAAAGTAATATTACTCTAAAAACCTATTTGTCAATTTTAATGTTCTAATAGTGGAATTGCAACCACCTCTTGGGCTGATACGTAATAGGTATAAGCAATTTCAAAATGAATTTGTAACATAGCCAGAATCTTTTTCAAATGGAATTAAGTTTTTTGTCCAAAGCTAATATCAGACACAGTTTGATTTCCAGTTATAATGTATATTAATATAATATTTGTGTTAACCTAATTAAATATTTTTATACTTGATTACAATGTTAGAATTAAAATACTTCTTCTAATATATATTATTTTAACTTATGTAAAATAAAGTTAAGGATACTCACACTGAAATATACATTGTACATACATCGAAGTTGAGATTGTGTTTGATTAATTGTATTGGTGAGAATTACGGTAAAACTATTTTTAAAACACATACATATTTGATGAGATATTATTTAATTTAATTTTTAGAAAGGAATTGTACATCACATCATGTATGCTTTTTGTTGGTTAATTGATAATTAATTGTTGAAAGTTAAAATATTAAAGTAGTATAATAGTTATCTATATGAATATAATTTGTGTGTAATAGTTGTTGGAAATATTTATGTGAGAGCACTTCGGGATAGTGTCTTTAGAATGTGTGTAGTCGAAGCAAGAGTTCTACTCTTTGTCTTTGAAACGAAATTGCCTCGCTCTCGGTGCTTACGGGTTGACGGCAATCGTTTCCCAAGATTCAACGACTATAATGTTTCGAAATAGTAGCACTACAAATTTCAAAACTCGGCGAACAAAACTTTGTTTTGAACTCTCAAATTTTGTAAGAATGCACTAATGATTTTAATGCAGAAAAGAAAGAAGAGAATTGTGAATGGGATGATAAATTCGGATTTATGGGGACCTATTTATAGAAAATGAAAAGATGTGGGCTAGCAAACACAACTTTTCATTTCAACCCCAAAAGACACCTTTTAGAACAAAAAGACACCTTTTAAGAACAAAAAGACACCTTTTCATTTCAACAGGTACGTTTTTGATCCAACGGGTGTGTATGGACCGGGTGCATTATTTCGTATGCGATCTTGGCCATAAATCGCATTCAGACGCGTCCATCCGTATTAAAACTTCATCCAACGGTTAGAAATTAATTTGGGAATTAAAATAAAAATAAAGAATTTAATTTGAATTAATATTCAAATTAATTCTATTAACTTTGGACATTAATTTCTCATTCATCCCTAATTGGATTTGTGAATATAAATATACCAAATTAATCTACACAAGAAGTAGATTAATATTATCCAAAGATATTTCAATTTCTACAAATGGAACTTGCTCAAATAATTGGATAAAGTTATACAAATGTAAATCCAAATTCCAACAATCCCCCACATGAATGAAAATTATGCAAAGTTTCATGCGGATGCAAAGTTTCATGCGGATGTTTTAAGAGAGTTCAAGCGAGAAGCAATTGCATCGAGAGAGGTAGTTTTTGGCTTTGAACCTTCCCTAGTGTAATACCATCGGATTTACTTGCTGGGCAGTGAACGCGATATCTTGAACTGATCAGCGTTTTGTGTAAACCAAGACAATGATACACACACAATAACTTCTCTAACAAGTTTTTAGTTTTCACTGTTGTGTCCGTTTTGGCCATGGACCATCTTGGATTCATAAGTGTTGACCTTTTGAAGCGGCCCTCACTTCACACTTATATAGGTGATCTCCTATTAAGAGTACCCTGCCTTACTCCACTTTATTACGTCTCACCATCCTTGAGACAGTATAGGAATCATTAAAAGCTTCTTTAGCTTAACCTCACCTACGCTCTGCAGGATTTATTTTTAGCACTTGTCTATCCTAGGAATGGGTTAGAGATTTATCTCCTTCAAGTGCGACACTGAATCTAACATAATTTGTTTTTCCCTTTGAACCTAGATCTTGGGATCTCCAGTCAACAAGGTAGGGTTACCCTTATGTTGATCCTTAAGTTGTAGGATTTAATCCCATTCCCCTTGATAGGCAGTATACTTGATCTCTAGGCAAAGCTTTTGTTAACGGATCCGCAATGTTCTCTTTTGATTTCACATAATCAATTGAGATAATACTACTAGAGATCAACTGCTTAATGGTGTTATGTCTACGGCGTATGTGTCGTGACTTACCATTATACATGCTGCTTTGTGCTCTCCCAATTGCCGATAGACTATCGCAATGTATAAGTATGGGAGGCACAGGTTTCAGCCAACAAGGAATATCTTCTAAGAAATTACGAAGCCACTCAGCTTCTTCACCAGCTTTATCTAATGCTATAAACTCCGATTCCATTGTGGAACGAGCTATACATGTTTGCTTAGAAGATTTCCATGACACTGCTCCACCACCAATCGTGAAGACATATCCACTAGTGGACTTGGAGTCTTTTGTGTCAGATATCCAGTTAGCATCACTGTATCCTTCTAATACAGCTGGATATCTCTTATAGTGTAATCCATAATTCCAAGTATATTTTAAATATCTTAGAACTCTAGTCAGTGCCGCCCAATGGTCACTACTTGGATTACTTGTAAATCTACTCATTTTATTTACCGAGTAAGCAATATCCGGACGAGTGCAGTTTACAATATACATTAGACTGCCAATAATCCGTGAATATTCTAATTGTGATACGGGTTCACCATGGTGTTTGGCTAGATGTAAGCTTCTATCCATAGGTGTCTTAGAAGGTTTACAATCAAATTGATTAAACCTTTTCAATACATTTTCAATGTAGTGAGATTGTGTTAAGACTATTCCATCAGATGTTTTAGAGATCTTGATCCCTAGTATAACATCTGCTACTCCCATATCTTTCATTTCAAAATGCTTCTTTAGCATTTTCTTAGTGTCCATGATAATATCATGACTACTACCCATTATTAGCATGTCGTCTACATATAGACAAACAATTACATAAGCTTCAGGAGTGCCTTTAATGTAAACACATTTGTCACATTCATTTATTTTGAAGCCATTTGACATCATTGTTTTGTCAAATTTTTCATGCCATTGTTTTGGCGCTTGTTTAAGTCCATACAATGACTTAACAAGTTTGCACACTTTGCTTTCATTTCCTGGAGCTACAAAACCTTCGGGTTGCTCCATATATATTTCTTCATCTAACTCACCATTTAGAAAGGCTGTTTTAACATCCATTTGATGTATTTCGAGATTATGCAATGCAGCGATTGCTATCAGTACTCTAATAGACGTTATCCTTGTCACGGGTGCGTAGGTATCGAAAAAATCAAGGCCTTCAGTTTGCTTGAAACCTTTTACAACCAAACGAGCCTTGTACTTGTCAATAGAGCCATCAGCTTTATATTTCCTTTTTAGAATCCATTTGCAGCCCAATGGCTTGCTTCCCTTAGGAAGATCAACTAATTCCCAAGTGTTGTTATGCATAATAGATTCTATTTCACTATTTATAGCCTCTTTCCAGAGTGGTGCGTCTGGACTAGACAATGCTTCGTTAATTGTCCTAGGCTCATTATCTAACATATAAGTTAGAAATTCAGAACCATAACTTTTTGCAAATTTTGTCCTTTTACTACGTCTTGGTTCTTCGTCCTTTTCTTCGTCCTCTTGACGAGAATCACTTGTAGCTCTTTTATTTGAGCTTGATTCTTTCCTATCTTTACAAGGAAAGATTTCCTCGAAAAATACTGCATTTCTTGATTCTATTATCGTATTTTCATGTATATCAGAAATGTCAGATTTATGTACGAGGAACCTATAAGCACTACTGTTATGTGCATATCCTATAAATATGCAATCAACAGTTTTAGGCCGAATTTTGACTTGCTTAGGTTGAGGTACTTTAACCTTTGCTAAACACCCCCACACTTTAAGATAATTATAGTTAGGCTTATGACCTTTCCATAATTCATACGGAGTTTCACTCCTAGTTTTGTGAGGAATTTTATTTAGAATGAAGTTCGCCGAAAGAATTGCTTCCCCCCACATATTTTGTGGTAAGCCCGAACTAATCAACATAGCATTCATCATCTCCTTTAGAGTACGATTTTTGCGTTCAGCAATGCCATTTGATTGAGGAGAGTATGGAGCGGTGGTTTGATGTATAATGCCAAATTCTTGACATAAGTCATCGAATGGTGCTCCATATTCACCACCTCTATCACTTCGAATATTTTTTATTCGACTACTAAGTTGATTTTCGACTTCATTCTTGTAGTGTTTGAACACTTCAACGGCCTCGTCTTTGCTTTTTAGCAAATATACATAACAGTAGCGTGTGCAATCATCAATAAAAGTAATGAAATACTTTTTACCACCTCTAGTTTGCACAAACTTTAAATCACATATGTCGGTGTGAATAAGTTCTAGAGGTTCGGTATTTCTTTCCACCGAGTGGAAAGATGTTTTAGCTAATTTAGCTTCAACACAAATTTCACATTTTTCATGTGCATCAATTTTAAACGACGGTAATAATTCCAAACTCACAAGTTTTCGTAAAGTATTAAAATTCACATGTCCTAATCTAACATACCATAAATTTGAATACTCAAGCAAGTAAGAAGAATTATTTTTTATTTCATAATCACCAAGGTCACGTTTGACCGTCATTACATTCATTTTGAAAAGGCCCTTATCAAGGTAACATTTTCCTACATACATGCCACTCTTAGTGAGTGCTACTCTATTAGCCTCAAACCCTATCTTAAATCCTGCCTTAACTAAAGCAGCTCCGGAGATCAGGTTCTTGCGAATATCCAGTACATGTAGCACATCGACCAGAGTCAGCTCTTTGCCCGAGGTCATTTTCAGAACCACACGTCCCAAACCAACAACCGGTGAGGTAGAAGAGTTTCCCATGTATAGCTTTCTTCCACTGATTGGGAGATACTTCGAGAACATCTCTTTATCTGAGCAGATGTGGCGAGTAGCTCCAGTGTCGATGAACCATTCTTTTGGATTATCAACCATGTTGCACTCCCACACAACAGCACTGAGATCTATTTCAGATAGATCCACGGGGACACTCTTATCTCCAAGTTCAGCTATGTGTGCTTGGTTTTGTTCCCTCTTCGGTTTTCGGCAATCCTTAGCCCAATGACCCGGCTTTCCACAGTTGTGACAGTTGCCTTTGAACTTCTTTGCCTTTGCAAATTTATTGCCTTTGTTGGGACGTTTTCGCTTCTTATCAGCATTTGGCTCCACTAAGTTTGCCCTCGCCTCCATAGACGACTTGGTGTTTTTCTTGTCAGTAGAGCGGTTATCTTCTTCAATTCGAAGTCTGACAATCAAGTCTTCAAGACTCATCTCTTTGCGTTTATGCTTGAGATAATTCTTGAAGTCCTTCCACCCCGGTGGTAGCTTCTCAATCATGGCTGCTACTTGGAAGGATTCACTGAGCGTCATTTCTTCAGCATGAATATCATGCATAATGATTTGAAGCTCTTGCACTTGACTCATAACCGTCTTAGAGTCAACCATCTTGAAGTCCAGAAATTTTCCGACAACAAACTTCTTTAGTCCGGCATCCTCGGTTCTGTACTTCTTGTCCAAAGACTCCCATAGAGTCCTTGCCGTTTTAAACGCCTTATACACATCATACAGTGTATCGTCCAAGCCATTGAGGATATAATTGCGACATAAAAAGTCACAATGATTCCAAGCATCCACAGCATTTCTAGCCTGTGGGTCCGTCTCGTCTTCAGACATAGTCGGAGCACTTTCAGTAAGGAACCTCGCCAGGTTCAAAGTTGTTAGGTAGAACAACATCTTTTGTTGCCACCTCTTAAAATCAGTACCGGCAAATTTGCCCGGTTTTTCCCCTTGAGATGGGACATGGGGAACCGCAGTTGGCATAGCAACAGTCACATTGGATGGAGGAGTTGAAGATGACGCCATTCTCAAAGACACAGAATTTCGTTTCAAAAATGTTGGAAATATTTATGTGAGAGCACTTCGGGATAGTATCTTTAGAATGTGTGTAGTCGAAGCAAGAGTTCTACTCTTTGTCTTTGAAACGAAATTGCCCCGCTCTCGGTGCTTACGGGTTGACGGCAATCGTTTCCCAAGATTCAACGACTATAATGTTTCGAAATAGTAGCACTACAAATTTCGAAACTCGGCGAACAAAACTTTGTTTTGAACTCTCAAATTTTGTAAGAATGCACTAATGATTTTAATGCAGAAAAGAAAGAAGAGAATTGTGAATGGGATGATAAATTCGGATTTATGGGGACCTATTTATAAAAAATGAAAAGATGTGGGCTAGCAAACACAACTTTTCATTTCAACCCCAAAAGACACCTTTTAGAACAAAAAGACACCTTTTAAGAACAAAAAGACACCTTTTCATTTCAACAGGTACGTTTTTGATCCAACGGGTGTGTATGGACCGGGTGCATTATTTCGTATGCGATCTTGGCCATAAATCGCATTCAGACGCGTCCATCCGTATTAAAACTTCATCCAACGGTTAGAAATTAATTTGGGAATTAAAATAAAAATAAAGAATTTAATTTGAATTAATATTCAAATTAATTCTATTAACTTTGGACATTAATTTCTCATTCATCCCTAATTGGATTTGTGAATATAAATATACCAAATTAATCTACACAAGAAGTAGATTAATATTATCCAAAGATATTCCAATTTCTACAAATGGAACTTGCCCAAATAATTGGATAAAGTTATACAAATGTAAATCCAAATTCCAACAATAGTAGTTGATCTACATCTATCCTAATGAGCCGTCTATCGAATCGTTGCAATTGATGTTCGATCCCGAAGAGAAGGAAAAGATCTTAGAAAGGTGGGATTTTATGATCCAATGAAGAATCAAACTTATTTAAATGTTCCTGTTATTCTAGATTTCCTTGAAAAAGGTGCTCAACCCACAGGAACTGTTCAGAATCTTTTAAAGAAAGCGGAGGTTTTTAAGGAACTTCCGTCTAATCAAACGAAATTCAATTAAAGAAATACTAAGGGGGTGATCTATAGTTTATAAATTTAATTTTACTAACATATAAAAAAGAAATCTATGGATCTTCATATATATATATATATATAGGTACGTGTCTATGGTTTATGTATATACGAATAATACATAGTATGTATATATAGGATATCTACACGATAATATATAAATAGTCTGTGTATGCATATATGCAGAGACATTATGTATTATTTTTGTTCTATACCATTAAATATATACATATATATAACTTATTTACAAATATGCACTATATATGTATATATAGTTATACACTACACATATATTATTTCTAAATATTGACGAAAAAAGATGAAGGTGAGATAAAGTTCTAGAGAGAGAAAGTTGGAGTGGGGGATAAAAAGTGTGGGACAAAATTTGGTGATGGAGATAAATAGTACATAAATAACAATTGAATTTTATTTCTCATAAAAATATTTCGTTTTTTTTCTAGGCTAAAATTTTGCACTAAATAAATACTATTGGACCCGAATTTCTTGCTAAAATGGCTTAAAAACCTATCCAAACATAGCCATAGCCCATAGATTACTGAATGCAAATCCAAAAAATTCAATCCTCAAATGTTTTAATCATGAAATGAGTTTGATCAAATGAATCCTAATTGACAAGTGTCAACAAGGGTATTTTAGAGACTGTACATAAGATTTTCTATGTATAACAAATATGCCTCTCTATTGAGTGTATTATATCCTCAGAAGATGATCAATTTTCGTTAGAATTATTTTTTAAAAACTAGTGCATTTTGGGTATATTTATAATTAGACCTCCGTCATTGTACAAGACTTGAGAGTCGAACCACTAATAATTATTCCACAAAAATGATCACAATTATCTAAAAACAAACATCAAAACTACGTTTTTTAAATAAAAAAAAAATTCAATACCTATACGATCAAATTTATAAATTAAGTGAATTATACTTATTATTTAATCAATTATAAAACAATTGAAATACTTCAAGTCAATCAATCCAGATTTGCACTTCAACTCTCTTTTTCTCACTCACAAAGTTTCTTATATACATTTTTTCCACACAAATTAATATAAAAAAGATAAATATAAAATACACTCGATATAATATAAAATTAGAAAAATATATACACACTTGCACCCAATTCACACATCCAACTTGATTCTTTACTTGTCTCCCTAAAGCACCTTCTCAACTCTCTAACAAGCAAGAATCAAACCCCCACCCCTACCCCACCCCCCCAACCTACACTACAACTACTATAAACTCACACCTTAAGTCTCATTTCATTTTCCACACACAGAAAAAAAAAAAAAAGTGCCCAAAAACTTCAACCAATGGGGGGCCAAAACCCACCACCATACTACACTCCACTCTCCAAACCCACCGCCACCACCACCGCCGCCGCCTTCTTTAAGAAACCAAAACTCTACTCTTTAGCCATCGTAACCATCCTCTGCTCCCTCTCCTACCTCATCGGCGTCTGGCAACACGGCGGCGCCTCCACCTCCTCCGCCGCCACATCCACCATCGCCTCCATTCTCCCCTGCTTCTCCACCCCCCCAACCCCCACCACCAACATCGCCACCCCACAGCTAGACTTCGCCACCCACCACACCGCCGACGACGGCGGGGACACCACCCTCTCAACCGCCGTAAAAACCTACCCACCATGCGACATTAAATACAGCGAGTACACCCCATGCCAGGACCAAGAAAGATCGCTTAAATTCGATAGAGACAGATTGATTTACAGAGAACGGCACTGCCCGGAGAAGAATGAGCTGTTGAAATGCCGTATACCCGCCCCGTTCGGATACAAAAACCCGTTTCACTGGCCATTAAGCAGGGATCTGGCGTGGTACGCTAATGTACCACACAAGGAGCTGACGGTCGAGAAAGCGGTTCAGAACTGGATCCGGTTCGAGGGTGACCGGTTCAGATTCCCCGGCGGCGGCACCATGTTTCCGAACGGCGCCGGCGCGTACATTGATGATATCGGGAAGTTGATTAATCTGAAAGATGGGTCTATTAGGACCGCCATTGATACTGGTTGTGGGGTAAGATTTTCTTCTTTTTTCTTTCTTTGAGTAGAATTGAAATATTTTACCATATATTATCCTCTTATTTTTTTATTTAGTCTCATAAGATTCTTAAATTACATTGCATAACTTATAAAAATAAATTAATGGTTAAATATTTTAATCTCCATACCATTTTTTACTAGTATTTAGGGAGTTTCTGTAAGTGCGTGATTTTAATAGAAAAGAATATTTAATAAATTTTATGTAGTATATATAGTTCATGTACAAATTCTTCAAAAAAAGCTATCAAAAACGTTAGTAGGAAATAAGTATGACACAGTACAAGTTTAATTATAACTAGATAGTAAAACACCATAAAAGTTATGGAATGAAAAGTACAATTTTCTCTATTTTTTAATTTTTTTTGGTGAAATGTCAAAGCTTTTTGGTGGAAAACGGCATTTCTTTTGGAGGGTGTAATTTTTTATTTTTTTTTGTCATAATTTTGTGCTCAAATGTGTACCACTTGCAATACATATTATATTATTTGTGGTAATTTTGTGGTTTGACTTCAGGGATTGTGATTAATTAATGCAATTTTCTTTTAAATTTAATGGTGTTGTTAGGATAAGATTGGGTGATTACGGACAAGATTGGTGTTATGTACTAAATTAAATGAAATTGAAAAAAAATTAGTAGCTAAATTGTAGGTAGAAAAAACATACCTATCATATTAGGTAAGACTTGCAACAAGTCAACGTATCGTCGGATAGATTATCTGAATTACAATAGAGTTGTGGTAATTTGTTTGACTAATTTTTAGAGTTTCCAACTTTAAAATAATTATAATTATTTATGTAATGAGATTTATAATATAAATATGAGATTTACGTGATGAGATTATATAAGTATGAATATAATTAATAGGGATTGGACCCTAAGTTTGGTACCATATATTACTGGGGTTGTCAGTAAAGAAAATCTGCTTTTTTCTTACTTGTATTACTTTATTCTTGTATTTTATCTCAAGAAATCAGACACTTTTTAGACACATGCATATTGTCTCTTCACTTTGAATCTTTTTTTTTTTTTTTCCAATTTCTAATTTCTCTTCTAAAATCAGTACCTTATTACAATATTGAGTTTCACAATTTTTTGTTAAATGAAAAATAATTGTATAGACTATAGTCACCTAAAATACAAATGGATGAGCTTTTAGTGTATATAACTAGGAGCAATCGATAATTTGTATGCAAATTTTATTTCATAACGGAAAATATGAAAATTTATATGTAAAAAAAATTCTTATCATTTAATTTTTTCAATAATTTTTGTTGTATCACGTTTACAGGTTGCTAGTTGGGGAGCGTATCTTTTATCACGAAATATAATTGCAATGTCTTTCGCACCGAGAGATACGCATGAAGCGCAAGTGCAGTTCGCTTTGGAACGAGGCGTTCCTGCTTTAATTGGCGTTATCGCTTCCAAGAGGCTACCCTACCCGTCTAGGGCTTTTGACATGGCTCATTGTTCTCGTTGCCTCATCCCGTGGGGTCAATATGGTAATTTCCTTGTCCAATTTTTGAGAAATTATCATAACTTCTCGTGTAAATAATGTTATAATCAGCATGCATGTAATTGGGGATAGGTTTTTCTATTTCAAATTCCTGTTTCATCTCATATTCCACATATTTAGATATTTGACATGTGTAATTAACAGATACATTTATAAAGAGATGTTTAACAATGATATATGGAATAGAAGATGAACACCATGTAGAATAGAAAATCTTGTCCCATATAATTGACCCTTTTTTTTCATTTAATCATTTTTTTTTTGTTGAATAGATGGTGCATACTTGATTGAAGTTGACCGGGTTTTGAGGCCAGGCGGATATTGGATTCTTTCGGGTCCGCCAATCAATTGGAAGAAACACTATAAAGGGTGGGAGAGGACTATGGATGATTTGAATGCGGAGCAAATGCAAATCGAGAATGTAACAAAGAGTTTGTGTTGGAAAAAGTTGGTCGAGAAGGGCGATATCGCTATTTGGCAAAAACCAGCCAATCACTTGAAGTGCAAAAAATCCCGAACGGTTGTCAAGAACCCGCCTTTCTGTCCTGCCCACGATCCCGATAAAGCTTGGTTTGTTATCCTTTCCTCCTCTCTTTACACATTAATATCAAGGAGTTTTTGGACCAGTATAGACACCTTTTAATAATAATCACTTAAATGTCGGATGGGTCCCAATTATAAATAGGGGTATTCTGGTAATTTAATAAAATAATTTAAATAAGAGCCGCATTTATGAACATTCGTGAGACGTGCAATGAGAATTGAGTTAACGGTTTAATAAGGTGATCCTATGCCCAACAAGGCTCACTATAAATACCACATCTGTCAATGAAAGTAGGTGGATCTGGTTTACAATCTAAAAAGTAGAAATACTACTAATACTCTTAATCTTTGAAGATTGAAGAGAAATACAATATTTGAGAACTATGAAGATGTTTGATTATATCAAAGTAGGTACGTAGGCATCTCGAAGTTACTGAGCGCAACCCCCCAAAACACTAACTAGTCTTTGTGGGTCGTGTCTTGGGTCATATCAGATTTCATCTCCGCGTGTTATCCACATGATACATATTCGAGCCCGCATTAATGTCAATTATGTTTTTTTCCACCGAGACCTAATATTTAACAATTCTTGTAGGTACACAAACATAGAAACTTGTTTGACCCCCTTGCCTGAAGTTTCTAAGACCGATGAAATTGCCGGTGGAGAACTCGAAAAATGGCCGAAACGACTAAACGCTATACCTCCTAGGATTAGTAAGGGGACTATAAACGGAGTGACCCACGAGACGTTTCAGCAAAACTCGCAACTATGGAAGAAACGAGTCTCGTATTACAAAACCGTTAATAGCCAACTTGGCCAACGGGGAAGGTACCGCAACATCCTCGACATGAACGCTTTCTTGGGCGGATTTGCCGCTAATTTAATTAAAGATCCTCTTTGGGTCATGAATGTGGTCCCCGTCGAGGCTAAAGTCAACACACTCGGCGTTATTTATGAACGAGGATTAATTGGAACCTATCAAAGCTGGTATGTAATATAAATCCGCCTTCTTAATTCAACGTTCAAATATATGCGCAGATGTGTGACAAGTGTATATATATATATATATCTGCATGTAATAGAAAGTGATACTATTACATGTTGATTCACTAATGGTATTTCTATTAATTACTTTGGAAATTTGGTTTAGGTGCGAAGCAATGTCGACATACCCTAGAACATATGATCTCATTCATGCGGATTCGATTTTCACCCTCTACAAGGATAGGTAAAATATCTCTTCTTTCCTAATTATACACTTAAAATTTCGTTTTTTACGGTTTTTTAAAGATTAAATTGATTAAACGCGTTATTTTCTTGTGTTTGCGCGATAGGTGTGAAGCCGAAGATATAATGTTAGAAATGGATCGGGTTTTAAGACCCGAAGGAAGTTTGATCATAAGAGACGACGTAGATATATTGATAAAAGTGAAGAAAATTGCAGATGGATTAAATTGGGATAGTCGAATCGTAGATCATGAAGATGGGCCATTGGAGAGGGAAAAGCTTCTATTTGCAGTGAAATTGTATTGGACAGCTCCAGCATCTGCAGATCAAGAGTCTGATTCTCCTTAAAAAAAATTGAAAAAAAATGTTTTGTTTTCTTGTTTATTTAATTTCTTAATAGTTTTTTTGCTTGGTATAACGTGATTAGGGTTATTTTTAAAGGGACGAGATCTTCTATTGCAAAATGGTGTTTCATCTCCTATTGCAAGTCACGGATGGAAGCCATGTGTAATATTAACATATTTCTAACATGTTCCTATAATAGAGAATAAAATCCCTATTAAACTCTATATGGAATGAACAAGATTTTGTGAAATTGGTTTTGAATTAATGAAAGTCAAAAAAAGAAGGAAATTTGAAAAATGGAATGGAAAAAAAAAACACATATCTCATCCCTTCCAGCCACTTCATCGACAGTGATGTAATGGAAAAGAAACCTGAGTTACTTTTAATTAAAGAGATAAACATGGATAAATATAATTTTATTACTTTTAATTATATAAACTTATTGTTTTCAGTTTAGACTTTTCCATTTTCTTAATTTCTCATGATCAGTAAAATCTGATTCGTAACAGCATTATGTTTGTCTTCTAATTTTCTGGTACAGAAATTTTTAAGAACTTTTATTTTATATAACCTCTCATTATAAGTTTATTTTTTTCACTTAAAATGATTAAATTAGGATTGATACACTTGAATTCATAAAACAAATTTATTCAGACCCAGAATAATTTATTTACCTGAAAATTAGAAGATCACCAAATTGTATTGGTGAAAGAAATGAATATTTATAATATATTCATATCATATTGCCAGAAATTGAAATATAAACATAGTAATAGATTTTCTATGCATTGATAAATCTGTGAAATATTCTCGAGTGTAGTAAGGCAGCTCCTTCGAGAAAATTCAAAAAATACATGCTTGTTAATTAGACATTCCTGCATGATATTTTTAGAGCCATTAAGTAACCATAGGTTTTTTTTCCATTCCATCACTGCCGATCAAGTGGCTGGAAGGGATGACAGATGTTTTTTTTATTTCATTCCATTTTTCATATTTCCTTATTTTTTTTTATTTTCCTTAATTCATACCAATTTTATCAAATCTTGCTCTTTCCATATAGAGTTTAATAGGGATTTTATTCTGTATTATAGGAGTATGTTAGAAATATGTTAATATTACACATGGCTTTCATCCGTGACTTGCAATAGGAGATGAAACACCATTTTGCAATAGAAGATCCCATCCCATTTTTAAATTGTGATTAGTTGATAATGATAATAATAATAGATTAATTTAAGATTTGCTGTCAGATTTTGCTGTTCTTTGTTTAGAAACTCATTTACTGAAATGTATAATAAATTTGCTTGATGCATGATACAGTTTGTACTTTGTTTACTTCTTTTTTTGTTGGATAGAAAGATTTCTGGATCTAGTATAATGATTTTAAGATTTTTTCTAATATAATCATAATTATTCGTATAAATGTTGGATCTATATTGGCCTATTATATTTAAGATTTGTTGGATCTATATTGGCCTATTATATTTAAGATTCTGATTCATGATGGTACTTTAATCCATTTGAAAATTTCGTGTTTCATCTCGTATTTCATTTTATATACGTAAATTAAGCTTACTTTTATTTTATTTTTTGATAAAAGATTAATTATGCATGTACCATGTGTATCATAAGTTGAATATAAGAAAAAATATCAATTTGAAACATAGACTCCAAGCTTCCGAGCTAAACCAGAACCCAGAATTATCTCCTAATATTGATCAATCCAATACCCTATTTTTTGTTGCATTAAATTACTATTATACATATATAAGCATATATATATCCTTTTATTTAAGAATTTACTAGGTAAAATGGGTTATTTAATAATACTCAAATTGAATTTTATCCAAAAAATCCTCCTACTTCAAGAATTTCATTTCAGATTATACCCCACTCTATAGAATCATATAATTTTCCTAATACTATTTTATTTATTTTGGGAGAGCCAAAGCACAAATATTGTGACACCTAATTAGGTCATTCATTCTAATTAAACATGACCATCTAAACCACCATTCCCTCCATTTTTGGTAACTACAAACAGAATTAAATTCCTAAAATAAGCAAAAAATAAAAGACAAAATTTCAAACAATTAATGGCAAAATTAAAGTCTAGTTTTCCAATAGTGATGCTTATTATGCTGATAGCTCAAAGCCAATTAATCACAATATCTAAGGCACAAAGTTGTTCTTCTTCACTTCCAAGTCTCAATGTATGTGCACCTTTTGTGGTGGCCGGAGCCACCACCGCCACCCCGAGTGCCGACTGTTGCACCACCCTCCAGGCGGTCGAGCACGAATGTGTTTGCAACACTTTGAGGGTCGCCTCTCGGCTGCCCGCACGATGCAACCTCCCTCCACTCAGTTGTGGTAATAATTATTTACATTTGTTACACTTGAATTCTAGATTACGAAATCATTTATGTACTCCATAAGTCTTAGATTATCGATCGTATTAATCGTTTAATTTTCTAATTGCAATTTTGATTGTAGTCTAATTTAAATGTTAATAGTTGTTACATTATTTAATAGATTAAATTAAACATATTATTACTAAGTATATATTGCACCTTATGGAAACATGTGTATTGTCTTTGTAACATTTCTATAATGTTATATTTCACTTATTAATGAATAAGATGTAATATTTTACCCAATATATGTCACATCCAGATGCAGTAATAAATTAATTCTGAATAATTTATTGTTGTAAAGTATTCCCACTAAATGGGATATCACTTGCTATCTCTGACGTAAAAAAGAAGTATTCTTTTTACATAATAAAGTACATTTTTTTTAGCGCAAAAAAAAATGTATTATATTTCTAATGATTGAATATTCTTTTTTGCAGCAAACTGAGATAGATGTGCTGATGATGATTTAAAATAATGGCAGAGATTTAATAATCTTTTGTTGTTTTTTTCTTTTCTTTTTTAAGTATTCTCCGCAAACCCTAATCTCAAATTTCATGAAATTATGTAAGTTGAGGAAGAGAATAATGTCATTAATTGATAACAAATATGTTTTGAATGATGCTATATACCAACTATTATAGTTCATCGTTTTCACTCCTTTTAAATTTGATAAAAAAAACTCGCATTTTTTAAATTGATCTCCATATTATAATAAAAAGACATCTTATCATATCAAATGTCGTTGAAAATGGGCGAAAAATAAACAGTTGTATATGACATTTCTAGTATATTTTTCCATGAAATGCTAATTTGCAGTACATATACTTCTGTTCACCAATAACGTTTAGAAACAAATAGCTAAGTGTTGCTGATCATTTATATATTACTCGAACGCATATTGTTTTTGACTATCAAATTAACTTGTCATGGATTACATTAATAGATTACTAATAATATTTACATAGTGGAATAAACAAATGAGCACATACTTTATGTTTCACATGGATCCTGATGTATAGAGACAAGAAAATACAACTAAATTAATATAAGTTCTCAAACAAAACAATTATATAATTAATGTAAAGTGTAAACAGATACTGACTAAGGTTTATTATCAATAAAATTGCATCATCTTGAAACTTATAAATATCTTGTCCCACATCATTATTTCCTACAGCATTTGTGATTGACAATATAACAAACAATAATAATTTTGAGATCACATTATGAATATAATACATTTAGCTAACAATATGTGTGTATTAATCTGATAGAAATCATTTTTTTCACATTTAGAACTTTTGTTTAACTATTACCTTTGATATATGTAATACTTTGAAGTTTGAACTTTAATTGTTATTTTTTTCTCAATGATTATAAAATGGTATAAAATAGACGTATTGGTCTCAGAAGAAGAGTAGAAAAAATAAAAATTTAATATATGTATATCTTTAAAAATGTAATATTTTGATGAAGCAATATTTTACGAAGGCCTCAATAGTCCAAATCGACGCCATTTTCCACAGCATTTTAGCTCATTTCCCAAATGTTCTTAAAATTCTGATTTCTTACATATATCAATCCATTTTAAGAAGGAAAAAAAACAAGATTGATCTAAAAATCATATTTTTGACAACTTTGGAAATAAATGTCTTGATGAAATTAACACACTAACAAACAGATCCCTAAAACTAACAAACAAATACTGAAAATCGAACCAAACTACACCTCGAATTCACACATAAACTATATAATTATAAACCTAACTTACAACTTACGAACCCCGAATCTCTGCACACCTCTTAAACCGATCAACTTTCATCACACTTCCATTTAGAAGTTGGTATGCAGCTCATATATCGACACCAATGGCAATGTTCATATCCATTTACTCCTCGAAATAGCATCACTAGCCCTACTGTAAACCTGCATCCCAACAAAAAATCATCGAGAATTCACCTTTCATATCTACATAATATACTCTTTTACTTACTCTAAATACGCAAAATTGTAATATATTTTTACTGATACAGTAATTATAAAACTTTATTGGGATCTGTGTAACTTACCCTACAATTAATAGTATCATTGAAACCAGCCAAAGCGCGTATTGATAAGCCTTATATTTCGACTTTACACGAATCCCAGAAGGGAGATTTCGTCGTTCTAACCACCCAAATTGGGGACGAGGAAGTAGGATAAACCCGAGAAGAATCCCAGTCGAAAATCCACCGATATGGGCAAAATTGTCAATATGAGGAAGAATCCCAACTCCTAAGTTGATTACAACTATCACCAAAAGCGTTAAAAGCGCCGCAACCTGCAAAATCAATACAAAATTTACCATTTTACCCTCAAAACCCGACAAAAAACGACGATAAAAAAATCGCCCCACCTTGTTTGTATATATCGACCAATTAGTGATCAACTCTGATAGCATGGCTCCAAGAAGCCCGAATAGAGCACCCGAAGCACCAACCGAGATTCTATTTTGTATAAATAACGAGGATAATATACTCCCGCCAAATCCCGAGAGTAAATAGATTATGCCAATTCGTACTGAAGTATAAACGAGAAAATTAATAAGACTAATCGTGATATTAAGATAATAAATGGGTTATTATCGAAAATGGCAAAATTTTACCAAAGCCAAAGTGTTGCTCGAGGCGAATGCCAATGAAGATGAGACTTAGCATATTTGCAAGAAGATGGATAACACCGCCGTGTAACCAGATGCATGAGATTAGTCGCCAGCCTTGATGGTGGTGCACCACTTTGTTCCAGTTTAGAGCACCCAATTTCTCTAATCTATGGTAATTTGAAAAAAAAAAAAAAAAAGAAGCACAAATTGTCGAAGAATTAATAGAGAATCGAAATAAGAAGGAACTTTGAATACCAAAATACTTCGATATTTACCAAAAAGGCGATTTTCACAAACTTCCAGCATTAAGATAACAACAGCCCGAAAATAAAACCAATAGCATTATGCTTCAAATAAAAAGACCATTAGTTTTCTATATACACGAAGCAAAATTTTCGATATATGAGCCCTGAAATCGTCTGTTATCGTAAACTGGAAAGATCAACTATCTCAAATTAGTTTACAAGTTATTATATTTGTGAAAAAATGCCAAACAAAATTGGTATTTCGTTTACGATGAGATTGAGAAAGAATGAAACCTTGAACACTTGAACATATATTTTACACCCAAACAAGAAATATAATGAAGAAAAAACTATAGGTAATTTCCAGTTCAATAGTAAAGATCATTCCATGATTTTAATCCATTCACAAACAATACTTAATCATTTTAAGCTGCAAAACCACAATTCACATCACTCTCATCAGAACAAGAAACTAACTATTTCAACAATTCACATGTAAAATTCACCAAAAAGAAACCCTAAAAATTATTTCAAAAAATCAAAAACAATTCATGATGATACTCACGTGGATGAAGAAGGGCCAAATAAAGGATTTTCCCTCAAGGGCTGGAAAGAAAACCTGCCTAGAAACCTCCCAACGCATCTATCATTACCATCATCTCCATAGCCAAATCCCCTGTTTCTTATATGTTTGGGGCAATTATTCAAATACATGGCGACCACAAACATGGCAATATTCGCAACCACAAAAGCTGGAATTAACCATGAAACCCAGTTCCTATCGCCATCTTCAACCGCATATGCGTTTGTTCCTGATGAGTAATTCCTTTTTTCACCTCCCCTGTTTTCAATATCTTCCCCTGCAGCAGACATGGCTGATTAAATTTTTTTTCAAAATTTATTCAGTTATTATTCTGGAATTGTAAACTGAAATAGTTCTTGAATTTATTGAATTTGAAGGAAAGATCGTGGTTGAAGTGGGTTTAATGGGGGTGAGAGAACGTGCATTATGGCTTTAGAGAGAGAAAAAGAAGAAGAAAAACAGGGGAGGGGCATGATCACGTGTCACTGTATTTGAACAATAGTGGCGTTGTGTAACTGACACGTGGCTGAGCTGTTGTGAATTGCTGACGTGGTGGATGGCGATTGGGTGGTTCAGGTAGGAATGGAGGTTAATTCTATTATTGCAAAAATCATATTCAGTTACTGAATTGGGTGTGTCTTGGTAAATTTATTTACTATAAATAGGTACGTTCATGTTATGTATCTGTTAGATTTTTTTTCCAATCTTTATTTTATTTTTTATTTTAAATATGATTTGTATATTAAGGTATATTTTAAGTCTTTAACATGTGTAAATATTTTAATATATGTCAAATATCTAGATATATAGAATAAACGATAAAACAAAAATTTGAAATAGAAAATCATATACCCTAATTTTGTTTCTCCATAATTTATTTCTCCTCATTTTTGGGGTCACTTTTTAGGGATATAAATTCGGAATTTCAAACAAACTTATAATTCGTTATATAATACGATAAAGGAAAATGAGTAACTGACAGATATGTAAGGTATTATTACCTTACAGTCATTTTGAGCCACAAAATTGTAATTGTAAAGTATCGGCAACCTGCGTAGCAGGTTGCTCTCTTTTATTTAAAATTAATAATCCACATTTAATATTTCTTTTATTTAATATTTAACATTTAGTATAATTTAAAATATTATCCTCAATTAATAGTTATAAAAATTAATATATTTACATAAGAAAAACTTAAATTTCCCGTATGAAATTCAGATCTATAGAATAATATTCATATTTTTGAATTAAACCATATTATCAATGTATTTCATTTATCCGTACTTAATTAATAATATTATAATTTTGGCAAAAATATAAGCATATTTTTTTATTAATATTTGAAAACTATATTAGTTTCTTTAGGTACTAATTGAAAATATATTATAAATTTAAAAATTATTAATTTTAACAATTTATCAAATTATTCGTAGTCCCAACGAGTGACTCATATGAATAATAGGTGGTACCAATAGATAGATAACATTGACATATTAATTTATCAAAATAAACAATGTAAAATTTATTTTTTTCTCCCTATTATCTATATATATTTACGTCTTCATTCTTCATTATATTCAATATCCAAAGCAAAATAAAATCTAATTAGATTTGATTATGAGTGAGTCCAAATTGAGTCCAACTTTACAAGTTTCTTTTTGTGTATTTTGATATAATTTTTTTTAAATTTAAAGTCAAATCGAGCACAAGTTTAATGTTATGATCTAAATGTAACTAAATTCGAGCTTTAAGGTATGCACAGCTCAAATTGAATTTAGATTTGTATATTATTATCTATAATAGTAGCTATCAAAAGTAACTAATGCTTGAATTTTTTATTGATAAGTTTTTAAATTGTGACTAATAAAATATATTTAGTTTGAATGCATTTTTGTGTGCCGAAAATGAGAATGAAATCATTTATATAAATTTCATAAAACAAAATAAAAAGAACATATAGATTCTGGCCAGAAACAAACAAAAAAGGAAAAGGGATAGAAATTAGTGGCAAATTGGCAATTGGAAATAAATAATTAAATATTAGACTAATTATGCTTTTAATGAAATAACTGGCTGTTAGTTACTAATTTGAGAGAAATCTATCAGATTAGCACTACGGTACAATAAATTATTGTATAGTTAGAGATATAATTATTGATTATTTTGGGATTTATTGTCTCCATTTAATAGTTTCATGTAGGCTCAAAAATTAGTTATAGAACATTTCTTTACCAACTCTACCTTCTAGGATCGAGCCGAATTAGTTATAGAAGCTCATTTTAATTGGCTTTAAGTAGACTCTTAAATTATTCAATACTACAAGTTTTTATATTATCACAATTAATTAATATCTAAGAGCATACTTACCAATTGCAAGCTAAATGAGCAACTTTTTTGATCGAATTGAATTCAGTTTCTAGCTTGATTTAGAATATATATATATATATATATATATATATATATATATATATACTAGCATGTGCGCCGTGCTATGCACAGAGATTATTTAATTAAATAATTTAAAATATAAATCTTTTATATGAATATTTTTTGCCCTAAAATATCTCTTCTAACAATACAATGTTATCATGAAAGAAGTTAGCTATCAATTGTTTTTGATTAACTTTTTTGTAGTAGATATATATTTTAATTAATTTTTATAAAAGCTATTCTGAGCAATTAGCTATGAAACAGGAAAAAGAAAAAGTGATTATATTATACCATTTGAGCTAAAAATATTAAATCTAAATATACAAATTTTGCACTACGTAATCTCTATTTAGAGTAAAATACCCGTTGAACACTTATGAGAGGAGCACTACATCTCCAATATGAGTAATCATGTGTAGATATTAAAACTAAACAAATACTTAAAAAATTATAAATAAGAAAAGGTAAATAAATGGTGGAAAATGACAAATAAAAGTGATGTCAAATCCACACAAAAATATTTATCAAATAAGTTTTAAATATTTGATAAACCAATAGAAAGACAAAGATATAATACCACGTAAAGTAAAATTATTCTCATTTGAATATGAAGAGGAAAAATATTTACAACTAAAATATTATATTAAATAAAATAAATCCAAAAATGACATGATCAAGAGGTTTTCATGAAAAATTGTTCTAAGAATATTATTCATGGCCATTATATTGCATTATAAGGTGTAAACATATAAAATAAAAAATAGCAATAAAAATAAACATAACAAAAGATCTTCAATACAATAAGTTTTAAGTCTTATTAGCGCCTAAAAATGTGGGTTGATTTGTAAATAAAATTTTCATATTTAGTTTAAGTAAGTTGATTGCTAAGCTATAAAAAGGTTATCAAGAGTTCTATAACAAATAATAAATTTAAAGAATGAGCCATCTATCTATAAATCATTTGAAATGACACCATGGCAAATATGGGGGTTAACCCATTACAACATTCCTATATATTGGGCACAAAGTCTCTAATGTTAAATTATTAATATTTGGCTTGGAAAATATGGTATTATTCTTTGCCTTCTAAAAATTTTGAATTTAAAAACTCAAAAATAATTGCAAAAATTTCTTGTAATTGAAACATCTTATGAAAAAATCCATAAAAGTAGAAAGTATAATGCATGTATCATTTTTAATGAAAGAATAAAAATTTTTATAAAACCTGCATGAATACCAAAAGCATAAATATAAGAATTGACAAATTATTTGAGCATTTCTAGCAAAATGAGAGATATAATATAAGTGAAAAATTGTAAATGTTAGTGTGTCTATACCTGAATGTAATGTGTTGGTCCTTGAAATATGATATCAAAACTTCACAACTTTGAGAAACAAAATAAGAAGAAAAAAAATGAATATTAGCTGGAATATGCAAAGGTTATATAAATTTAAAGAAGGAAAAAAATAGAGAAAATGAGTAACATTCTTATATTCCGTATAATACAAAATAACACTAAATATCTAGAAATAAATCAAATTAAAATTTAACTACAAATAAAAGATTCTCAGAATTCGTGGTATGAAAATTAAAAAAACTAACCTTCTAAATACTATGAAAGAGAAAAACTTGTTCCTCTTTTGATCTTCGGATTTTCAACTACCAGGATCCAATTGATTAAAGTTATCGGTAGAATTAGTTGTTAGTTAAATCAATGAAATTAAACTTTTTAATTAAAATATACGTACCCGTGAGGTATTGGTTAGAATCCATAAAATCTGCTAAGATGAAATTGACATGCAAAATACAAACATATGAAGGTTAAACTTAAATATAAAAACAAACTATAGCCAGGGTTTAGAACTGGACAAAAACATATTTGTATATATATACTATAAAACGACTAAATGCTTAGGATACAATCAAAATTATAAAAAAAACATTTAACAATTGCTAGAAGAAATCATATCAAAACATAAAATTGTGTTGAGCAGTGAGTGAGAAACATGAATAAAATATTAGAGATGGATAAATACATGTGTGACATTCTGTTTCACTACTCATTTATACCCGAAGGCTTTATCAATATAATTTGATTGGGAGTAGATATTGATTGCTTAAATGGTTTATAAGTTCCTAATTTCTTGGTGTGATTAATATTCTTTCCTAATAGAAAAACTCTTTATATAGTAACTAATTAATGATACTTTGACCAAAATTTAAAATTTAAATATCATAATTATGGTAAAATTCGGCCCTATTAAAATTATGAATAAAATTATGGTAAAATTCGGCCCTATTAATTTATGAATAAAATTATGGTAAGAAAACTTCTCATATAATTAGATGCAAGCCATAAAAAAGGAAAATATCAATTAGAGTTAATTGAATGACTTAAATATATAATCATTAAATTTTAATTACAAACTAAAATTTTAATAATAAAAAAAATTCAAAATTCTAGAAAATTAGTATTAGCAAAATGGGTCCCACACCGCTTTGCTATAATATATATATAGATATAGATAGATAACGGGCCTTCTATATGTTATGATTATTAACTCCATATATTTCATTATTTTCTAATATTTCTAGTTATAATTTTGATTTAAAGGTTAAATTGTTACTCTACTTTTATGTTTTTTGGGCAAACTACAAAGTGTTTCCCTAATTATATTCAATTAAGTAATGTATAAAATTTGTCCATCGGTCAAACTTATTAGTACTAGTATTAAAGTTTTTTGGTAAATACCATGGATATATTATGTATAAGAGTAAATAATATGTTTAACTACGTGCATTAAAAAAATAATATTAGCGAAAAAAATTGAATACACATATTTACTCATTATACTTCTTACCCAAATAAATTATAGACACATTTAGATGTTATAATATTAGTAAATGCCTCACAAAAAGGAGAGTAATACAAAAATATTTAGTAATAAATGATCATTTTGTACGTACAAACTACAAATATTTAGATCGATCATTCTTTTATTTGATTGCCTGCTACCTTAGCCCAAAATTAATGAATAAAATAAGTATCTCACTTAGACAAATGCTACAATCTAATCTTTTATTATATATAAAATTTTAATCACAAAAAATAACTTCAATAAGGAAATAACACTACACATATTATTTAATATGTAAAAGCAATTTCGCTTATTTAAGATGCTCCTGCATCATTATATACAATCTTAAAATCATAATCAAATTTCGAATTAAAAATATAAATATTTGTTTAATTTTACTTCGAACTCAAATGTATATGTCAAGTAACAATAAAAATATATACATGAGTATGTTCTACGAAAATGGCAAATATATATATGTATATATATTGTTGCAGTTGAAATATAACTTTTGCGAAAAATTATACTGGTAAATGACCAGAAAAAACAGAATAGCTAAAATTAGTATGTACTAACATTTTTTGGTCCTTTTTTCTCATTGCATATTCGATTTAAATATTAAAAAAAAAATGAGGTGATACTTTCTGCAGATTATTTGTAATAAATTAAACAATTTTTCAAGTGGAAAAAATAGTACGATTTAAACACATTTAATTAACGTGGTATGACGTTTTTTTTTTTTTTTTCATAATCTTGTTTAGTCCACACTGCACAATTATGTCATAGATATTAATGTCATTATTAATTCAATCATGCAATGTACCATAATATAATAATACACACATATATATAGAAGATTGTAGAAATAATTTTGTATTATGATTTGGATTAGTTGATAGTGACGTGTGATTTTGATTGTTGAGTGACAATTACACGTAGCCAAATACTATTACCCAACCATACGTCATATAGATTCTATTGCTTAGTGATCAATTTTTATTTGTTATTTTGCTCAAAATAGATTGAATTGGTGTGAATGAAATTTATCAACTTTGAAATTAATTGGTTTGAATCGGTTTTAAATAAATTTATGTATTTATATTTTCGAGATAAAATTTTCTCGAAAATTATGTATTATACAAATTTGTGTAAAATTGGTAGGTGTTTGTTTATGTTTTTAAGAATAAGTTGAAAGTAGTAAAATATGTCAAATCAACAATAATACGTCGATGGGTGGTGTGTAGAATAGTTGTGTTAGTTATGTTTGTGTATATAATGATTATATGAATAAAAAATAAGAAATCTACATAAATTTTTTAAAGTATGAATGATAAAGTGAAATAATTATTATTATAATAAATGATTTGATTGGTAAATGTGTGAAATGACGTATATATGATGAATATGTAGTTGTATAGGGAATTGAAAATGTAGAGTTGAAAAAGGCGAATTTGGATGAAAATTTTGGTGTATTACGTTTATTTTGAATTTTATGATTTAAAAACTTGAAAATGAATTTTGAAATCATAAAACAAACAAGGCCTTAGGATCCAACCAAACTCAAGCCGATTTACTCGGATACCCGTTTATGCGGGTACTAATTGGGTTCATGAACCGTCTCGTGTTGGACTTGGGTTGTCATGGACTTATATTTTTCTTCTTTTGAATTTTGGGCTTATTTTACAGAGGCCCAAAAGATCCAAAAAGAGAAAGGTTGGGCCTATTATGGACTCTGGAAAAACAGAGGCCTGCTTTTCAGGGGCTGTTAAATAGATTTTGAAAGGCTATAGGCTTAAAACAGATGTTCTGTTATTCCTTTTTTTTACTTGGAAATTACATTTAAATCACACTTCAATTTTGATTATTTTTGGGCAATTTTGGTACTCGATTTGTTGCAAAAATAAAATCCTAATTCAAACCATTTCAAAAAAATTATACGCCAAAGAGAATTAAAAATGAACATTTAAAGATTTGAAGATCGTATAGAGTTAAAAAACGAGAACAATAATATAATTTTATCACTGAGCAATTTGAGATAAAAATATAAAATAATATGTGAATTCAAGTAAAAAAAAATTGCAATGTCCATCAACATGAATTAAGAGAATGACCAATGGAACTCTAAATGAGATTAAACTTGCTTTCTTTATATTTAATGCTATTTGTGATCGATTTAATTTGTGTATATTATTTTAATTTATCTATGAATGTTGTTTAAATTTTTTTATTTTATTCCTTGAAGTATTTAGATTATGCAACCCACTTTAATTTTTACTATTACCATTAAAAAATTATAAAAAGAGCCCAAAATTATAGCACTCGTATACGTTATTCCTATCTTTAAAGCATTCAATTGCCCCCTGATACACACATTCATTAAAAGATTGAAAAATTATTGTGAAGGGTAAGAAGTTTTTGAAGATACATAATAAATTTTGACGAATTAGGGAGAAGGAATTGTTAAGTTCATAAATTGCTAAAATTATAGATTTTACATAAATCATATTTGTGTTATGGTCTGTTCATAGCCAACTGAAATTTGTTTGCTTTTTTGTACAAAATTACTCGTTCGATAAATTAAAATTTATTACATATGTGAAAAAAAGAAAAACTTTAGAAACACATTTTGATAATTGAGGATACATTAAAATAAGTTTTTTTTAATGTTTTTATATAACAACTTAAGATCAAGTTGCAGGCAACAAGAAACTAATAAATACTAACAAAATATTAAATAATCTATTATATATGTTAATTAACTATATTATAAGTTAGTTCGACAAAGGGTTCTTGATTAATATATATTATTTCAAATTATGATAAAAAAATTAATATAAATAATGATACTTTAAAGTATCATAGCATATTTTTTTTTGGTCCCTTAATTGAAGCAACTATCTACATAAATAAATTTCATAAAAGATATTGGTAAAGTATAAGTATCTTCTAGCTAATTTATTTATGTATAATGTAGAAATTTACATGTAACATTTAGTCATTTACCATGGAAGGATATTTGGATGCTCATTTGCCATTATATATTTTTTTTTGTGATAATTCTTCAAATCAAGGTTGTTAGTAAGAAGATATTATTCAATTAAGGTTAATAGTTTTTTTTTATTGAGAGGGTTCAAGGAATATATTAATGAGAGGCATTAAATTGCAAGGCCATAGACAAGGTCTTTTAAAAATAATAATTTGCAATTATTGCAATACTGCAAAGTCATTATTTATAACTAAAGATTATATATATAATATTTTAATTTCAATTATCATAGAGTTTGTACAAGCATTGCATAATTCTTTTCCAACATATTTTACAAATCTTATTCAATGTGATGGGTCCGTTTATAAGAAATTTGTGCTAGAAAAAAAAGTAGGCGTATTATAATGTGTTTTTTCATTACAATTAACTTTTTAATAATTTGTAAAGTTTGTCAATCTATTTTCCCTAATTAACTAAAAGTTATTGTGACTTTACTAATTCAAAATATTTAAAATATCTTATTTATATAATCGACGTCGAGTAAAAGGTATATCATTTATTTATCTTTCAATCTTTCAAAATAAATAAAGGAGTCAAAATTGCTTATTTAAAACGTCTCCACCTCGATTTGAATATATCTAATTATTTTAATTTTTTTTTAAAGACGAACCAAACAATTAACATCACATTATTTAAATGTAAATGCCCATAATACACATCTCCTCAAGATTTTTCAAAATTCAGAAGTTTACAAATTTTCAAAAGAAAATATTTCAATTGATTTCTTAAAAATAATATCTTCATTTAGAACTGGCATTAATTCTGTATCTTTTTCTCCTCAAATTTGAATAAAAATAGGATAAAGATGAAATAAATATGACAGGGTGTACACTTTGCAAGATTACATAACATTAACTGCACTTGTTTTTTACTTGGCCAAAAAACAAATATATATATATATATATATATATATATATATATTATATATATATGAGTCAAAATTATTTTGATAACCTAAGTTTGTCAATAATTGTATTTTGGTACACGAATTCTGACAAATGACTCAAATAGCTACCTATCCATGAAAGAATTTTCCCTAAGTTGTGTCATAATTCTCAAATTGATACTTAATGAGTGATTTTTATCCAATTTTTTCATCATATTGTTCTGTAAAGACTATTATACCCCTGGCCATTACTATGAATTTCCTAAATTAAAGGGAGCAATTATATTTAAATTTATATTTTTGAAATCTGTTGAATATAACTTGATGTTTTATTGAAATATATATTTTATGACTTGTCATATGAAATTTTAGTTCTAAAGTGAGAAATTGGGATTTTAAGTTGGCATTTAATTTTACTTCAATTTCATCTAGCAAAGAAAACAATATACACTAACTTATTATTCCAAAAAAAAAAAATTGCGACAACAATAAATTGTTATGTTTTTAATTAAACAGTAATTCTATACACACATACATGTATATAGAAATGAATAAGTTTGTAAATTAAACTTTTATTTAAAAACTTGAATTTATGTATTATAAATAAGGACTTGCACTTATCTTTTTTAATTTACACCTTTTAAATCTAATGGATATGAGTTGAGGTTTCTCCAAAGTATACACTTTATGATATTTTCTATAATTATTCTCTTATAGCCTATTTATTTCACTTGAAAGTTCTGTAGAACTAAATAATTTATAAAAAAATTGAATTTGATGAGAGTGCATGACTAAATAATTGTCACAAAACATATAATAACAAAAAATTGAATGACATAATTGATGCAGCAAAGTAATAATTAGTAAATAGTTTGGGGTATTTATAACGTGTAATGGAATTTAATGTAATTCTACTTTTATTCATATAATATATCATTTAATACTTGATCTTCAGCAATATATACAAATTTATTGCATTCATAAAACTAACTAAATCGACATCTTTCCTTGTCAATTTATTTTCATGCACATTCCACATGTTTTCGAAATATATCAAAAATTGCTACAAATATTTTTACAATATATATTTCTAAATCAGTCCAATAACATTTTATTAATAAAACTTTATCCAAATAATCAAAATAGTAATTATATATAAAAAAATTCAACAAAGTGAAATCCACACACCAAATCATGAGTGTGAAAATAGACAAGCCGGCCCCACATGTGAAGAAGATTATACAATTAATTTGCTATATTTTCTGCAATATATTTTCCCTTTCGGACAAAATTTAATTGGAAAAAAGAGTATCTTATCTCTAACGGGTAATTCTATAATATATTAGATTTAGGTCAGATGTATCATACATCACACATATGAATTGAGTAACTGATCTTTATCACCTATTTTTTAAAATATCTGATTTATAACGCACCTAATCTGATGAACCGAGTATATTATAGAATTTTTTCGATCTGTAATATACACAGAGAGTTAGCGGCTACTTGCTATGTAAGTTGGCTATGTATTTTGTAAACTTTTTTAATTAGTCACATATTAGATATTTTTCATTTAATTCATAATCCTTTGTATTTTTATAAATTGATAAATTATCCTCAAATTTTCATATTTAGGTGCTGCAACAAATCTTGAGTTATTCATAGATTGAACTCATAATTAACTTTTGGTAGTTATACAAACACTAAACAATAACTCGATTTTTTCAATATATATGTAAATATATTAATATAAGTATGAAATAACTATACGATAACAATTGGTTATCCGAAACAAATAAAGATCATGAAAAATAAAATAATACAAACATAAAAAAAATCACATTTTCTTGAAATTACATACATTTACACTCTTAAAAATGATAGTTCACTTCAAAATTATTTTCTTTTTGAACAAATGATTGAAATGACCTTAATTCTAGAACAATATTAAAATTACTATTATAAACAAAAGTGGAATAAACTCAATTGTAGAATAGCATTTAGCTTTAAAAAGAGTATTATTAGAATTAGTACGTATTTTCTTTTTAAATAACACTTTTGTATTGATAAAAATGATAAGATTTAATCCATTATCAATTGAGTTGCTATAGTCAAAACAAATGACTAACAACTCATGATCCCAATTAAACTTATGTATTATAATTAGTACATCAAGCTCTTGCATGTTGACAAAGTTAGTAAAACCTATACAGATTTATAAGAAATTAGTAATTTTGGGGTCAATTTAATAAATGTAAAAACTTTGAGGTAAACTTCCTAAATAATCAAAATTTAATATACACCTGTCCTCTGGGTGTCTGTTAAGTCTAATCTCACAGTCATTGAGATTAGCATTTTCCGAATTTAATTTTTATCATTGGGATATAAAATTCAAGGCCATTTCCATTTCTTCTGTTCTTTGATTTTCTCAAAATATTCCTTTTTATTTTTTCTCTCCAAACTGGGTTTTTGATTTCTCCAACAAAATCCAACCTTGAAAAGATTAATAAAAAAAAACAAGAAAAAAGAAAGCAATTGATTGACTATTAGATGCCATTCGAGTGAACACTGTAAGTCGGTTCTTAGCCTGTGAGGCATCATTTTTATATTATTACTTGTTAATAAATTAATAACTTCGAGAAAATAAAGAAGCCCACAAATCTGAGATTTTGTATTTACTTGATGACAATTATTTTTTGCTTCTGTTTTTATATAATTTTTAGTCATCACTGTCATCAGAAGTCGTACCTTTTGGACTTTTGGTGTTTAGATTTTTCTATGAATAAAAAAGTTTGTCTTTTTATGTATATTTTATAGTATTTGCTTGGCCCTTTCCATGCTTCCATTTGATGATTTCAGAATCAGAAGCTGGAAAAAGCTCAAAAAAGGTACTAAATAAGAAAAAGGGCTAAAAGAGTGAAAAGGGTCTTTTTCTGTGATAGATAAGAATGAATTTTTTTGACACTTTTTTATGTATTTCAAAGGGTATTGAAAACTGAAAAGTCCACATTACTGTGTAATTTTTAAATTTTTTTTTCTCTCATTGAAAAAAAAAAAACCCTTTTGTTTTTATTCTTTATTATTGGGGGTGACTTGGCTAAAAGTAGTCAAAACCAAACTCAAATCTTTTGGTTTAATGAGAGGAAAACTAGGGTTTATGAAGAGGGGGCCTGGGGTGAGTACGAGAGTGTTGCTATTTACCAACCCCATTTGGTTGTTCTTAAATTTTGGTTCGGATCTTTTAGTTGGTGCAATTAAGTTCATCACCATAATATTTGAGTATCAAAAATTTTTATTTCCTAGCAAACAATAGTGAATGCTTTGTGCTGCTAGGAGTTGGGCTTTACCGTGTGTTATTATTATTTCTGTTATTACTTATTACTCATAAATTTAAATCTGTCTGCACTAATAAAGAGGGGAAAGGTAAGAGGTTGAGAAAGTGAACCCCATTCATATATATATATATATATATATAATTTGTAGGGGAAAAGGGGAAAAGATTGAGTTTTGAGCCTTGTATTGTGTTCTTGTGGTTACGTTTGTATACTATTTTAGATGAGCTTTGAGGGTTTTCATAGTAAGAAAAGTTGCAGTGGGGGAAAAATGATGGCTGATGGTTTATATTCATATAATAATAATATCATGTCTCAGCCTGTACAAATGGCTCATTCATCCCATTCTCAATCTTTGTTCAACTCTCAACCCCTTTCTCTTGCCCTTGTATGCATCTCCTTTCTATCTCTCTCTGCAAATTAATTATCTTTTCGACTAATATTCTTGATTTTGAGATATTTAAGTCCTTAATTAATGTGGGTTTTTTGAGATTTTGAGTATCATGTTATGGGCTGATATGTTTTTTTTTTCTACTTTTTCTACTAATGTTGATTTTGGAGATTTATATATTGTTTGTTTGTATATGAGATTTTGAGTTTTGATGTAATGGGATTTTGTGAAGCAGCCTAAGATGGAGAATCTTGGGGAGAGAAGCTTGATAAGAGAAAGTTATGATGAGTTCGAAAGTGACAACTTAGAAGCCGATGATGATCAAACGACGAATGAAAATAAATCGGCCAAAAGGAAAAAATACCATAGGCACACTGCATTTCAGATTCAAGAGCTCGAAGCGTAAAGATTTTATCTTTATTTCGAATTTATTAAGTGTAGATTAAATAGTTATTGAGTTTTGGTTATTGTTTCTTTTAGTTATTTCAAGGAGAATCCACATCCCGATGAGAAAGGAAGATTAGAGCTCGGTAAACGATTAGGCTTGGAGGTTAGACAGGTCAAATTTTGGTTTCAAAATCGAAGAACTCAAATGAAGGTACTTATATAATTTGTCGAAATATTGCTATCTTTTAGGTGAATTTATGCGTGTGACAATACATCCTATGATGCTAATTTTGCAAGTTTTGTAAAATATAAAGAGTGAAATTGGCAAATGACATATCCTATGCTACTAATGTTGCAATCTCGGTACTTAATTTGTTGAAATATTGCAATCTTTTAGGTGGATCCATATCTTGAAAATTGGTCGAAATTGCAACATTGGTCGTATTTTTTTGCATTTTTTGTCTCATTTGTTAAATAATGTATGGAATTATGCATGTGACAATCATTCGTTATATTTCGTACTGATTCACGTGTTCCTCTCCATTTTCTAACGCTTGTGACTAAAATGCAAAAAATACATCCTATGATGCTAATTTTGCACGTTTTGTAAAATATTAAGAGTAAAATTGGCAAATGATATTATCCTATGTGACTAATATTGCAAGAACAATTCTGAAATTTTTGCATGATGAGTGATTATATACTGATTTACCCATGATGATCTTAGACTCAAATCGAGCGCCATGAAAATTCAATCCTAAAACAAGAAAACGACAAGCTACGAATCGAGAACATTGCAATGAAGGAAGCTATGAGGAACCCGACTTGCGATAACTGTGGCAGCCCAGCCATTCTCGGGGAAGTCCCTATCGAGCACCACCATCTTATGATCGAAAACGCGAGGCTCAAGGATGAACTCAACCGGCTCGGTGTCCTAGCCGGCAAATTCTTGGGCAGGCCCGCTAATGGCTCTATGGCCCCAATGGGTTGCAACTCACAATTGGATCTTGCAGTAGGAAGAAATGGATTTTACGGGCTAAACTCTATTGAGCCACCTTTGCCTTTTGGGGTGGATTTTGGGAATAGGGTTTCGAGTTCTTTTCCCGGGGTGCCACCTGGCATGGTATCAACGCCTTTTGATAAGTCGTTGTTACTTGAGCTAGCATTGGCTGCAATGGATGAGCTGATAAAGCTAGCTCAGATTGATGGTCCTTTGTGGTTTAGAAATGTGGAGGGAAATGGAGAGACGTTGAATCTTGATGAGTATGCAAAGGCGTTTACGCCTTGTATAGGTGTAAAACCGAGTCATTTTGTTAGTGAAGCAACGAGGGCTTCTGGGAATGTGATCATCAACAGTGTGGCACTAGTGGAAACACTGATGGATGTGGTAAATAAATGTACTTTGATTTGTCACAGTTAATTCATTTAGCCCGAGTATTTTTTTTTTCGCCAATAAATTGTTTGTGATTACTCTTGTGATGAGTTGATTGTGTATAATATGGTTTTGATTATGCAGAATCAATGGACAGAAATGTTTCCTTGGAACATCGGAAGAGCCTCGACCTTTGATGTGATTTCTCCGGGAATGGCAGGAAACAGAAATGGTGCATTGCAACTGGTTTGATATTCTAACCCTCCACCACCCTCATGTTCAAAACAAAGATATATTTGCACACACACACACACTGTATATTATATATATATATATATATATATATATATATATATATATAAGTGACATTGTCCAAGTCTATAGTAGTTTTTCGACTTTCAACATCCTTATGTTCACAACCCTCAAGTTCAAAATCACATACATATATATGCACATATATTCTATATGTTACTGGTACTAGAATATATAATGTATATATTTCTCGGATTTGATTTCGGACGTTTGATCGACTTTCTCGATTTCACTGCGATAATTAACATCCTTTATTCTTGACTAAGTTGTGTACTCTGCACAATATGTCGATTCCATTTCATCTCTATACACACATACAAATATGTACACATATACACACACACATATATATATATATATATAAGAATAATTGAGTATTACTAAACCAAATTAAATCATTTTTTTTTCACAGATGCAAGCGGAGTTCCAAATTCTTTCACCTATGGTCCCGGTTCGTCAAATGAAGTTTATTCGTTTCTGCAAGCAACATAGAGAGGACATGTGGGCTGTGGTTGACGTGTCTGTGGACGCCATTTTCCATGGAAACACATCTCTCAATTGCAGAAGGCTCCCTTCAGGTTGCATTATGCAAGATATGCCCAATGGTTATTCTCAGGTAATTATAGATAGTATACGATTATATATATATATATATATATATATACACGCGCATGATTGTGATGTAACTTTACATGTAAATTACAGGTGACCTGGATTGAGCACACAGATTATGACGAGAATATAGTCCATCAGTTATACCGCCCGTTACTCAGGTCAGGCATTGCCTTTGGTGCACAAAAGTGGCTCACTAATCTGCAAAAGCAAATCGAACTTTTCACTGTCACCATGTCCTCCATATCCCCCGTTGGAGATCATTCAGGTTCCACATTTATACATTTCTTTCCATTTACTCACTACTAGGGGTGGCAATTGAGTTGAATGGGCTGGGTTTGGGTCGGGTCCATTTGGGTTGGCTTAAAGTGGGTTGGATTCAATGTCAAAAAATATGCATTATAATTGCATTATAATTGGACCCAAAATGGACCCAATAAGGACCCATTATGAATCAAAGTGGTGTAAGGGGTTGTTGTAGAGTGTAAAATGTAGATTATTGACTCAAAGTGGAGAATAGGTTTGACCCATTTTCGACCCAAATTGGGCCCAATTTAAGACCCAATTGGACCCAAATTGTATTAAAAGCCAACCCAGTTGGAATTAAAATGCTAAAATGTTAGGACCCAACCCATTGAAAACTGGTTTGAGTCCAAATATATGTATGGACTCAAATTGCCACCCCTAATCACTACTAAAAAAATATTAGAAAATTACATTTGTCATGTGATTACATATAAATAATTTCCATGTTCATTGCCAGGGATCCCTCCTAGTGGTAAAAAGAGTATTGTAAAGTTGGCACAACGCATGACTCGAAGCTTCTGTAGTGGCGTTTGCGCCACCGTGCACAAGTGGGAAGTGGTGCAAAATGGCGATGATACAAAGTTGATGATGCGAAAGAGCATCGGTAATTCGGGGGACCCACCGGGGATCATCTTGAGTGCTACAACAACTGTGTGGATGCCCGTGTTGCCCCAACGTCTACTCGATTTCTTACAAGACGAGAAAACGAGGAGCCATTGGGATGTCTTGTCTCAAGACGGCCCCATGCAGCAAATGCTCCACATTCCCAAGGGACAGGATCTCAGCAATAGCATCTCTCTTCTTCATGCGAATGTGAGTGCCTATTTAATACTTGAAATGTCTCGGGAAATCGTGGGACGAGCTTTACACGATTGATCATTAATTTATCAATCAATATCACATCATTTTCACACCCATGATTAGGCTTGTTAATAGGCGGGGATTGCCCAGACCCGGACTCGTTCAATAAAAAACATACTCGACCCGGACCCGATGATACTAGGTAGTTTGGGTCTGAGTCGGATCCGGGTACAATATTTACCCGCAGGTATTTTACCTGGAAAATACCCAAGCATTACACGAAGTTTACACATTTACCTGATGCGGGTCCGACCCGGAACGTACCCGGACCGTCGGGTATCGGGTCCGGGTAAAATATTTTTTGTGGGTATTTCATGGGTTCGGTTTGCGTCTGGTTATTCCCCGCCCATTGACACCCTACCCATAGTGCTTTTTTTTCCGAAGAATCTTCTAAAAACTAATCCAAGGACATAACCATACATAGCCTATAGATTCATCATTTTACGTAAGTATTGATTTCTACGGCATCCCCTTGTAGGTTCCCGCTTCAAGTGCAAACCCGAGCAGCATGCTGATATTACAAGACACGTGTTCAGACATGTCAGGATCACTAATAGTCCACGCAGCAGTCGAGACATCATTATTGAACATGGTAATGAACGGTGGCGATTCATCCAACATGGCCATCTTGCCATCCGGATTCTCAATCGTCCCAGATTGTTATCCCAATTCTACCCATCCCAAAGAAGGCAACCATGGAGGAGGTGGCTCATTGCTGACCGTCGGATTCCAGATCTTGGTGAACAATCTACCGGCAGCCAAGCTAACAATGGAGTCAGTGGATACTGTGAAATCGCTTATTGCTCGTACACTACAAGGTATCAAAGCTGGTTTACAGTGTGACTAATTGAGAGAGAAAATGCAGAAAGTTAGATTTTTTTTTGGGCAGGGAGTTGAGTCAAGAACGAACCTTTCGGGTAAAACCCGCGTAAAATGGGTTGTGGGTTCGGGTATTGACTCGAACGACCTGAGAAAACTAAGGTTGTCTCTCTGTATTTAGTTATGTTTGTTTAGTTCTTTTTATGAACTGGTGATTGTGAGTTCATTTGTTTGTTGAAGTTTTTGGTACAAAGTGTTGGCTAATATGAAGTGATTTTATTTCAAACCAAAATCTCTTTGGATGGTTGTGGAAGTTTGATTAGGACTAAATGGTAAGTTTTACTTTGCTAGAAAATTTAGAAGATTGTGTTAAGCTAGAAAATTAGTAGGGGTGATTAGAGTAATTAATTAGGATTTATTTAATAATCTGTTGCACTCATCTAGATCAATGTATCATGTGTAATTATAGATAAATGAAACTATAAGGGCCCAATTGGTTGGCATGTCTATCTCCGAAAAATTATTTTCATGATAAAAGTGAGAAATGTTATTTAAAAGATGAGATTTTTAAGAGAAAAATAGCTAATGATTGGGGTTGATGTGATATGTTTTTTGTTGTGAGAAATTTGTTTGAATTTATATTTAAATATAATTTTTATTAAATGTATCTAGTCAAACTCGTTGATTTAAACGTCAGAAAATAGTCACAATGGATCTTATTTTAAACGTTGTATTATTTTGCATTAAAATATGTAATTAATTTAATTTTCAGCTTTGAAAGATAGTCGAAAAAATCATTTTAATTGATTGTATTAGCTGTCAAATCATGAATAGTACAATAAAATGTTGAAAGAATTTTTTCAAATTATTTGAAATTTTAAGAGATTTTTTTGTAAGATTTTTTCGTGATATGCTTAAGAAATGATTTTTTTTTTATAGTTTTTTACTATAAAAATTTATTTTGGGAGAATAGGTGGCCATCGAATTAGGCCCTAAAGTTTTTTGTTAAAATAGATAAACTAATTAGTGTTGACATAGAAGGTACTTCGGTAATTTGATCTTACTATAATTTATTGAGCCCTTGTGAGTTTCATATCCATGATTCAACTCAATTGGGATATGCCAATAAAAGATTTATAGTTATACAATATTTACCAACTAGGTTCGTGATGATATAATCGTCTCGTACTCAATTGAATTAAATTGAGTACTATATTTGTTGCTTATCAAAAATTCAGATATTTTTCAGCCATAGGTCACTGATGGGGGAAATTCTATCCCGGACCCTGCCCAATGCAGCCGGTCCGGGATAGCCACACATTTCAGGGTGGGTGGGTGTTAAAATACAACACCCACCCATACAAATATGTGGCCCCCACCTGAAATGTGTGGCTATCCCGGACCGACTGCATTGGGCAGGGTCCGGGATAGAATTTCCCCACTGATGGGGACACATAATAAGTTGATGATGTGAGTATTTATTTGATTAGTTGTTAAAATTGCAGATATTTAAGGGGTCCAAGTTCTTATAAATTAATGGTGCAATTATGTGACACTCTATTAACAACTTTCCATATAAATTAATGGTGCAAATCTAATATACAACCAACCATTTTAAATTATAATTATGAGATTAAATATACAATAAAGATGCAACTTTGCCACATGAAATTAGATATTACTATGAATCGTGATTCACAACCACTCAATCACTTTGATGGAATCCTAAAATTAAAATAAATACTAAATTAGCCCAAATCGCTCTCACATAATATGAGATTATAACCAATTGCTATTATACTTATCCATTATTATTTAGTTGATTGAATTAATCGATTTTTATTAAAATAAATAAATTAAGACACTAGTGTATTCACAATGTATACATATACCCTTCAATTAAACACCAAAAAATAGATGTCATAAGTCTCAACCGTCTCTTTTCATTTAATAACTCAAATTTGTGTTTATAATATATATATATATATGGTAAATACCACTTGGAAAATATAATAATAATAAAGTAAAAGGAAAAAAGAGAAAGATGGTATGGCCCATATGCACGCATGTTTGGTTGGAACAAAGAAATTGCCAAATCTAATTATTAATTATCTTTAAGTCTTAACAGACTGATTAGTGCCTCTTGAGAGTCTTGACTCATAGACCATAGTTTGATGTACTTTCAGCTCTTTGTAATTGTATTTGTACCCATATACATTTATTTATATGAAAATGGGTGGTATTTGGTAACTCTATAGGACCATATGTGTATTCACATAAAAAATTTATGATTTTATTGAGATTTTTGAATTTCGAGAATTATCAAAAATCGTAAAACTTGTCTCAAATTCTGCAACTAAAATGAACGGCAGTGAATTAAATAATTTTTACTAGTTGATGGGTCCCTACCAATAACCAGAGTATAATAGTATTATCTGATTTTGATTCTAAAAATTATTAAAATACGATTAATACTATTTGAATTTTTCAAGATCAAGAAGTATTACATTCGAAAAATACAGAGATGTTAAATCTTATCAAAATAAATTATCAATAACAAATAACACACTTCCTAATTTATCGTGAATCAAATTAAATTTTAATACTATGTATGATTCATACAATGCACATTTAATCTTATATTTCAAATTTATTATAATATGGGTAGAGTTCAATAGAACTGATGAATCATAATGTATTTAGTCAATGATATTAGGTAAAAGCAATTTAAAATAAAATAGTAGGTTCAATAAATTGTCCATTTGTCTTTTTAGTTCATGACCAATCCGAGGCGGGCCACTAGCTATAAAAGCCTATGATTAGGAGTTACTTTTTTCTATACATTTGTGTCCCCTTCAATTTTGTAGAGAATTTTCTAGTCTTTTCAACTCATATAAAAAGAAAAAATAATTAGACTGTTTATCTATTTATTTGGTCAATATTTTTTTAAAATAATATTTAATACGCAACTAATTATAAAAACAATTATATGAAAATCATTTATCATTATATCTGATGTGCCTAAACCGCAAGCGCACGGCTTCGGTGCAGTACAAAAGATATCGTTCCCACGAAAACCGAATAATCAAGCACTAGCCTATCAATTATCAGTAATCTAAGCCTAACAAAGTTATGAGATACGCTGTAAAGAAAACTAAACAAAACGCAAGAGAATTGATTTAAGTTATATATGATTGGAAATTCCGGACTCAGGGTTCACCACGATAAACATTATCGACTCAATTATATTACCAATGAAACTACTATCGCTACTTATGAAGGACACTATCCAATTGTACTCACTATCTTCTGTCGAAGTATAACAAATTACCCAAGATAATTAATCAACTACTTTCGTGATGATTAGACTAAACTCAGATTCATTAATCTCTATGATAGTGTATCGATTCCTCAAAAGACCTAAAACTACTTTCGTGATTTAGGATCCTAGGTTTGAATTCTAGGGTTCCGATATAGATGTCACCTTTCAGAATTTTCACCTAATATCTATGAACATGCAAATAAGTGGCCAGCAAATTCACAAGCATTAAAAATCAAGAATTCGAATCATAAGCATACACGATGTAATATCCACGGTTCTATAATCTATATCGATAACATATTATCGGGCTATTCCCGGTTCCAGAATAAGATGGATTACTCCATAGATACGAAAGCACAATAAACAATTAATAAAGTAAACATGATGAAACGACAAGAATTAAAAGAGATTAAAGAAAATAATTTCGATTAAACCCGTTGTCGAATAAACTGTTTACAATCGTTCTTGAATTTAATGTCTCGATCTCCAATCTTTACAACTCAAATAAGGAAAATAAAGTTCGAACCCTAAAACAATGTTGGGAAGGGGTATTTATACCTAATCTAAACATAAACTCCGAATGTGGGCCGAAAGTATTTGGGCTTCGAGTAAAGCGGCGTACGTACTCGATTTAACACGGCGTACGTACTCGATTTAACACGGCGTACGTACACGAGATGGCCTAATTCTCTGCCTTTGTTGTTTATACGCGATTTAACACGGCGTACGTACGCCATGTATTTGGTCCGAATTTGGCTTTGGTGTCTTCTACAAAGTTGTAGATCTATGTCTTAGCTTCAAAACCCCACTGATTTGGATCCAATCCAAATTGTAGAACTCGAGTTATGATCATTTTACCAGGACTGCGCCATTTGGTTCGGAACAAGGTGTATTTATAACTTTCGGGACTTTAAACGTTTGAACCGGATCTTGTCATCTTCACAAAACTTTTAGGTAATTGTCTTAGCTTTCCAAACATATAAGGCTCATTAATATTGGAGGTCTGTAGCCCAAGATACAGTTATATTTCCAAGCAGCGGCCATGTATCTCCTTTCATACGTTTTTCGTTACTTTCTCGAAATTAATGATTTTTCCATACAAACATGTAACAAAACTATTAAACGCATATGAGGTATAAATCATGACATAAAATGATATAGAAATGACTAATCTTAGGCTAGAAAATACGTATAATCGAGGTTTATCAATATCCAAGCAATCTTTCAATATCACAAATTCTAGTGCTTTATTGATAATCGGCCTAGGCATTTTTAAAGCAACACTAATATTTAGTAGCTTAAATTAAGTAAAATAATCTAATCTTCTTATGTTAGCTATTTAGTATTTCAAGAAAAAATTGTGCACGTCGAAATTTGACTTGATCTACCAATTTTTTAAAATTTAAAATGTGGTCAAACTTGACCCAAACACAAATGTTTAGTTTTATTTTGAGTCAGTTTTTGGCCAAAATTTTGACCAACTTGTATTTGCCTTCACCATTTTGCCCCCAAAAAATCCCTAATTTTTTGGTCCAAAATTTGTATTTCAATTTTGAAATTTAATACACTTTCATGGCCCACTCTTTTTTTATACATACATATATAACACCTTCTATTACACATATATATAACAATCATTATAATTTTAATATTATATTATACTTTTTAATCACTAATAATTACTAATAGATAAAAGCTTACGCGATTTGACTGCTACAGTAATTTATGTTCCCCATGGAAATAAAAACAAACACTATCTCACCAAAAAAATCCACCCAAAAATTAACAATCAATATAAAACCAAAAACTATCTCACCAAATTTGCACGTGTCCCAAAAAATATCTCACCAACAATTCTCATAAAAATACTCAACCAAAACAAAACTAAACATAGCCAAAATTTCTAGATTCTAATCACAAATTACAATGATAGATAATTGTACTTTTTGAAGTATACGAAGATGGAATAAATTATATTAGCCCATATCATTAATATAATCTTGCCTCGACCAACGTTAGTTGCTAACAAAAATTGGTCCTTCATGGTTTTCTTTCAAAAATTACATATAATTTATATGAACTTACATGTACACATAACACATGTATATAATTAACACGAATTTTCATAATTTAAAAACTAATCAATATTATGCATAAAAATAATTATAAACACTTTTGCCAACAAAGCATTTGAACACAAAACTGTATCCTATAATATAGGTCAATTTATCAAAATATCCATCATCAAATAGTCCGTAATAATCGGTTTAATTGAATCTGTCTTTTATAATAAAAATCCCAAAAATCATTAAATAGTAAAATAATATAGAGAAAGACAAATACCCATAAAGTGATTCAACTACAATTTTCAAAGTGAGTAATAAAAAAAATGGCATATAAATCCAAGAAGATAATAAAAATATTATTATTAAAAAATGTTCAAAAAAGTTGCCTAGACAGTCTCCACTATTGTCCTCTTTTCCCTCCCACTTTTGCTTTCTCAAAGCAAAACATATTTGAGTTTTTTTAACAACACTACACCAACATAATTCCAAACTACATGTAAAAATAATTGCTAAATTTGTTCTCAATAAAGTAAATTCTATTTTATGAAATTAGAAATCTATTGCTTTACATTTTAAAGCATTTCATTTTTATAGTATTGTATATCTGTGTCCTGTTAAGAGAAGTTAAGAATATACTACAATACTTTAAAATTTAAATACTCTTTTTATTTATTAATTTCGAAAAAGATGGAGTATGATAAGATCGGAAACCAAACTAGTTATATATTATCAATATTCGGAAAATAGTTTTAAACTTGAATTCATTGCTAATTGAGACGAGTTTACTGACTTTAATCAATTCAAATACAAGAAGAGTGCCTTGTGTTTATTATATATTTTTACCCATAAAATTGAATTTCATCAAACCAAGAAAATAATTATCGAATTTGATTTATTATATTACAAAATTAAGGAACTATTTTTCTTTAGTGTATAAAAATAAAACATATATATACAATAAATACACAAAAACACAAACTTTATCCATTTAAATCCCTAATTTCTCTCTCTCTCTCTAATATAACTTCTAATAATCACTAAAATATCCCATTTCTAGTTAGGAATCACCTTTTCTTATTTCTTACCATCTTTTATATCTCAAAATTTTTGTTGTTTCACAATCAGTTGACCTAATCATATTTCTTTACATTGATATTTATTACCTCCCCCAATTTCTCAATAAATCCATTAACACATAAACAATCTACACAAAGATTTAGAGAGAGAAAAAAAAAGCTGTGAATTTATTTTGCCTGGAGAAAAATAATTTTATAAAAAATGGGGAATTCATTTGGGTGTTCAGCTTCAGGTGAGAGATTGGTATCAGCTGCAAGAGATGGAGATTTTGTTGAGGCAAAAATGTTATTGGATTGTAATCCATGTTTATCAAAGTATTCAACTTTTGGTGGCTTAAATTCTCCTCTTCACTTTGCTGCAGCTAAAGGCCACAATGAGGTAAAATAATTAATTAAAAAAAAAAAGGAGCCCATTTTGTTAAATTCTTTGATTTTCCTTGAAAACCCATTGATCTTTTTTAATTTGTTTTTTTTTTTGTTTGTTTGTTCATTGTTTTGTGGGGTGTGCCCCAATTTGTGGGTTTTGATTTATTTGTGAAAGTTTGGATTTTTAGATTGTGGCATTGTTGCTGGAAAATGGAGCTGATGTCAATTCAAGAAATTATTGTGGACAGGTATAAAAATTTTCAATTTTGAAAATTGGGTCCTTTTTGATCCTGTGCCTTTGAATTTTGTATCTTTTCTAATTATCTTCTGGGACATGTTATTAATTGTTTAGCTGTGATTTTGGTTGTTCAAATTGATTGTTAGAATATATAGATAATTGGAAGAAAAAAAATTCAACAGATCATGGTTGGATCTTTGTTAAATCAGTGTTTAAATGTTGTAATTTGCTTTTCAGACAGCTTTGATGCAAGCTTGTAGATATGGGCACTGGGAAGTTGTTCAAACTCTTCTTCTCTTCAGATGTAATGTGAGTTTTTTCACTGTAAATAAATAAATACCATTTTCCTCTTTTTTGTGTTATGCAAATTTTGTAACTTAGTTTAATATTTGTGATATTCACATAGAGATGCAAATTTTATGGTTTCACAAGTTCAGATTTTTGTCTAATTAAATTAAGGCACTCATAATATAATCGTTATATTATCTTTCAGGTTACTAGAGCAGATTATCTTAGTGGGAGAACAGCTCTCCATTTTGCAGCTGTCAATGGACACGTTCGATGTATGAGATTAGTGGTTGCTGATTTTGTCCCGAGCGCTCCATTTGAATCTCTAAATGGTTCGACAATAAGTGACAAAAACGATAGTTCTAATTCTAAATCCAGGTATGATTTATTTTCAAAAATTTCACTTTAATCTTCTTCTTGCTTGTTAAATTCACTAAGAGGTTCGATTTGATGCTATTGGAGTAAAATGTGCACTATTTGATGCTATTGGAGTGAAATTAGCATGCTTCAAATCATATATATATTCAATTGAAACGGGCTAAATGTATAAACCTATAGTTTTTCTTACTATATATATACCTTTTCAATTGCAGTGCACTTTTCAAGTTTGTAAACAAGGCTGCGGATTGTGGTATTACGGCTCTTCATATGGCTGCCTTGAATGGATACTTCGATTGTGTACAACTTTTACTTGACCTTCATGCAAATGTATCAGCTGTCACATTCCACTATGGAACATCAATGGATTTGATTGGTATATTATTTTCTCAAAATTTGAATAATATATCTTTTACAAATTTCTCTTTCGTTGATCACTTTAAGCTATCCGGGCTTCATACATCAGGTGCGGGAAGTACGCCTTTGCATTATGCTGCTTGTGGAGGAAACTTAAAATGCTGCCAGGTAATAATTAGTTTGTTCTCGTTAATTTTCAAAATTTGCAAAAAAGAAATGAATGAAATTGATTTTGCATATAAACTAAAGTACTATAGAATGGGGACTTGACCTGGGAATCCAACTTCTCGAGAAGGGTATTTTGGTCATTTTACAGTAGTCGTTAGAAGTTAGAACCTAGATTCCAATTGTAACTAGATTTTGCATCTCTCATGTATGTGTGTGATTAATTTTCCCATAATCTTATTTTGCTTTTATCGTTCTTGACAAATGTATATGGTGTGTTATATGAGTGTAACCATTTTTTTCTGCAGATTCTTATTGCAAGAGGGGCTAATCGTCTATCATTAAACTGCAACGGGTAATATACTGTCGATATATATTCTTCTGAACTTTGATTATTACATGTTAGTGTGCGACTTGTAATGGATTTACGAACCTTTTTCAGATGGCTTCCACTTGATGTTGCAAGAATGTGGGGCCGACATTGGCTCGAGCCCCTCCTCACACCTAATTCTGAATTGACAATCCCAATGTTCCCACCTTCTAATTATTTATCATTACCGCTCTTGAGCGTGCTAAATATAGCAAGGTAAAAAAAAACATTAAAATTTGAACATATTTTCGTACTCTTGTTATGTTGGGACGTGTTTGAGTGTAAGGATTTGAAAGCAATAGATAATAAATCCACTGAGGGTGTGTTTGGATTGAAGGATTTGAAATCCATGAAGTTCTCAAATTCGTCAACAAATCCATGAAGTTCGTTTGGATGTATCCAAGTTATAATGGATTTCAAATCATTCGACATTCACCTTGAGCTTTTTTCTCCATAACTACGGTGGATTTCAAATGACTCCATATTAGGTGTCATTTCAAATCTTTCCTCCAAATCTCATCCCTAAATCCAAATCACTCAATCCAAACACACCCTGAGTTTAATTTGATGATTTCAAGTTACAACGGATTTCTAATCCATTGGATTACAGTGAGAATTTAGAGCCATTCAGATTCATTCCTCCAACTCTATTTCTCAAATTTGAAATTATCAATCAAAAAACAACCTTTTGTTATTTAAATACATTTATTTTCCTATCGATAAAATATCGATTATTAACATTGAAAATTTGTGGATGCTTTTTGCAGAGACTGTGGTTTGCAGTTATCAGCTACTTCAGCTGATGATACCGATATTTGTGCTGTTTGCCTGGAGAGAGCATGTTCTGTTGCCGCTGAAGGTATGCATGTAATTTTTCTTCTTCTCAATAACCGAACATTTTAATGTCCATACGAAATACGAACAAAAAAAAAAATGCCTACAATCTAGATTGTCTGTAATAATACACTCAAATTTTCACTGATAATTATATAAACTTTCAGGATGTAAACATGAACTTTGCGTAAAATGCGCTTTGTACCTTTGCTCAACAAATAACAATCCTTCAGAATCATCAGTACCCCCCGGTTCAATCCCGTGCCCTCTTTGTCGACACGGGATAATATCTTTCACAAAATTACACGGTTCATCATCAAAGGAAATCAAATTACCATTATCACTTGGCTTATGCACACCATGCATGCTTCACCCCAGAGAACAAGATGCATCTGAGACCGTTCATTCGCCCGATATGAGAAAGAATCGTGTGGCCTCCGTTTCATCAGATATCTTTTGCCCCGTCACTTGTAGCCCGTTCCCGTCTGTTGCTATCCCGTTGTGCACGTGCAGCGAAGGGCCTTGCCCGAATTTCGATTCCCGAGAAACCGGGCAGCGGGCAGATTCAGATTCCATGATGAGTCAGCAGGAATCTAACGAAGGGATGAGACTCGGGAAAACTTGTTCTGGTATGTTTTGGGGTAGAAGAAGCTGCAGCAGAGAGAATCAAT